>CM053787.1:256893412-257300912 GCA_028749045.1 Cupressus sempervirens
AAAGAGAAGACATTAAGAAGGTCAGAGAAGACCAAGGAAGAACAAAGATAGAGGCTCTACTTCGTCAAGTGACCATAGAAGTGATTGCATTAGCACAACAAGCTAAAGGCTTAAGGAGACAAAAGCTTGAAGAGTGAACAAGTTGTCAAAACTATAGATACTAAATGCCAAGAAGAATTGAGAACTAAATCGAGATCTAAAATCTACAAGATAAGTTGTAAGTTGTATCAGATCAAAGCTCTATTGTTAATCTTTAGTAATTATATTAGTTAGGGTAAAATACTTTGGACTAAGGTTGACCTAACAGTCATTAGAAAATCCTTTAATAGGGTAGCATTCCAAGTGAATGGCCTAAAGTCCTTTAACCAAGCTCACTTGTAACAAGGTAATTGAAATCCCTTCTCTGGGTTACACTTAATAGTGTGTGTTGTAACCTTTAATAAGGTTGGCGTTTCATAGGTCATTACTTCAAAAGAGTGAGAAAGGAGTAGCATGTTACTGGTGGTTTTTTCCAAATTGGATTTCCACATTAAATCACTATGTTATATGTGTTTATCTTTCATGTTTTATTTCTACATGTTGGTTTATCAGTAACTTGCAAATTTGAGTGATTACGTTGGATGCATGAATGTTTAATGGGTTCACTAAGCTGAAGTAAAAAGTTTTATTGATACATCTAGACCTTGAATAACTGATTCACCCCTTGCCCCCTCGCCCCCTCACTCCCCCACTCTCAATTATTCTAAAGAATTCTAACACTTAGATATACATTTGAAAGTAGTGTTACATGCCAAATATTTGATTGAGATAAGCACAAAAATTTGAGAAAAATTTGCACTTTTATTAAAAAAGAAAAATATATTCCAATTTATTCTTTAATGAAAAATAATGAGTATCCCTATAAAATATTACTAATACAGCCGTTTATAGTTAGGAAAGCTTCCTTGGATATAATATACTTTTTTTATTCAATCTTTTCTATATACATGTTAAAAGTATTGAGCATATTCCTTGGTCTTCCATTTCACTAGTCCCTTACAAGTCTTCCATTCATTAGTAATTCAAGATTCTTTGCTCTAAGATGAGATAAGATTTGTATATAAAGTATAAGTTGAACTTTATCACTACACCTAAGAATCAACATGACCAAATCATGGTAAAACCAGATTTAATAACACTAACTACATAATGAGGAAGAACCAAATTTAATTACAAAATAATAGATCAAATTACTAGGAAAATTTCACCAAAAAATGAATCATGATCTCCATTTTCTTGTGTTAGCCTCAATGAAACACTCATTATCTACTTCTAGTATCATTTTCTTGGAACATATTGATTGAATTATATTTTTCATGGAAGATTAATGTCAAAGGGAGGAAATTACTTCATCAATATTTTAAACTAAAAATTGATGTAATTATGAAATATAATTGCACTAATGTTCTCTTTGGTTCTTTTGAGCATAGCTAGGACCTGTGCTAATTGGGAGAGAATAAGTTTCTATGTGAATTGTACTACTACTGTGAAAAATATTGTTGCATTTGTGAATATCATACACAAAGCTTACTAATGTGATTGTCTTTTTATTTTTCATACCTATACATTTGCAATTAGCATTACTTGCCAAATCAAAGAATAATATTATGAAAAATAGTCACTATTAAGACTACACATATAGGCTATTTTGCAAGGTTGTGCAAAAATGTAAATAGCTTCAAATTTTTAATCATTGCACATAAGGACAATATAGTAGTGTGAAATCATCAAGTAGATTATAGAATTTATTAGATTAAATGAAAGATTGATGGCATAAAAATTTATATAATTGATGTGTTTCTATAAGTTTAGGGAAAAACAATTTACCTTCAAATTTAATGTTAGTTTTTGTCTTCTTTATATTGTTTTCATTATAGTTTCTCGTTAGGAAAATTACTTTATTGATTTTGAAGATATTTTGAAACTCTAAATAAAATGATAAAAGTAAACTTTAAAGGTAATTTTTGTTATTTATATTATTTAAATTTTGAAAAAATGTTTAGCATTGTAATGATCTTTGTCTTAGTAAATCAATCTAATGAAAATTTAGTTTTAATAATGATAAAAGTGTTTTAAAATAGATATATAATGACTAAAATATACACATTATTGGAAAACTTACAAATAAAACAAGTGCCACATAATGGCTTGTACTTGCAGTCATACTTTTTACACTAATTAGAAATTAAAATTAAAATTAAATAATTAATACTTTTATTACAATATTGCATCTTAAATTTAAAAAATAACTAAATTTATTAAAGATATATTAAAATTTCAATACATTAAATAATATTTAGTTCATATAAGACCAAATCAAATCAATCAATTAAATATGATATTTTTTTTCTCTAAAAGGTGTAAAATATATAAATTAATAACAAAAATAAAAAATAGTTTAATGTAATCATAAATAATATAAGTAAAAACTTATAAAATGATGTAACTTAATGTTAAATAAGTAATATATGATAAACAATTTAGCATATTGTAGTAATTATTTTATTTATAGAAATTAAAATGACAAATTTAAATCTTTACAAATGATACATTAATTTTAATTGTATGTTATTAATAACAAAATGATATTTTATTATATACATATTCTCATCACATTTTTACATTTCTAAAAATTAAAATGTAGAGTAATATGTATTTACTAATATTGATCACATTAATATTTTTTTATCAATTTGATAATATGTGTTGAGTTTATATGTTGTTGACATTATTTTATTAAAAATAAAATATTAACAATCATGTCCAAAACTATATTAATCATTGTTGAGTTGTCGTTATGCATGATGCTAAATGATAGGAATTCTTGCAAACTCCTCTCTTCAAAAGTTGATCTTGTGAATCAACTATAAGGTTCTAGGTTGATCTTGCAACCTACTAGAATTCGTTCAGTTGAAGATAAATGTGATTGTTCATAAGGAGGCCTTTGCTGGTTCATTTTGATTTCAGATGAGATGAAGAACCTGCATACTGCTTCAAAATAACACACAAAAAAACTATTTTTTGTATTTTTATATTTTTTATGGATGCAATCTAACAATGCAACTAGTATGAAGTCCTATTCTAACAAAGGGGTTAGCAAAGCAAATAACAAAACTTTAAAGAAAATAACATAAAATTGAAATTCCTAATGGACATAAGCTATGAAAATGACACATCTGTGAGTTAAGCTTTCAAAAAAATTGGTAGATAACCAATGAAAGAAGGAGTAGCGCTTCCTTGATTCCACTAATGCAATCATCGGTGAGAAACTTAGTATTCATATGATGTTTCACCCTTCATCAAATCACAAGGCCATGGAAAGTGCACTCACGCAAGACAACAAGTTGTGCAGGCACAATTCTATGATTTCTTCTCAAGCTAGTTACATCAGTGAAATTTGTCAAAACCATAACAAACACCAGAACTAATGAATCACACAACCAAAAACAAAGCAATAAACTTTTGGCTCAATCACAATTCCATGAACATATATTCACAAAAATATGACATATTCAGGCAAGAATTACTACACTCTAAATGCGAGCACCAAAAACACAATTTTATTGCAAAATAACAGTGGCCCCAATTACATATTACAATGGAGTATTTATAAGAAATCGTCTCCTCAATTTTTGTTGAGAGTGAGAGATATCTTAATGCAATAAAATGCTTTTAATTTAAGAAATCAAACTAATTATATACAAACTAACAATCTAATTGGTCCTAAGCAAGACTCCATCCATTTTTTATTCATTAATTGGATGCATGAGCCTTAACATGTCAAAAAAAAAAAAAAAAAATTATGAGAGAAGAAAGAATGAGTAAGCTTTCAATCGAAGTGGAAGTGTTTGGAAGTGCTAAAAATGAAAGTTGATCCTTCAGTAGGCATCTATCAGAGTTAAACTACCATCAAAATGCATTTTTGATGCATGGAAAGCTCTATCTTTAGAACTAGTATTTAATTGTCTGTACACCTCTGGAAAAGTGGACTTGCGGACCTACACACCTATGCACCTGTGGACTTGTGCACCCCAAAATGGTCCAAAATCTCAAAATTTTATTGAGTATAAAAATTGAAATTCTAGCTTTTGGGTTTTGTTCCCCTTTATCCCAAAGCTATCTCTAGATATTTTCCCTTGAATTTCTCTATAATCTTAGTCATTTTTTCTACATCTAGTAAATCTAGAGCCTCATATTTATCTTTGACCTTTTGTTTATAATTGTGTAGCTCAATCTGAGTCTCAGCAAAATCCCCAAGTTTGGTATCCAATTCTAATAAGGCTTTTTCAGTTATGAAAGCCTACTAGATGTCTTCATCATTAGCAGCTTCCTCAAAAATCTTCTTAAAACTCTCCACTACTACCTCTATAGGCAACAACTTCTCTCATTCCTAATCTTCAAAAATCTCTAAGCATGCATTGCTATAATGCCTCTCTACTTCCAAAATTTGCTCTTGGGCTTGGTCCTTGAGCCTATGGATCTCCACATGTAATGTTTCCATTACTTTATTACTAGCCATAATTTTTTATATCTAATCATAAATCAAATCCAACTCTTTTTCTGTATATACATCTACCAAAATTTTGTACCTTTTCCCCTTTATGGCTTGCAAAACTTGTAAGTCCTTTCTCCAAGTCCTTACTTCAGCCGTAATACTAAAGTCTTGCTTCAAAATCACCGCCATTTTATTCACATTCTCCTATGTAGCATGCAGTAACTTCAGGTTCCCCTAGATGATCAAAATGCCCTTCTCTTCAAAACTTTCCTGCCACTATTGACTGGCTTTCAAAAATGGGTCTACATGCACAGCTCCCCTTCTCTCAGTATGGTGTTCAAGGTCTCCTCAGTGTGCTCAGTATCTAAAGGACCAACAAATTTGGCTAAATATCCTCTTAAGATCTCATTTGTCCTTCAAAGTGTTTAGAGTTCAACCTCTTCCTATTCCATGTTCCTAAAAACTTCCTTAATCCCTATTGTTACCATCAATCTAGTTGTATCCCATGTGGGCTTCCCAAGCATGACCTCTTTGATTTGATAATCTTATAGACTAAGGCTTTCTATATCTATATCATCAAGAGGGATGACCACTTGAGAAAAAAAATCCTAATCCTAGGTATTGTTGAAAAATGCCAATGGTCTTGCTTCATGTGATGAAGACTTAGATTTATTCAAAATCTCGGCCAACTCAAAAATATGCTCCTCATCAACATAGAAATGAGATTTTTTGCTCCTCATTATTTCTTTCCTAAGCCACCTTGGGACCCATTTAGCTAAAGATCTACCTTTCAAGGATGAAGGAGTATGTTTGGCTACCTCCTTTCTATTATCACTCCTCCTTGGAGTTCTTTCCCTTTGCGAGGGTTCTTCTTCTATAGCCTCAATTTTTGTAGACCCTGTAGTTTGCATCTCAATGTCTTGGAAAGCTAGTTGAGAATATTCTACCATTTTTCCCTCCTTCAAAACTTCATCAGTAGCCATTTTTTGTGGATCCTCCTCTTGTGAAGGTTCCTTCTAAACTTGTTGTTCTTCAAAATTTGGAGGTGGAGGAGTAACCGAGCCTTTGTCTACCACCTTGACTTGTAATGGAGATGGGGGAGTAAGATTGGGACCCTGTGACTCTCGTGACATCTACATCTAGTCTTCTTGTTGGGGTTCACCTGTAGGGGTATCCCTAATCTTATCCCCAACCAATTTTGTCCCCATGGGCATAAAATAAAAATTTGACATTTTGAATATGTCATCTCCCTCTTCACTCTGCTCATCCACCCATTGTTGTACCTTGTCTTCTAAAAAAGAGACTTCCAAGGGTTCCTCTAGGGAAAATGATAGTGTCACTATGGAACTTCTTCTCCTTTATTGTTCTATAGCTCTAGCTAGCTGGGTTCTTACTTGTAAAGACACATGTTCCTCCTCATCTTCCTCGTCTTCCTCCTCTTCTCCCTTGGGAATAGTTTCAAGGATAGATGGGCAATGAACCATTCTTTTAGTCACCCTTTGCATCTTCTTCATACAGATCTTAATCCTTTTCTATTTCATGGAGGCAAAAGGGGATGTTGGCTCTTCTTCTGGAGGAGGAATAGAGAATTATTGAATTTCTCCCTCTTTTAATTGGTCGGGCACAAAGGGAGGAAATTAAGGGTCAACCTAGACTTAAGTAGCTCTAGTATCTTCTGACCCTTGTACATTTCTTCCTGCTACTAGGGAGGTTATTGCACTTGACCCTCTTATGTATTGACCCTTTGAGGGGATCTCCTCTTTCTCTTACCCTTTCCTTTCCTCTTCAGAGGTTGGTAGTATCCAACTAGGCAGTCAAGTTAGTATATTGTTTCTAGCCTGATAGGAGACTAGGCCACAAAGGTAGGAATGGTAACTTTCTTTCCTCTACATTTATCTGGGTGGGCTTGTGCTTGAAAAATCATGGTATTAGGTATTAGATAAAGCTAAAATGGTTTCTTGATCCAATCCTTTGTCATATTGATGACATGCCTCACCTGATGATTTATGTCATCACCCTCCTCCATGTCAACCTCGATGTTCATTATGGATCTCTCTCCAATTTTGTTCGAGTTGAATAAGGGGTCCAATAGCTCCTTGGAATCCTG
The DNA here is from genome assembly GCA_028749045.1 of Cupressus sempervirens. Classification (NCBI taxonomy): domain Eukaryota; kingdom Viridiplantae; phylum Streptophyta; class Pinopsida; order Cupressales; family Cupressaceae; genus Cupressus; species Cupressus sempervirens. The sequence continues at coordinate 256,900,054 of CM053787.1, forward strand.
TTGCAGTATCTCCTCAAGAATGCTTATTTTAAGAGCCTTCTCCACCAAATAAAAATTCATTCTACAATAGTCCCTAATATGAACATCATAGTCATTTGTTGCATTCATCCAATGGTCCTCAATGGTCTTTTCATGGTGGAATTCTCTGCCAGCCAAACTCTCGACTTTGCCAATGTTATCAAAATATGGCCTAGGAGAATCATATTCCTCGAGAGGATATTGCTCCCACTCCCATTCAAAAGATGAGATATCTTGCTTCCTCTTCACTTGATATGGTCCTATGACTAGGGGCCATGTCCAACATGGTCTTCGTTGCCTCTTGACCCTATCATATGCAGATTCAATTTGTTGTGCTATCTACAACAAAACTAGTCTATCACTTGGATATCTAGATAGCTTCTTCAGGTTGATAGTGGCACCAACTACCCTAATATACATAAATGTTTTGAATTGGATGTAGTAGGCCCTAAGAGTTGTTATCTACACCATTGCATTGTTAGATAACCTCTTTTCATAGTCTCCCTCTATGAATCGAATGATTGTGAATATGAATGCATCATTTAGGATTCTGTACTATTTGCTTTGTCCTGAGAGCTTCTTCCTTAAGGCCAGGCAATGAGATCATGCATGTTGCCCCTCTTGTACAATGTATGATAATTTTTGGCCCTAGCCACTAGCAGATATACCATGTATGAAGTCAAATAGGACTTTTTCTTGTCCTTGACTACCTCCAGTTGTTCACAAAAGTTCTCACTTAATGTGGTGGTCTAGTCAAGTGACATCTTTGCCATCTTGATAGTCTCAATAAAATTCAAAATGATAACATTTAGGTGTCTAGCTACTGGTAGACCCATTACCCTACTAAGAAGAATGATAGAACATCTAGTATCCTCCTTCATGTACCCCCTGGTCATATCTAATTTTCCTATCACCTTGCCTAGAGGAGTCTTCTCAGTAAGGTAGGATGATTGAATAATGTCTTCTCAACAAAAATTATATAATGAAAAATTATAACCTCTAACTCTATAGCGTTCATTGTTCATTCTATTATATGAAAAATTATATCCTCTCATTTAGCAAAAATACAATGAACAATTTTCCAAAATCTACAATGTTATAATTTTATTTTTTTTAGTTTTCCTTTTTTTTTTTCACTATTCACTAATCTATCATGGTATAGGTTTAGGTAAATTTTCTAAATTAATAGGTGGAGCAATGCCGAATTTTGTAAACCTGTTATTTCTCCAAACTTATTAGGGATATGCACAAAGTCTATATAAATTTGGTTATAATAGCATATATTAAAAGTTTTATGTATTTCATATAGTTAAAGAATTTAAGAATTTTCATTTTTAGATTTGAATGAATAATAAATAATGATAGATTTATTTATTACCAAAGTAGTTTCACTTGCAATCTGAAATGTGTGCTATGAATAATTTACTAACCATTTGATTTAAGAAAAATCACATCTGCAACTTAGTTTTATTAATAAGTAAATTGTTTTATAACTATATATATGTTTTTTTTAAAAATAAATTTGTAGAGAAAGGAATTTGGTTTATAGAGAAATGGAAACCTAATGGGCCTAGGTCCTAGTTTACAAGCCATGCTCTGATACCAAGTGTCATGCCCAACACACTTACAGGCAAAAGACCAGTAAATACAATTTTTTTGGCTTCATAAAATTAATGTTGATTAATATAATAGATCTAGAACTATAATAAAATAGAACTATAACTTCATGACAAAGCTATTATCAATAACATAAAGTGACCATACATAAGAGTGAAGTAAGACTTCAAATATCTATTGATATATTTTCTTTTAGAATATTTTAGAAATACAATATCACAATTTTCCTTCATTTCTTTCTAGTACAATAATAGTAAATAACATGTAATTTCTTCAATAACTTATTCACTAAAAAGAAAATCACAACACATTAGCAATAGTAGAAACCATAACAATAGTACAAACCACCTTATGTATTTTATAGCACACAAGCTATCACAAACTTCACATAAATTTATCCAAACAAAAGTGGGGGTTACTTCAAATGGGAGACTCTCCCATGTACAATAAAATTTCACAAAAAGTGTGCCTCTTTGCACAAATAAATAAAACAACAAGTCTATCTTCAAGCTCTCCAATTTTATAGGTAGTGACCTACAATAAAATACACACCAGCAAGCCATGGGTACTCTCCTCCCAACATTAGGCCTTATACAAGGCCACCCTCAAGCTGGGAGAACCATGAGTAGGTGGAAAAATAGATTTCTAATAATGATTCACATCACAATGCTCACATTTCACAAAACTAATTACATGCTTACAACTCACATATAAACACAAAATTCCCCATCCAAGGTATAACACTTAGGATCACATATTGATCCATATCAAGGGGTAAGGGTAGAACCTGAATGTTAGGGAGACTCCACTTGCACTTATGCCTTTACTAGGCTATTCAAGTCACATATGTGCCTTCACAAGACATCTTTATTGAGCTCATACCTTCCTTCACAATGCATTCTTACCCCCTTATAGCCCCTTCAAAACATAAGCAAGTGGTGTATGGGGCCCATAACACCCATATAACATCCCTCTCCTAATTAAAGGAGAGACTCTCACCCAACACAGTCCCAATACACCCCTTACCCACACAAGGCTCTCTTTCCCCCCCAAGGGATGAGGCTCACCTTGTCACACCCCAATACACAAAACTGAAACAAGAAACAAAGAAGTCACAACACAAAGAAAATACACTACAACCATACACTAAGATTGAAAATAAAATAACCCTCAAACCTTTATGAACACAACATCAAATACATCTTTAGCATGCACAAATCTATAACAAGAACTCTTAAACCTTATAAATACATCCACCATCTTACCCACAATAAGAATCACATGAAATCACAGTACTAAGACAGTAGGAACACATATGAGCACAAGTTTTACATAACAAAAATGCACAAGGGACGTTACTTACCTTGCTACCAAGCTTGCTCCAAATGGATTTGGGCTTTTTCCCTTTACCATTCTCCTTCCCTTAACTTATTTCTTTCTCTCCTTTCTCCTAATCTTCAAGAGCCCTTTTCTCAAACTACTCACTAACTCCTTCTAGAGGTTTCCAAAACATTCTACCCTATTTCCTCGTTCCACACCTCCCATGACACATCTCCCAAGAACTTTCCCTTCTCCCTATGTTTTTGTATTCTCTAGATTCGACCAACTTGAAAAACCCCACTTTTGGGTGACTTCCAAGATGCCTAGGAATGCCATATATACTTAAAAATGCCCCCAACCCCTAGGTGTACCATATGGGCTTTAAAATAAGCCTTAACCTTACCCTAGGGATGGTTTTAACCTCCTAAAAACTCACCAAAGGTTTTCATTCGAATTTTGCATGGGGAAAAACTCTCTTGGTTCAATAAACAAATGTACCTTCCCTAGTTTCCCTACTAGGCTACCCCTTGCTTTACTCAACCGCCTATTTATCCCCTTGGCATGTCACATCAAAGAACATGTGTCAAGTGACACAACAATAATTTACGACACAACAATAATTTACAAGACACTAATCACATCCACATGCTAATTACATCACATAATATAACTCACAACTATATTCAAATTGGCTTCACTAATAAGCCACAATGGCAATTAGGTTACACCCTCCTTAGGGTTAACCTTGGCTTTAATGCACCTAGTCAAGGTTCTCCATATGTCCATGGGCTCACTACCTGCACACTCCATGGAAACATCAATAGTCCCATATGAGGAAATCACTATAAATCAAATACATGGAAAATAATATACATCCAATGTCCATGACCAAATAATCAATATATAAATCTACATCTATAATTCATAAATCAATTGTCCATCACATATCTTAACATTTCTTGCTTTACATGAAATTTCTCTAATCCATATTGTCAATATCATTCATCATGGCTACTTGAATTTTATTCCAATTATAGAGTTAGTCCATATACACCTTTATAGGGAATCAAATGTAAAATGATAAATTCTAATTTCTTTAATAATCATGACCTATGAATTCTAAGGCAATTACACATAATTGATCAAACTACATATAAATCAACATATAATATGAATCAAAAAGAATAACTTAATAATTCACCTAATCCTATCCACTATTCAAAAAATTCATATGCCTTCCAATATACAAATGCATCATATGCTAATCCACATAATTACACTCTTAAATGAATTATTCAAATAGGGCATGTTCATCGCATTATAAAGTTTATTCAAATCAATTGACCATGATGCCACTACTAGGGTATGTATTTGTGATCAAGATAATAGAATTAACAAGACAAGGATTATGTCCATAATAATCTATAATCAACCATTGATCTCCTAATTTAGATAGCTATTTTTTTGCCTTTATAGCCCTCTAGCTCGATAACCCTAATTAAGCATGAAATGTTATGACTTCTCAACAACCGCATAAATTTATAAAATAATATGATCATATATTTGTATTATATCCTAATATATATATATATATATATATATATATATATATATATATATATATATCAAATGAAAGTTCATAAAGTTCCATGTCTTCTTCAAACAAGTTCTAACATTACATCATAAGAAGGCATAATTGTGACTTATAATCTTAAACTCTAGGTGGAATACTATATCTTGCTTACTTAATGTTTACAATTCTTTAGTAGAGAATTTAGATATGAAAGTATGGTTTTATTTAGTTCATAGGGAGTAGGATGTTACACCTTTCCTTAGGAAAAAAGTGTTGTGCTAGTGTCATGATGATCTCAAAAGATTGTACTGATGTTAGGTGTGAAGCTGCATTCACAAACCCTGATCGAATCAAAGCAAAAACCAAAGTCGATCTCTCCTAAGGCTTGTTGCAAATCCTTAAGAAGTCTCCCAGGTTAGTGTGTCCCAAATCAATATTCTTTATTTCTACATAGTCATCCTTAAACCTTGATTTGGATGGGACTCCTACTTGAAAACCACAGGCTTGGGTGCCATTTTCTTGCTAGACAAGGATGCCATTATATCTGCATGAAAAAAGGGAGATTCTCATCATTTTAGAATTAAAATTATGAGATTATGAGAAGATAATATTTAATAGAACCAAAGAAATAAAATGTGCAAAAAAAACAACTATCCTTTTTCTTTTTAAAATGAAAATTTAAAAAAAAGGTGTGCACCTGCACACTAGATTAGGTGCACAGGTGTGCATCTCATTTTTGGTTTTCTCACAAAGTGCTCTAGGGATTTTGGTTTATGTATGGGGTGCATGGTTTCTACTATGCACCTCACCCTTCTTTTTTTTCATTTATTTGTTCAAAGGTTTGCATATATGTGTGCGTGATTATTCGCCAAAGTGGGTTTGCAATAGTGCACCCCTTTTGTTTTGCATATGCGAGGGGTTTCACAAAATGAGGGTTTGGTTTTACAAAGTGGAGTGGAAGGTTTGGATATGGGGTGTGCGAGGGCACACTAGATTGGGTGCACACCATGCATCCCTTTCTCATTTTGGCATGGGTTTATGGGGGTGCACAAGTGCACACCAAAATTGGGTGTGCAATTTGCATGCCCCCCCTTTTTCCTTTGTGTATAGATTTTGAGGATCTGGTGTGTAGTTGTGCACCTGATTAGGTGTGCTAGTGTGCACTGGCCCTTGTGCCTTTCAAGTTTTCTTAGTTTTTTAGGTGTGAGGTTCTGGGGATGTGTAGACGAGCAACAAGCCGAGTGTACACCTTAATTTTTTATGTGTAGAGGGGTGTGTGGATGGTGCACTAGATTGAAGAATGTAGGTGAGATCGAAGGGAGTTGGTAAAGTTGAAAGTTGTTGGAGTTGTATGTAGTTGAAGCAGAGAGTCACAAGGTTAGCATGGAGGGAGCAAGTGCGAAGCCGAGAATGCTCAATAGTTGTGGAGCGTGAGTTTATAAGATGAGAAGATAGAAGAAAATGAAATGAGGAATGAAGAGGGGCTAGGGGCTCAGAATTGGCTCAAATCCAAAAGGAAAGTAGGGGGTCCCCCATTTCCTAATCAAAATGGGGTGTGCATTGTAAAACCACAAAAAATAGCTCCAAAAAAGGAAGAAATGACAAAGGCATTTCTTCACCAACAAATAATTTTTCAACATGTGTCAAACACCAACTGAACTTTGAATGCCTCAAGTGTATTTCAAATGACTTTTCTATCAAACTTCAGGATCCAAAACCTTCAAGCTCAGTGTGTGATTCATGTATTCATTCCCTTCAACATATCAAGATGTAATCTATCAAAGTTTTCTATCAACAGGAAAAAATCTTCCACCCTTCCTAGTTCATCCATTAAGAATCTTCACGAAGGTTGTTTATCGATCACTTGCTTGACTAGATAAGAGAATTAGTTTGAGAGCTCTTAGTAGGCTATCACTTTCTTTTAATTTTTAGCAAATTTTGAGTAATTGCTCCATGTAGTTCACTATTAATGAAGCAACATTTTGGTACATGATACTTTTCTTTGAAATTGTATCTTTTTACCACTTCAGATCTTTTAGAATCCTTCAATCTTAACATTGTCTTATTCTTTTCTTTCTTTTCTTGCCTTTTATTTTTTAAATTCTATATCTTGACTATGCTTAGACTATGTAGCTAGGACATCAGTGTCATTTCTTGGATTTGATCCTTCGTGAACATCCCTTGCATTCCTCTTTTAGAACTTTTAGAAACTTTCACACCAAACAATGATCTTAGCAACCCTTTGAGAAGACCCTATTTCCTAATTTCCTAAAAAAAAATTGTGAGGGATTTATGAGTTTTTATATTATTGGGGATTGGATCATCCCTTGCCTTCTTCAACCTTAATTTGACAACACCTAAGACAAGCAATTCTTAAGTTTCGCAGAGTGCTAAGAACTTGTTGGTTTAGAATTTCTACAAGCAACATCAGTTGCTCAGTTGATATGAAACACATAATCATCCAAATTTTTTGACAAAGAAATACCTCTTCCTAAAATCAAAACTAAAGAGTGGTTAGTGAAATATCTCAAGATGAAATCTCAAGTGCACCTTACCCCTAGGGTCTGACACGACTTTGAAAGTAAACATGCAACTAAAGAAAGCATGCAACTGAAAGCAAACACACTTGTAGAAAATAAACACACTTATGGAAATTAAACATGACTAATTGTAGAAATAAAATCTATCTAAGTGTATTCATAAAACCTAACCTTTTTTTGGGTTCTTTTAGGCCTCAAAATAATGTTTCAAAAATTGCCCATTTATTGGTAAGGGAAGAAATTCCCCTTGTAATGAACTGAGCCTAAAAGTGTTTTCTCTGAGGATTTTTCATGATTTGATAGGGACCAATCCACAAGCATTAAAATTTGGTATAGCTACCTGGTTATTCTTTCACCTTATCCCAAAGTAGAAAAAGGTCAAAAATCTTGAAGGATTTTATTGTGGCTCTCTTGTCAAATCATCTCTTGACGACAGCTTGATGTTTGGCCATATGCTCCAATGCAGCTGTCCATTTCTCATCCATCTTTAGTTGATTCATCAATCTAATTTGTACTTGGTTAGCATCTTCAGCGTATCCACTCATGAACTTCAAAATAGGAATTCTAGGATTGAGCAAAAATACTGGTTCTTGTCCATAGACAAGAAAATATAGAGAAGTCCTCAAAACATTTTTGGCCCTCACTCAATCTATCCATAGGGCATATTTTAGTTGTGTATACTAGTCTCTTGGGTTTTCCTTCAACAATTGCCTTATTATTGTGATCAAATTCTTATTCATGGATTCTACTACCCCATTTCCTTGTGGGTAATAATTCAAGGAGAATTTAATAACAAACTTATTCTCAAATGCCCATTGAGTCAAAATATTGATGTGAAAGCTGATCCATTATCATACACTAGAGTGGCATCCCAAATCTAGTAATAATATGTTCCTCCAAGAAGTTTGTCACCAACTTGGTAGTTCAATTTTTGTAAGTTTCTACATTTGTCCATCTTGTACAATAGTCAGTGGTCATAAGAATGTAGGTGTGTTTGGTTGATGATGATGGGTTAACTGGACCAATGAAATCTAGTCCCCACTTTGCAAAAGGGCATACCTCATATACGGGTTGTAGTGGCATCGCTAGGTGTCTTTCTCTATTAGCACTAGTTTTGCAGACATGACAAGAGTGCATGTGCTCAAAAGTGTCCTTAAATAATGTGGGCCAAAAAAAATTGATCTCAAAATCATATGAGCCATTGCTTCTATTGAACCATTTCATGTACCATACTTGTCATGAAATTATTCTAGGACTACCTTTGCTTCCTCACGTCCTAAAAATTTCAAGTAGATCCCTTCATAGTTCCTTCTATATAACTTATTGTCTTGCAACATATAGGATTCACACTTCATTTTAAGTCCTCTATGTTGTGAGCTATTCATCCAACTAGGGCATTGATTCTATAGGAGATAGTAAACAATATCCTAGTACCAAACATCTATCACTACACCTTGGCCAATGTTAACTTGAGATACTATATGATCTTTGGTATCTATTTCTTGCTCAAACTCAAATTTCTTTTCATCACCAATCTAGTTGGATCTCTAGGTCAAATTCTTGAAGTATCACTATCCATTTACCTTGCCTTTTGCCAAGTTCATTTTGCATCAACAATGTTTTTACCGTTGAGTCAGGTATGATAGCATACACCTTACTCCTTAAAATGTAATGGCAGAACTTCTTTACAACTTTAACCAAGGCAAAAGACTAATTTTTGAGGTTAGAATAATTCAACTCAACATTTCTTAGTGGGCAACTCATAAAGCCAATAGGTCTTTCATCTTCCCTCTCCTTGTTCGGGGTCAAGACCCCTATGCACTAATGCTCTGAAGTGAAGGAATATATCTTAAAGGAAAGGTTGTAATCGAGGCTTACCAATACAAGGGTCATCGAAATGGCTACCTTAATATCCCTAAATGATTTCTTTACTTTAGGAACCCATTCCATTTTAGCTCCCTTCTTGAGCACACTATTGAGAGGATGCACAATCTCTACAAATCTGCTTATGAATTTTTGAACAAAATTTATCCTTCCAAAAAAGGGCTTGAATTCCTTCTAACTATTTGGGGGTGATAACTTCAAAATGGCTTCAACTCTATCAGGATCAATGGAGATGGCAGCTTTAGAAATGACATGACCTAGGAGCTTTCCTTTAGTGACCCCAAATGAACACTTCTTGGGATTGAGAGATATCTCATATTTATGACACATATTGAACTCCTGTCCTAGGTCAGCAATGTGAGTAGTTCAATCTTTTGAAAAGACACTCAAGTTGTCCATATAGATAACTATGCATCTATTAATCAATCTTGTAAATGCTTCACCCATGGTTTGTTGAAATGTAGCCCCCACATTAATCAATCCAAATGGCATCCTCCTATATGTGAAGGTTCCCCATTTGGTTGTAATAGTGGTCTTTAGTCTATATTCCTCTTCTACCATTCCCTAATTGTAACTTGAATATCCATCCAAGAAAGACATTATTTTTGAACCATTCACAATTTGTAAGACTTCACTTAGTGAGGGCAATGGGTAATTTTCCTTCTGAGATGCCAAGTTCAAATTGCAAAAATCTACATAAAGTCAAATCACTCTAGTCTTCTTCCATATAGGAACTAAATTAGCCACCCATGTAGAGTGATGCACAAAGAAAATAATTTTTGCATCTAATAATTTCTTAACTTCCTTCATTATCAGAGGCTTGAGGATGGGATTGACGGGTCTTTTCCTTTTTTGAAAAGGTTTGACATCAGGTTTGAGTGGAATATCATGAATAATAATATGGGGATCATATGTCTTTAGATCTTTATATCTCTAAGTGATGACATCCTTATATTTTGTAAGAAATTGACCATGTCTTCCTTTTCTTGTAAACTATAGGCTTTCCCAATCCTTACCATTTTGGGATCATCTTTTGTTCCTAAATTGTATGAATCACATTCACTAGTCCCTTTTTCTTTAGTGATTCTTTTGTTAAGTGTTGATTCATTACAATCAAAGATGCATTCTAATTCAACCATTCCCTTTGGAAAAGTATTGGTTTTCAGATTAAGAACCCCATCTTCATCTTCAAGCTCATGGCCCTCGGGTTTGTTCTCTGAGGTGTCATCCATTTCTTGTCCCTTAAAGTGACCGCTACACATAATAAACTCCAATATATGTTGATCATCCTTAAAAACTTGGAAGTTCATGATATTGTTAGGAATAGATGGAGTAGCAACTAATTCAACTAAAAATTGTTTCAACTTTGTTCCTTCAACTAGCTACAATGTGCTTGCTGAAATAGCAAGGGTGTCAACTACCATGTTTTTTCTCCTTGGAATAAACTTTATGTTCAAAGCTTTGAAATCATCTAATAAATTTGATACTCTTTTCCTATAGGCATGCAATATTTATCATTAAAAGAATACAATGATTTCACTTGTTAGATAACTAATTGAGAATCTCCTTTAATGATGAGATCTTCAACTCCTTTCTCAAGTGCAAAGAGAAGCCCTCGAATCAAGGCTTCATATTCTGCAATATTGTCAGTACATCTAAATTGCAATCAATATGCTACATAGAAGGATTTACCTTTCAAACCAACTAGCTCAATACCTGTACCAGCTCTTGATTTTCATTTGGAATTGTCAAAGTGAAGGGTCAAAATTGAGCTTTCCTTAGGTTTTCTAACCTTATGCTTATTTGTCGTCAATTTCTATTTTACTTGAGCTTTGAAGGATTGTTTCTTAGGAACCCATTGTAATTTTCCAAAAGGAAGACTTAATGATTCTCCATTGTGAATTCCTGATAGAGGAGGTGTATGTCTTTCTTGTTTGTCTTGAATTTCCCTTGTTAGTTCTTTAATTTCTTCCACTTTAGGTAGAGGATGAATGACCACTGAATTCCATCCTTGGCCTTTTATGTACCTTCTTCTTCTTTGTACTTTGATCATTTTGGGTGGAGGAGAAGATAAACCTCCACTGTCTAAAGAGGTATTTCTATATGACACATTTAGGTCTTTAGTTTCTCCTTCAATCTCTTCAATAGCATTAGATGTGTTTGTAGGACTTAGGTTTTCTGTAGGTTCATTTTGTGGGTTATCAACTTTATTTACTTCAACCATTTATGTTAAAACCTTAGCAACTGCTTCCTGACATGATGAACATTCAAACTCTAAATGGAAAACTTTATGTAATTGACAAAATCCTAGTAGGAGAATATTGGGATCAGCTTCTTCTCCTAGAAATTGTAGATTAGCCATCATATGATCTATGAATTTTTTTATGACCTCATCTTTCAAGGCTGAAATTATGGAGTCCATATCTTGATGATTTAGTTTTCTGGTCAACATTGTATAAAAAACCATCACCTTGTAGTAGCCTAAATATGTTTGCAAGAAGGCTACCTCATTAGGGGCATTGTAATCTATGATCATCTTTTTTAACTTTGGCTCCACATCTATTTTGATTTGATTGATCAGACCTTTCCATGGTAACCAAAGCTGAGTGAAATTTGTGGAAAACCATCCCCTTAAACACTTCATCCATTCTCTACTGAGGAGTAATCCATACGTCTCTGGGATATCAACCACATGTATATCATTGATGTCTTGAATTTTGGAGTCGACTATCACCTATATCCACACATCCTTCAATACACCTATGACTTTCACCTTTGTTTTGTCCAACTATATCACTATCTAGTTGGTAGGATTGAGGGGTGATCCCTAACTTTTGTGCTATGGATAATGACATAACATTGCATGAAGCTCCTAAATCAATAATGGAATTGTGAAGATTCTTTCCCTATATTCTAATACTAAGCAAAAATAGGGGCACCTCTACCTTGTCTTTAAACATAATGGGCAATGCCTCCACAAAATTAACTTGTTGTGACATTGTCTTTTGAGGGGTAGTATTGATATTATGGGAAGTCTTTGTATGGTCTAGGGTCATCATGAGTGCCTCTCATTGTTGTGGATAGTTTTTCAACATATTAAACATAGACATATTGGTCTTTATTTGTTTCAAATCCTCCACCACACTGTATTTTTTAGTAGACCAAGTAGGATTTTTTAATATTGTTGGTACATTCACTTGGTTCTAATTTTGTTGTCCTCTAGATGGTGGTTTAATCAGTACTAGATTATTGTGTGCCCTTGGATTGGGGGAGTTGGTTACATCACTAGAGGGATTCCATCTGTCAGAGGTTCCTTTCTACTTCTCAAGTTGTACATATTCTAATTGTCACTATGAAAGGAAAACATCTTTTCATGATGAAGGTTAGGTTCTTGGTTGAATGGAAAGGAGAACTCTTCATCAATTGATTGTTCTACCTATGGCTTTTGCATGGGTTTGTAGGATTCCAATAGTATAGTGTTAAATTGCACAGGGGGTGTACTATCATTTACTTGAGAGCTTTGATTCATCTCTTGATTTCCATTATAGTACAAACTATCGTTGTTAGATACATTTTGACCATCATCATACTGATTGATATCTATATACTAAATGTTGTTATTGTTATTATCTATAGGAATACTTCCATTATTTGGACGTGTGTTCCACTATTGGTTTTGTCTCTAGAAGCTATTATTTTGATCAACAGGATTGAAGTTGTTTCCCCCATTATTGTTTCCTACATTGTTGTTGTTTCCATTGAAGTTTCTGTCATAATTTTGGCCATAATTGTTGTTGTAAGGACCAACATTATTTCTTTGGAAGTTATTGTTCTACCCTTGTGACAACTTAAGATGAGTCAATTTGTTGTTCATTTGTGATAGTCTTTTTCATCTAACCAAATTTGGAAATAAAGTTATTTTTTGCTTCAGTGGGGAGTGCTACCTTTTGCTCGAAGAAGGTGACTTTTGGAGGTTCATACCCTAGATATGTTAGAGTAGGATTTTGTGGGGTAGGTGCTTATTATAATGGAACCAGATTTATAGGTACAAATTGACTAGGCATGGTGGGTACTGCAACTCAGTATGTTGGCATTGCTATGATGGCTTGTGCTTGAAGTATCAATCCTCTGCCATTAGGATTAGCTTGCTTAGTAAAAGTTATTGCTTTTTCAAAGACCCTTTCCAATGTATCAATATCTTCTATGAGAAGCCTTCTAAAAAAGATAGCAGTAAGCAGGTCCATAGCATTTAGATAAATCTGAATAGCTACTTCAATTGGTATAGTATATGGTGTTTCCAATCTGCAATATGCCATATGGAAGTGATGATTGAAGCATGAAACTGTCTCAGCTGGATCCCTTTTAAACGATATGAATTGTTGATGTATCATTGCTAGGTTGACAAAAGTTTTAAATTGTTCTAGGAAATTTTTTTCAAAGGTTTCCTAGTCTCCAATACACCCATATGGAAAATTGACATACCAATTGCAGGCAACTTTCCCGAAAGAGTAGGGGAATAAATGAAGGACCACATCCTCATTGGCAATCTGCTTTCGGTTGCAAATTTCTATAAATACTTTAATGTGGTCTTCAACAGTTCATGTTTCTCCACAAATGAACCTTGGGTAAAACTTTTTAGGATTCTTAGGGAGGTCATGGAGCACACCTATCAAGTTTATTGGTGAGTCTACAACATTTGCAAAAAAGGCCATTGAAGGATTGGGTAGACCTAAGGGTGGTTGTTGAGGTGGAGCTATTGGAGTATGTGGTGGTCCACCAAGTGGTTGGAGTGGATGTGGAATTGAAGAAGATGATGAAAGTTTGAATGAAAGTGGTTGAATTCGGGGTATTTCTTTATCACTATGTGGTTTGCAGAAGTGGGTAAGCTCAAGAAACTCATTTGCACTTAGTGAAGACCTTAATGCTCACTAAAATGGGGATTCTACATCAAACCCCTCCAATTTGCACCAATTCTAGAAAAAGTGCACCTCTGTAGAAGTACACTTTCTCAAAAATTAGGCACACCATAGAGCTTTTATGCACCTACGCATATGTGTAGCTATGGATCTGTGGACCTATAGAGCGTGCACCTATGCACCTAAATTTCTTAAAAACTCAAATAATTTTCTGAACTTGTACAAAGTGCAAAATTTTGCAAAAAGTGTTGAATTTTGAAACTTTGGCAAATTTTCCTTCTTTTTTTGAGAATTAAAAGTATGGCCCTCCTTCTAGCACCACTTTTGTTGAGCTATCATTATGCATGATGCTAAACAATAGGAATTCTTGCAAATTGCTCTCTTGAAAAGTTGATCTTGTGAATCAACTCCAATGTTTTGGGTTGATCTTGTGACCTACTAGAATTTGTTTAGTTGAAGATAAATGTGATTGTTCACAAGGAGGCCTTTGCTAGTTTATTTTGATTTTGGATGAGATGAAGAACTTACATGCTGCTTCAAAATAACACACACACAAAAACTATGTTTTTGTAATTTTATATTTTTTATGGATGCAATCTAACAATGCAACTAGTATGAAGTCCTATTCTAACAAGGGAGTTAGAAAAGCAAATAACATAAAATTGAAATTCCTAATAGACCTAAGCTATGAAAATGACATGTTTGTGAGTTAAGTTTTCAAAGAAGTTTGTAGATAACCAATGAAAGAAGGAGTAGCACTTCCTTGATTCCACTGATGTAATCATTAGTGAGAAACTTAGAGTTCATATGATGTTTCACCCTTCATCAAATTGCAAGGCCATGAAAAGTGCACTCATGCGAGACAAAAAGTTATGCAGGCACAATTTGATGATTTCTTCTCAAGCTAGTTATGTTAGTGGAATTTTTCAAAACTATAAAAAACACTAGAACTAATGAATTGCACAACCAAAAACAAAGCAATAAACTTTTGGATCAATCACAATTCCGTGAATATACATTCACAAAAACATGAAACATTTAGGCAAGAATTACTACTCTCCAAATGCAAGCACAAAAAGCACAATTTTATTGCAAAATAATGGTGATCCCAATTACATATTACAATGGAGTATTTATAAGAAATCATCTCCTAAATTTGTGTTGAGATTGAGAGATATCTTAATTCAATAAAATTCTTTTAATTTAAGAAAACAAACTAATTATATACAAGCTAACAATCTAACTAGTGCTAAGTAGGACTCTATCCATTTTTTATTCATTAATTGGATGCATGAGCCTTTACATGTCAAAAAAAAAGAATTTATGAGAGAAGAAAGAATGAGAAAGCTTTTAGTCAAAGTGGAAGTGTCTAGAAGTGCTAAAAATGGAAGTCGATCCTTCACTGGGCATCTGTCAGAGTTAAACAACCATCAAAATGTGTTTTTGATGCATGGAAAGCTCTATTTTTAGAACTGGTAGTTAATTATCGATGCACCTCTAGAAAAGTAGACCTATGCACCTACAAACCTACACACCTCAAAATGGTCCAAAATCTTAAAATTTTATTGAGTGTCAAAATTAAAATTTTGGCTTCTGGGTTTTGTTCCCCTTCATCCCAAAGCTATGTCTAAATATTTACCCTTGAATTTCTCTATAATCTTAGTCATTTTTCTACATCTGGTAAATGCACAAAAAAAAAACAACTATACTTTTTCTTTTTAAAATAAAAATTTTTTAAAAAAAAGGTGCGCACTTGTACACTAGATCAGGTGCACAGGTGCACACCCCATTTTTGGTGTTCTCGCGAAGTGTTTTAGGGGTTTTGGTTTATGTATGGGGTGGAAAATTGCAACCACATAGCTCACCCTTCTTTTTTTGCATTTATTTGTTCAAAGCCTTGCATATATGGGTGTGGGGTTGCACACCATCATCGACCCCTTTTGTTTTATGTGTGCAAGGGGTTTCACAAAATGAGGGTTTGGTTTTACAATGTGAAGTGTAAGGTTTGGATATGGGGTGCGTGGGAGTATACTAGGTTGGGTGCACACCACACACCCCTTTCTCATTTTTGCATGGGTTTATGGGGGTACACAAGTGCACACCAAAATTGGGTGTGCAACTTGCATGCCCTCCCTTTTCCTTTGTGTGTGGAGTTTGAGGATCTGGTGCACACTTGCACACCTAGTTAAGTGCGCTAGTGCACATCAGCCCTTGTGCCTTTCAAGTTTTCTTATTTTTTGGGTGTGAGGTTTGTGGGGGTGCATAGGAGCACACCAAGCTAGGTGCATTATCTTTTGTGTGCAGAGGGGCATGTGGATGGCACACTAGATTGAAGAATGTAGGTGTGGTTGAAGGGAGTTGACAGAGTTGAAAGTTGTCAGAGTTGTGCATAGTTGAAGCATAGAGTTGCAAGGTTAGTGTAGAGGGAGCAAGTTCAAAGCTGAGAGTACTCAATAGTTGTGAATCATGAGTTTATAAGATGATAAGATAGAAGAAAATGAAATGAGGAATGAAGGGGGGCAGGGGGCTCAGAATTGGCTCGAATTCGGAAAAAAGTAGGGGATCCCCATTTCCTAATTGAAATGGGGAATATGTTATGAAATCACATCACATTGAAAAAATTATTAAAACTTAATAACTAGTGAAAATTTAGCCAAAAAAATAATATGGAGGAAACCTCCCATAAAAGCGGTCCTATAACACCAAATGAAATAAACCAATTGTCATTGAGATAAATGGTTTAGATATAATATTAGAATAATAAATTAATACATAACTTTAGAAATATTTGATTAATAAAAAAATAGTTCATTCTCATTGGTTGATTAGTTTTAAACTAATTCACAAATTGTGCAAAGCAACAAGTACAATAATGATTACTTAATAGTTGACATAATACATAGTTGTTTTCTTTAAGATAAATGTATGTGGTTAGAGAAAAATTGAAACAATGGATAAACATAGTAAGAATTCACAAAAAGATACATGTGAGTGAACTTTAGGAAAAAGGGAAAAATCAAATAACATTAAATAAAGAATCTTCATGTTATCTTAGATGAGAATGTAGTATCACTACAGAAGCCACATATCTTTGGAGTGAGGTCACATAGTCCCTCTCATGGTAGTTGAAGATATTTGGGCCCATCCATAATTTTGTGGCTTTTCATTTAGTTCTACAATCAAAATAAAATAATAATAAAAGAAAATATAGGTTAGTGTTGTTGAATATGAAATAAATATTTGAAAGAAAAATAATATTAAAGATAAATAAAATTGGCAAGGTTATCTTACAAAGGAGAGGTCATGATTTTTGTAGCTCAATGACAATGTGAAATGTCCCTTTCTCTAGTTTTATATAATATTTCAAGCCTCTAATCAGATATTTAAAATCAAACAACCAATATTTCAAAGATCCACCAATTTCTCAATAAACCCCAAATCGGGTATGCCGGAAATAGTGCCAAAAGCTTCATAGCTTCACATATTATTAACAAATCTGAAAGTGGAAATTTTTATAGAAATTTCAGAAGCATAAAAGCCTAAAAAATGACATTTCAAAATTTTTATAACATGTACACAACAGCTCCCAAACAAAGGATAAAAACAATGCTCATCGGGCTCCCGAAAACAACATAGAATAGCTCGAAAACACCACAAAAACACTAATAATCTATCACAGAAGTATAATCATGATCAAATAAATATATTCAGCTCTATTTTAACATCTAAAAGTATGAAATGCAGCAGTAACCCAAACTGATATGAAATACTCAATTGGAAACACCAAACTCTTACAAAAAACACACTCGAAAACCCACAAATCTGCATTGTTCAGCACAAAGGCAAACTCTGCATGAGCATGCACATGGAATTGCCTTAAACTCCCATTCTTAGACTTCCTTAAAACTTGAAAACTCCCATTCTTGGGTCTCCTTCTCCATAGGTTTGGCAGCCTCTGAAGAACAACAAAGAAATGAGCCAAAATCAAGTTCTAGAATGAGCCCAAAATGCCTCCAAACCCCTTAAAAGAGGGCATAACCCTAACTCATTTCCAAGAGGGGTTAATAAAACATATTTTAATAATAATTTTCATTTATTAGTCCATTAGCTTCCACATATTATCTCCTTTTTCTGAAACTTCACCTTTTTGGGCCTGCCTGCCTTAGCAAAGACTATTATTTTTAATTATTTGAAAAGGGGACATGACAAGTCCTCCCCTTCCAAATATTGCTTGTCCTCAAGCAATGGATAAAAAATAAACCAATCAATCCACCTGGATTCCAAATGTAGTCATGAACTATACTATTGTCAATTAACATAGGCTCCTGCAATATCCTTTGCAATATAACCAAGAGGAATCCATAATCCAACTGACAATTATAGCTCAACCAAACTCCAAAATCACAACTTCCACAATCAAAAACCCATGAGACAAAAACTCTTAGAACATCAAAACCCAAGTAAAGTGGACAAATCAAATTGCTAACACAGTAAATACCATCAACACATCCCACTGGCCTATATGGAATGTACAATCCAACTCTGCAACAATAGTGAATGCTCCTGAATGAAACTATACCAAGTATGGAGAATCCACACACTGTAAAACTCCTACAATCAATACAAATCTGTAGATCATGGGCCACTATCTCATAACCATAACTCCCATGCACCCCTGATGATGAAAAGCCATCACAAGATAAATAGCAAGAAATGGAACCCAAACCAAATTTGCTTGCCATCAACTCCTCAACACAAGGATCAAATGCTAATTGATGTACATACCCTACAATATAATGTTGATAAAAAAACCAACCTTAGTCAATAGCTCACCATGAACAAGTGATACAACCCACTGTGTTTAATCACTAGCTAAGTTAGGAGATGTCATAGCCAAAGGAGTAGAATCAACAACAACACCCGCTGAATCATCACTCCAAAACTCCTGCTCTAAGTCATGTATTATCAAGCTATCAACTACAGAACCTATTGCCATGTTGTGCCCATCACAACTCTCATCCCAAGGTGTCAAACTATCCCATAACTGATGATAAGCACTAGGAACCAAAATACATCTTTGTATCATCATCTCATCAACATGGTCATCAAAGGTGAATTGATGAGCATACCTCACAATGTAATGTTGATAGAATGCACCAATCTCAGTCAGTGGCTCAGACTACAATCAATCACTAACCAGGTTGGAACTGACTACTACCTCTAAAGACATCACCAAGGGAGTAGTATTACTAGCAAGAACCATGCCAACTCTCAACTCACCAACATCACACATGGTCTTTGATACAACATCTCTAGTCTTTGTGCCATTAGTACTAGAGGTCACCACCATGTCAGGTATACCACAACAATTTGCTGCAACACCCAACTCAACTGAACCTGACTCTAGTGAGGATGAACCCAATATGCTAATGTTAGTATCAAGGATGGATGCATCCCCATCTCCATTGTCTTTGATAATCTCGACCATGGACATCCTTAGATCACCAGACACCATAGCTTGTGACTGTATATAATCTGATAAAGATTGTAGTTGCTCTAACTCCATAGTCACCTTAGCCAAATGAAACTGTGACTCCTTGAAAGCCAACTGTGTACTCTCAAGAATCTCAAAAGTCACCTTGAGTTGCTGAGTAAGCTCACTCACCTCATCTTCCTTGGCCAATAATGTATCATATGTTGTACTCCCCCACTCCATAAGATAATCTCTGTCAGCTACCAACTACATATAATTTTGTCTCAAAATTCAAATTGCCTCCCATAAAGAGTGGATCTCTGTCAAGGAAAGATAAGTGCCTTCCTGCTCATCACTAGTAGGAGAACCCCATCCATAAACTGCTAACAACTGACAAGCAGCATCGAAATGCTGGTAAGCGATAGCAATGTCTCACTCACTAACTCTCAACTGATTAGACACATGATGGCATTGTCTAGACTGTCTCCTACAAACCTCCTCTGATGCATTGTCTAAAGGAATATCCTCAAAGTTACTAGTCTCTAGAGTATTACCATCCATATCCTGTGAATCAAATCTAAAGCTCATATCAACATATGGAGTATCAAAAACTATAGCACTACTATCCAACTCCTTTGTACCAAAAAAATTTGCCAAGGAAACTAAGTCTTCAAAACTGCCCACTGCATCCTCTTGGATGTCATCAATGCCAATATGATCCTGGGACTCATTTGTACACACTGCCAAATATGAAAGATCATCAACACATTCTAGCAAGTATGGTCAACTAGATATATGAACAAAGCCCAACACCGGTGTATAAAAACTAATACCAACATCAGACAAGCTGCTAGCACAAGAAAAGACAACACTGTGCAATCTGCTAATCAAATCCATGATAGCACCCAAACAAACACTGTTACCAAAAAGTGTTAAAGATCTCCAGTCAACTGAATCCCAAACACCAATATAACAATCTTGAATCCATATCTGTAAACTAGAATCAGCTGGTAACTCAAACAAACTCCTCACCTGAGTAATATGACCAATACCAACTAACTCCACATACCTGTCATGATGAGATAATGAAGACACAATACTGTCTTTGTTCACTTTTGACTGGTTGGACAAATCATGTAAAGTACTACCAGCCTCAACCTCATGTGACAAAGCATCTAATTGTGCCTGGTACTCTTTCTCAGCAAAGTCATGAATGCTCAATGTCTGCTCATCTCTATCTGGTATCTCACCATCATGCACAACAACATCCTCATAATCATCATCTAAACCCACTACCTCCTATAGTAGAGTATAATCTAAGACCTTTGCCTGGCTATAAGCTAGTTTCTCAAACTCCTCATGCAAGTTCTTGGTAATTGTGTCATCTGCCCTGTGAGAAAATCTGCCAAATAGAAATCTAGTCAACTTATCCACCTTAGCTGGGTCGGGAAACATGTCATTCATCATATGGTGGTGCTCAACCAACTATTTAGACATGTCATGGCTTATTTTCCTAAGTTTATCTTGAATTTCTAAATAACCATCCTTTCTACTATTGTGACTCTAGATATCAATTGTCCAAGATTGTGTCCTCTGAGACTCTGTACTATACCTGTCCATTTTGGATAAAGTAGAGTGTAACCCCAATAGGTTATAACTTCTTCAAACACCAAGAACTAACATGCAAATGATTAGAAGTAGCATGCAACCATAGATTTTGACATGCAACTGATTTGAAGCAACATGCAACCACCAAATTCACCAAGAACTAACATTCAAATGATTAGAAGTAGCATGCAACCATAGATTTTAACATGCAGCTAATTAGAAGCAACATGAAACCATCAAATTCACCAAGAACTAACATGCAAATGATTAGAAGTAGCATGCAACCATAAATTTTGACATGCAACTGATTAGAAGCAACATGCAACCATAAATTAAGACATGCAAGATTTGGGTAGTTCTCAAAACTGACATGCAAACTTCTACAAACCCTCAGGCTGGCAAGATTATAGCTCTGATACCACTGAAATGTCCCTTTCTCTAGTTTTATATAATATTTCAAGCCTCTAATCAGATCTTTAAAATCAAACAACTAATATTTCAGAGATCCACCAATTTCTCAATAAACCCCGAATCGGGTATGCCGAAAATAGTGCCAAAAGCTTCACAGCTTCACATATTATTAACAAATTTGAAAGTGGAAATTTTTATAAAAATTTTAGAAGAATAAAATCCTACAAAATGAAATTTCTAGATCTGTATAACATGTACACAACAGCTCCCAAACAGAGGATAAAAACAATGCTCATCGGGCTCCCGAAAACAACACAGAACAGCCCGGAAACACCACAAAAACACTAATATTATATCACAGAAGTATAATCATGACAAAATACATATATTCAGCTCTATTTCAACATCTAAAAGTCTGAAATTCAGCAGCAACCAAAACTGATATGAAATACTCAACTGGAAACACCAAACTCTTACAAAAAACACACCCGGAAACCCACAAATCTGCACTATTCAGCACAAAGGAAAACTCTACATGAGCATGCACATGGAATGGCTTTAAAATCCCATCCTTAACCTTCCTAAAAACCTAAAAACTCTCATTCTTGGGTCTCCTTCTCCATAGGTTTGGCAGCCTCTGAAGAACAACAAAGAAATGAGCAAAAATCAAGTTCTGGAATGAGCCCAAAATGCCTCCAAACCCCTTAAAAGATGGCATAACCCTAACTCACATCTAAGAGGGGTTAATAAAACATATTTTAATAATAATTTTCATTTATTATTCCATTAGCTTCCAAATATTATCCCCTTTTTGTGAAACTTCACCTTTTTGGGCCTGCCTGCCTTAGCAAAGATTATTATTTTTAATTATTTGAAAAGGGGACATGACACAATGTTTTAATTCAAATATCATAAACATATTTTACAATTCTTAAACTATTGCACAATAATATATTTAAATTTTTTTCTAACAATATAAATATATACATAATAACTCTAATAAACAAAATGACTTTTAAACTATTGTTTCTTTTGTAATGCCTCATCTATAGGTCATCATTGTTTCACAATGTAAACCAGTTAACATATTTTTGTGCATCAAAGGAGTCACTAAGAAATGAATGCATTATCTTGTATTATATTCTTATTTTTAATTTCAATACAAAATCAAAATTATAATAAAATATAACAAAATCAAAATGGTAGTGAGATATAATGATTTTTTATGGAATGTGGTTCTTTGTTTTGAGCCCATGATTTGTCTCATCATGATGGGCATCTAAAATATATGATATAGGTTTATTCCTACTCTAATAATTCATAATAATTGAAAGTGGAAGATGAATGATGGGATTTTTAAATTGGGCAAATAAATTTAAAAAATGATCAATTCTAAGAAGTCATAATCATGAACATTGGAAGATAGATGATGGGATTATTAAATTGGGGAAATCACTAAAAAATGAGCTCTATATAGCATTTCCTCAATCAAAATAAAATCCCTCTTGATTTGAAAAACACAAGAACATGAGGTGTTGATCTTTTCCCCTATGCCTAAACCACTAATGGTTTATTGTTGTAGCACAAGCACCCCAATTTATGAGAATGAGCACTACCCTCTAATTTCTTGTGGAAAATGTTTACTTATGATACCAAGAATGCTAAAGTAATCATTGGTTACTAACTAACTTAACCCAATCATCTACATTTTCCATTTGACACATTTCACATGGTAACTACTGGAGCAAAATTTAGTCACCAACCATGAACTAAGAAGCTTTGAAAATACAAAGTTAAAAAGATATTTTCACAAGAAGAGGAGGGAGACAGAGAGGAAAAGAAGACATAGTTTTATAATAACTTTTTCAAAACATGCAAAATCATGAAGGTGGATTTAGAAACAATAATGCATGATTAAACCAAAATATGCATTTCTCAGGGTGTGGTCCTATGAGGAGAGCTACAAGATCTATTTTTGTGAGGTGGGTGGTCTTATGAAATCAAACAAAATTTTTCTATGAGATTAATTGAAATCTTCTCCTCAAAAGTAGTAGCCTTGACTTTTTAGGGTGCATATTAAAGCTTGTTGAAAAGATGGGGGCTAGAAATTACTGCACCAGCTTAGGCTTTTCTTATATCACTTGTCAATCATATACCAATTTCTATTTTTCATCAATATTTTTTTTAACATATTTATTTATTTAGTAAGTGAATTGAATATGTTTTTAAAAAAATGAGACCACCCCTTCCATAAATTACAAAGCTTAAATTTTTTAAGAATAAATCCACTAAAAAATTCATGGGACTTAAAAATAATCCTAAAAAATCTTAGGAGTACCCATTGAATTTTTTAGGAAGCCCCACTCCATGAGACCACACCCTTAGTGACTACTTTTCACCAACAAATGTAGCTAATGAAATCTACTAGGCACAACTATGAATGATTTAAAGAGCATCACCAATACTAGTGTTGAAGGCAATTTGGATGTTATGATTCATAATTTCATAGAGAACAATAACATAGAGTAGGCTTTCGCATTGGCACAAGCTAGGTAGGGGTGAATTTTTTTAGCATAGTATGGTTATCACTTATAGAAGCCATAGTTAGCAATATCCAAAGCCTCTGCTACCATTGATTTCTTGAAAATATTTCTCTTGTTGTTCTGAAAATAATAGCTTCTAGATATCATCAATTTAGGACTGACTGTTTCTAAAGCTATTCCTCCAGTGATTAATTCCCAAAGCATAAAATTTCTTTCTATGACATTGAATGCTCATAAGTTTAAATATTTTACAACTAATCTTGCACAATCACTACTATCAACACAATACAAGAAAGACATTTAGATTTCTTTGCTTCAACATTTAAAGTAAACAAAGTCATTAATTTTCATGATGTCAAACCTACTTCAGCTTCAAAGCTTCCTACTACTATGGTTTCACAATACCAAAAATTCCTAAAAATCTAAGCTTATTTGAAAAACCTATCTTCAATTGATATTAGATAATCCTCAATTTCCATGCATTGTAAGGATGAAGCATTTTTAATTTAAAAAAATACCCAAATCAAATTGATATTAGATAATCCTCAATTTCCATGCATTATTGTTGGTTATAGTGATGGGCCAATCCTTTGACAATTGTATTTCCATAGATCTGTACAATGCCTCCTTCCAATTTTTTGAATTTTGGTTCTATTCATATGAGTATGTTTCATACACCCAAATTCTAATCCTCTTTTGCATCAATCTGAATTTGAATCTATTTGAAATCTAGTTGATATACAAACTTATGGTTAACCCATAAAAACAAACTAAAATATGCAGCCTTTGATAATTTGCATGTTCAACTCATCTGAGGTATAGGATTTCCTAGAGAAGATAACAACACCATTTGTATGTTGGGATAAGGTGACTCAACCTTACCATGATTTATTGCATTATTAGTGCTTTATTGGAAATTTGTTAAACGAAGTTGGATTTTTCCACAAGAAAAGACTTGGAGTAGAAAAACAAAAAGCTTTTATGTTTTGGTGACTTATTCTTTTATGTTTTATTTTTATTCAAGGGTTGTGCATAAGGAAGTTTCTAAAATAATTTGTAGATGAGTTGAATGTAGATGCTTTAGAAACTGTTTCCTCTTGTATGAAAACCTTATAAGTACAAAGCCTTGTTGTAGAGACTTAGGAGAGAGATGAGAAGTTATTTGCACAGGGTTATGTTGCCAAATTTTCCCTAGAATGGAGCAAGATGTAAATCTCCATGTGAAGGCTAAAAAATGTATTGTAATTTGTTGTTGAATAATAGATTAGCTTGATGGTTTGGAGGGTGGGGTTTTTACCTAGAAAGGTTTTCCCCACATATATATGTGTTCTTTATTATATCTCATTCTTCTAGTTTTATGATTGTAGAATAATAATCTGTATGTCGTAATGTTGCTGAAATTTATTTAGATCGATAAATTGCAATCACTTTCCTTTAAGCTTTTAATTGAGGGAAATCAAATATGTTTGATTCCTCTTTCATGGCATAGTAGTATGCACTTGTATTTGCTTATTAGAAGTTGTTCAATGAACTTTTGGATATAGGATGTGCATACTGATCTTAGATAAATTTATGGGGTGCTCTCATTTCCCTTCAATATTGTATATGTAGGATGTACTGGTAAAATACAAAGTAATGCTAAGAAAACTCAAAAATATTAGTAATCTTCTGTTGTTGCATAAATAACATAACACAATAGTACTCAACAGTTGAATAGGAAGAAAACCAACATATTTTGTGTCATTAGTCATGTTGGTCTAATTTTTCACAATGCAGAAATTTTGGAAAATTTTTAGTGAAAAATCATTTGAGTCTTTGTGTCTTGAAATTTAGGGTTTTGTTCCTTGTATTTTCAAACCCTTGGATTGCCCTAGTTCATAGCCCAGTCTCTATGTCTTTGAAATTCTATTAAATTTTCAAGGTTTGTCTTCAAAGAATTCCTCACAAACCCTAGTATCGTGTCTTGTTTTACCCTAGTTTTGAAAACCCTCGAAATAGTTTTTCATAAAAATGATTTTGAAAATATATCATTTTACCCTAAGGTTGGGCCTACGTAAGCATGGTTTTATTAAAAGATCATTTAGAAAAAAAATTTATTGACCATATTATTTTTTGAGAAATGCCCAAAGTAATATTAATTTTGTGTGATCGTTGATCTTATTCAGATCAACAAATATCGCATTCTCATAATGTTGAGATGCAGGGCTTTTAAATAAAGTGGGCAAGTGGTTTTTGGACACGTAGCAAGGTGGGGTCATGAGTTCTTAGTATATGCTACAGTGTACCAAATTGAAAAGTGATTGCTAACATGTATCGCTAGTTGTGTCATTAAGGATGTTTCTCTACCAGATGTGATCGAAGTTTGGTCAGCCATAGATCCTTCAAAGATCAAGGGCTAGCGCAAGCCCGTAATAAAGAACTGCTCAAAATTGAATGAATGCAGGAATGCACCTTTGTGTCATGTGTCATAGTGGGGCTAGGATTAGGATAGGAAACTAAGTCATGCCATGCTATACGCCACATATGCTTAGTTGGAAGAACTTATGTTACAGGCACAAAAAGTTTCAAAGATTAATGTAGTATTTAGATTGGTCAGAGCACGAGAATTGAAAGCAATCATTTCATTGCCCCAAGTACATGAAGCAACCATAAAGTGCAGATTTTTTCTTACACTATTGATCTTGTCTTGATCAACGGAGGGCACTTGCCCGCATTGAGAACTTGAATGAAGTTTAAATATTGTAGGTATGCACCATGTAGACACGTGTCCATGGTGACTACACTATTCTCAACTCTAAAGGATTAAAGGTATAATTAGTGTCATTGTTGATCTTTCAAAGATCAATGGCAGGTGCAATCTTGCAATATGGAGATGCTCATTCAATAAGGAAAGTGGAATGCACCAGCTTGACATGTGTCCATAATGACGTCAAGTTTTCATTCACTTAGGAGGTGATATGGGACCCGCTTGCATGGAGGTTGTCAAAAGGCACAGATTCACATAAGAGCTTTCCCATTGGTCAGTGCAGCTAACTGGGCATTATTCATTTCAAATTTGGTATGATCGTTGATTTTGTCTTGATCAATGATTGGCATTTATCCACTATTTTAAGATGCAAGAAATTTAAGCAATGCAGGTAAGTGGCAATGCAACATGTGGCCCTGCTCCTAAAGACATAAAGCTTATTACTTTTTTGAATTAAAGCCATCCGATCCGATAAAATTGATAGATGAGATTTGAAATTTTGATGCAACTTGAAAAAATGGCTACTGGAAGTTAATTTGGTTCAAAGCTTGTTCGTGTGATTTCAATGCTCAAATATAATCTACGATCTCACCATTATTTGAACTATAGAATTGCAAGAAATTAACAGAGTATAAAGAAGTTTTAGAACTAGGGCACATAAATTTTATGTAGTGATCCAGAGAGTTGCAGTGTGAATTATGCAGAGAAGAAGTGCAATTTTTAGCAGGTAAGTACTCTGTAACTCCAAAAAACCAAGTATCTATTGTTGCATAAATTTTAGGGTTTTCTCAAAATGCCCCCATGAAAGGAATTCTCTAGGAAAACTGATTACTTTAAGATGACCATGCATGATGATTTCTTGGAATAGTTCCCTTTGTCAATAAATGAAATAACTAAGGGGAGGGAGTTAATTCCTAAACACCCTAGGGTAGCCATAGCAGAGGGAGCTATATGAAGTCTTTTGTTAAAGAATAAATAAGGTTATAAATGAAATGGGCCATATGTAATGGGAAATGAAAGATGAGAAGTTGGTAAAAGTATAGTTATTCTATAATATCATCAAAAAAGATTTTGTTGATATAGAGGCAGATGCAAATTCTTTAGTAACTGTACAAAGAGAAGTTATAAATTTTGATTGGCTGGAGGACATTGCTTATAATGAGTAGAAAGATAAATTTATGTCTATGGAGCAAATGGAAGAGGATGATGAAGTAGAAGATGATGAGGAGGAAGGTGCAAAAGTAAAAGTCACCCTCATAGTTAATGATGAAGACAAGGGAAATCCTCAGATTAAAGTAAGTTTGAAGGTAATCAGAGATAACTCATTGCTTTCAAAATTGATGGTTACTTACTCCGAGGGATCAAAGTAATCAAAGAATTAGATGGTAACACTTTTGTCTGTTCAAGTGGAGTAATAGAAAGGGACACCTGTCAATCACATTTACCCTTTGCTTGTTGCAACTCATGTCTATACAAGTGAGTTTTCAATGCAATGTGATGATCCAAAAACTTGTATAATTTTTGTTTTTCTCAAGAGAAATATAGACAGTCGGTCCAATAGTATGTAGGTGTTTTGAGTTTTCTTCCAATTGCACTCTCTAATGACATGTTGAAATGACAGAAATAGCAATCTGTTCTGGGCTTTTGAATTGATTTATATTGGTCATTGTATTAGTCATTTGAAAGGATAATACAAAGGGGTATTTACACTATATTTGTGTTACCAATTTTTGTCTCCATTTTATGAGGTTTTTTACTTTGAAGTCTCTTAAATAAGGTTTAATTGGTTGAATGCAATCTGGATGGGTTGTATGTTGGTTTTATTGTTTCTTTTAATTCAGAGAATTATGTTAATGCTTCATTAAATCAATAGGGTTTGTGAACTTATAAAAAGGATACTTCATAAGAATGGAAATGGGTGATTACAATTGATTAATTCATTTACAAGTTCTTTGAATCAAATCTCCTGCCAATAGTTAATTTTCTACCCAATGGATAAGGCACTGGTCACATAAGTCAGAAGTGAGCAAGGGTGAGTTCTATTGTTGCATATCAAATCATTTGTTAAAAAATAAAAATCATTTCATTCCATTTTGATAAGTCTTAAATGTTGGTTACCACTCATTTGCATATAGTTTTCTAAGTCTTAGATAGCCATTAATTCTAGGAATACCCTTAAACTAATAGGAGATTTGTAACCAGATCAGCTTATAGGGGATGCATATAGATCAAAGAGCTTTTAAAGAAAAGTGATAAACTATGTATGTGCATGAGGGTAGAAGATGAGAATCGGAACAAAACTAAGTTAATTTCATACCATAGTTTGCATTAGAATCATCCCTAGATATACCCGCCTTGGTTTAGCAGAGCCTAAAGAGTAGAAAACCATTTTTGGTTTTGTTGAAGTGGGGTCAAAGTGGTTTATTCATGTAATTGATACTAAGAATTGGCTAATCCTTAGACTGTGTGAGTAATTTCATTATGATATTGAGCATTTTGTTGCTCAGTAGTTTCAAACACCAACAAAATGATGACTCTACTGGGGAATACACTCTATGTTTTCATAAACTAGTATATCATTTAAGATTTATGTTTACCTTGGGTAGTGTTTGAAGTAAGCATTTCATGCTGAAGTTTCTTGTGGATTTGGAATTTGGATACATTTTTCTCAAGACTATCACTAAAGGATTTATCATTTGTTTAGTTCTTTTTCCCATTCTGATAGAGTGGGTGGTGACTCAAAAGGTTTTAACCAGTGTCAAGATTAGGAAATTTGTTGTCTCAAAACCATAGAAAATAAAAGAAATACATGGACAAATGTCAGGGAAAACTCGGGAATCAAATTACAAACTAATCCCCCTCCTAGAGGAAGACAAAATTGGGTTGTGAAGGGAAATCAGATGCAGAAAGGAAGCTATTCACAGGAGCAACTAGTAGGGAAAGATAACATCCACCATTTTTCTATTTAAAAGTTTCCTTTCTCCAAAGGTCCAAGATCTCATCCAGTTTTGTCTAATGATGATTTCTATAATACCCTTGAAATGATATGTCAAGAAAAGGTTGTGCAACCACATACATTTGGTCTTGAGGATAGGACTAGTAACAATTTTTCTAGCATAGCACAAGCCCTTTCATGTAAGATTATTCCCCTGAAAAGGTCAGACCTAGACACTTAGAACTTGAAAGTTTTAATGATGAGAAAACATTTGGGGTGAGTTCACTATCCCTGATCCTAATGAGAATGAAAATTTGAAAACATAGCTTCCTGAGCAAGAAGCTATTAATAGGAGATTTCAAAAGGAAAGGGAAGAAAATATTATGAAGTCATATGAAGAAAAGAAAGAATTACTTACGTGAATCACTCCTATGAAGAAGAAAAATGAGATAACAGCTAGTGTCTGGCAGCCATAGATTGTGGGACAAGTTGAATAGCTTAAGAGGCAAAAGCAAAATTTGTTGGAAACTCAAAAAATGAATCTAGAGGGACATGTAATAAAACAAATTAGGAACTATACTTCTCTAGAAGTTGATAACAATAGAGTAAAAAATGTGGAACCTATTGTAGGGGCTAAGGACAAAGGAAAAAAAAAGGAGATTGGTATTAAGATTAATGAGCCAGTAAAGACAATTTAAATCCATGATTCCATGTCACTTTCTAATATTGAATTGGAAAAGAGAAGAAAAGGAAGGGATGCTTTAGCCAAGAGGTTGGAGATTATAGAAAGTGAGGCTGCTATAGCTGAGATGAACAATAAGATCAAGTTCTTGGAAAATACCAAGAAGTAGTCGGCAACTATGCCTAAAGATGATGATAGATCTAATGATGCGAATCAGAATACTACTAAGGTACCTATTTATTCATTGTCTTCATCTTCACTAAAAGTAGATCTTAACAAATCTGTTGGTGATGCTAGCACTAGTAATACTATGAATAATACTAAGAAAGATAGTGCTAATCACCCCAAGATTGATTTACAAAGAAGACCTATTCAATTAGAAGGCTATAAGAAAATATGTTTTGATGGAATCCCTAGTTTTCCAAATCCTATCCCACAAGAAATGAGGAAAATATTGCCTAAATTTGATGGAAATAATGTTATCTCTTGTGAAGACCATTTAAGGAGTTTTCTTGATATGATGAGTGATTATGAGGTTGAAGCTGAAGATGTCATTATGAAGTTGTTTGTGCAGTCATTAACTGAAGATGCTAGAGAGTGGTTCAAGAGACTTCTTGAATTGTCTATTGTTGATTGGAAAGATATTGAGTATTGTTTGAAAGAGCAATATGGTGACAAGAAAAATCAAAGCTATATTTTGAGTGAATTCAATAATATCAAGAGGTTTCCTAATGAATCTATTACTGAATTTAACACTAGATTTCAAAAAAGGATGTACAGGCTAATGCAAGCCATGTGAATTGATGACAAGATATGTTTGATCACTTATTTGAATGCTTTTGATGGTAAAATGGCATACCAACTTAGGGATAAAGAGCGTAGGACCTTAAGAGATGCATTAAGGATTGCCATTAATATAGAAAATAATTTGAGGATTTTAGGGAGATTAGAAAGCAAAAGAGATGATCCTAGGTTATTTGGGAATAAGGGAAATAGAAAGGAAGAAAATAAAGCAATAGGAGGAAAAAAGCATGAGCCTAGTGAAATGAGTCAGATTCTAAATGCTATAAAAGGTCTAAATCTTCCTTAGATGAAGAATGATAGGAACCCCACTAATAATAGGGCCCCTTATCAATAAAATTTCAATAGACAAAATAGGCTACAAAATTTCCCTTATAACACTACTTGGAAGGATGGCCAGCCTAGTATCCCTCTTCCCAAGAACAAAAACAAAAAGGTGACCCTTGATCTTTTATCAAATTTTTTTATAAATTTGGTAGATGATCTTCAGTTTTTTGCTGAATCTACATGGTGCTGTGCATGTCGATTACCCCATTCTCTTGAATCTTGTGTAGTAGCATTGTCATTCCCAGGAAATCAAGCTATAGTAGAAAACTATCATGAGCAGGAAGAAAATAATGATGATGTAAGATGCAATATGTTTGAATCACATTATTATGATTGTGAAGATTATAAAAGAGATGTGTATGAACAAAGACAGTTTCAAAATGTCATACAACAACAAATATTTTCTGATGAGAGTGATCTGGAAGATAATGCATGTAACATGGTAAATGCAAAGGAGGAAGTAACACTAAGAAAAATTTCTAAGGAAGAGATTCATCAAATTACTGCTAATATGATAGCTCAAGTTCAAACTAGAAACATGGCTCAGAGAGATGAACATAATAAGGTAGCTAGTATCTTCATAAAAGGGGCTGATCCTAAGAAGGGGGAAATAATGAAACCTAAAGAAGCTCCTACTATGAAGGTTAAAATTACTAATAGAAGATGGGAACAAAAGAAAGGAGGAAATCCTAAAGATATGGAGTTTTCAGATAATGTCCCTAGAAAGATAGATGAGAAGGTATCAAAGATCATCACAAAACATGATAAGAATCATCAAAATGCTCTGAACATTTTGGATAAACAAGATGAGAAAAGGAATGTGATTAATGATGATCCTCTTGGTTCTTTCATAGATATGCTTGCTATTTTGTCTCAGATTACTGTTAAGGTTCCATTGTTTGAATTGCCGAGAATCCTTGAACACCGAAATAAAGATATAGCATGGTTGGGAAATATTGATGTAAAGGTAAGTTGAGATTGTAATGAAAATCATAGTTCCAAAGAAAGCAATAAAGAAGAAGTAAAGAATAATGAAGCTGAAGCAGTTGTCTCTCAAATTTCTCAAATGTTTTTAGATAATTCTATAAATCAGTGTTTGGGAAATGTTGAACCATTTTTCTTGATCATTTTAGTAAATGGTAAAACATTAAAAAATTGCATGATTGATTCTAGTGCTTCCAACACTATGATGCCTTTTGAAATAATGAAGGAATTAGGCTTAAAGGTGGATACTACTCAAGGAAGATGTTGTGATATGGATAAAAGAGAAGTGATAGTTATAGGCACTATAAACTCTTTGACATATAGATTAATAGCCTGCCCTGACAAAGAGCTTACTAGGAGTATATTGGTTGTTGATATTCCACCTTAATATGGCATGCTATTATCAAAAAAATGGAGTGCTACTATGGGTGGGAGTTTGTAGTGTGATTTTTCATTTGCTACTTTCAATATTGAGGGAAATTTGATAAAATTCAATAGGGAACCTAAGAGTATTTACATGATAGAGGAAGATGACAACATGACAAATTTTATGGATACATATATTAATGCATTCAGAGTTGAGGTTTTGACTTTGCAAAAATCTAGGCATAAGTCTTAGTTAGAAGTGGAAGTTGACACAAAAATAGACAAGGGCGATCTATGGACTATGTTTTTTGATGGTGCATGTTGCAAAGATGGATCTGGTGTAGGCGTTTTGTTGATATCTCCAATAGAGGTAACATACAAATTTTCCTTTACTTTAAGTTTCCCTTGTACTAACAATATAGCAGAATATGAGGCTTTTTTGTTAGGCTTTAGATTAGCTCATAAGCATGGGATAAAGTGTTTACACCTTGTAGGAGATTTTGAATTGGTGGTATCCCAAGTAAGAAATGCTTATGTGTCAAAGAATAAAAGATTGAAACAATATAGAAATATAGTGTGGGACATGATTGAATGTTTTGATGCATTTGGGATAATTTGGAAAGATAGGACAAATAATAAAATGGTAGATTTACTAGCAAATATAGCAATAAAACCTAATGATATCACATTTTCCATTGTGTCTAAAATTGAGATTCAAACTAGACCTTCTATCCCTAATAATGTTCAAAATTGGCAAGTGTTTGAAGATGATAAGGATATTCTAAGATTTTTGAATTGTGAGCATATGTTGTCAGGACAAGAAATTGATTGTGCAGCCTATGTGGAAAATGTAGATGGAAAAGATACTATTTTTGGGTAGAATGTTGTCCAATTGAAGACAAATAAAATTCCAAAGGGTCTGGTTGTTTTAGAAATCATTTTTGACAACCAAGATAGGTCACTAATGGACACTAATGGATATAGTGCCAAGGATTTAGAGGAGGTGAACTTGGGAACTCAGGAAACACCTAAAAAGGTATATATTGGTAGGAAATTACCTCCTAAAATTAGGAAAGATTTAATAAACCTACTAAGGAAATATAGACATGTGTTTGCATGGTCATATGATGATCTAAAGGCCTATAGGGAAGATCTTTTTCAACATGAAGTCCCTTTGAAACTAGGTGCTAAGCCTTTTAGACAAAAACAAAGGCCAATATACCCAACCTTGGCTGCCAAAATGCAAGAAGAATTGATCAAGTTAAGAGATGTTGGGATCATAAAGCCTATCAAACATTCTTCTTGGGTATCCAATTTAGTTCTTGTCAGGAAGAAAAATGGAGACATAAGGTTATGTGTTGACTTAAAAAATCTCAATATATCTTCCTTAAAAGATAATTATGGATTTCCAAATATGGAAGCCATGTTGCAAAGGGTCACTGGTTCTGAGCTTATGTCAATGATGGATGGGTTTTTAGGTTATAATCAATTAGTTGTTAAAGAATCAAAATAGTTTAAAACTGCATTCACTACACTATGGGTTACTTATGTTTATGTTAAGATAGCTTTTGGGCTTACTAATGTTGGAGCTACTTTTCAAAGGGCTATGGATGTGGCTTTTGCTAATATTATTGACAAATTTTTAGCTATGTATCAGGATGACCTTACTGCTTACTCCAAGGATGAAAATGATCATTGCATGCACCTAGGAAAGGTATTTATCAGAGCCCTTAAATATGGAATATCTTTAAATCCAGGGAAATGTAACTTTGGTGTCACTGAAAGAAAATTGTTAGGACATCTAGTTGGAAAGCATGGAGTAAGGATTGACCCTGAAAGGGTAGAAGCAATAGATAAGATTTAGAAACCCAAGAGTGTTAAAGGCATCCAGTCATTCTTTGGACAAATCAATTTTCTTAGGAGATTTGTGACAAATTTTGTAGAGATTAGTAGGCCTATATCAAGAATGCTAAAGAAGGGATCTGAGATAAAATGGGATGGTGAACCTAGTATTGCATTTCAAAAAATTAAGCAATCTATTGAAGATGCCCCTATTCTCAGAGCTCCAAATTATGACAAACCAATCCATATATTTTATTTTGCCTCATTTCACACTGTTGCTGCAGTATTGTTATAGAAAAATGAAGAGGGTTATGAGCAGCCTATTGCATTCTTCATTAAGTCTTTTTAAGTAGTAGAACTCAAGTATGACATCAATAAAAAATAGGCATATGCACTAGTAAAATGGGTGAAAGCTTTTAGATGTTACTTAATGGGAGCTACTATCATTTCCTTTGTTCCTACTATTGCTATGAAGGACATTTTTTCACAATAAGAGGTGTCTAGCAGGAGATGTAGGTGGATTAATAGGATACAAGAGTTCAACATTGATATTTAGATTACTACATTGGTTAGGGGTCAAGGTTTGGCCAAGTTGATGACAAAAGCTAACCTAGAGGCAAACCAAATCAATCAACTTGATGGTAGTTGCAAGGATAATTTTTGTGATATGGGTATCTCTGATTGGTATAAAGACATAATTTATTATTTGCAAAACATGAAATCTCCATCAAAGTTAATAGATAATCAAAAAATATTCCTCAAGTTGTAGGCTATAAGGTATGTTATAGTGTACGGTCAATTATGGTGGAGAAATATGGAAGGGGTACATTTGAAGTGTGTGGATGAAAATGAATCTAAAAGAATTTTGAAAAATATGCATGAAGGTGTGTGCGGAGGTCATTATATGGCTAAAACTACTAATAAAATTCTTAGAGCTGGTTTTTGGTGGCCTACACTTTTCAAAGATACTTATGAGTTTGTAAAAGTTTGTGATGCTTGTCAAAGGTTTAGTGGAAAGTTAAATTTTTCTAGAAATTTTTCATTAAGACTAGTTAAAGTGTAGGCACCTTTTCAATAATGGGGAATTGATTTTATAGGTGAGATCATAAATAAGTCCAATGGTGGTCATTCATCGATCTTAGTAGCTATTGATTATTTCACCGAGTGGGTTGAGGTAGTCCCTACTAAGAATGCAACAAGTAAGGTGGTGATTAATTTCATTTTAAATAATATTGTGACCAAATTTGGATGCCCATAAAAGATTGTAACAGATAATGCTATGTGTTTTAGATCAAAGGAATATAATGTTTTTTGCAATAAATATGGCATTATAGAGTACACATCATCACCCTATCATCCTGAAGGGAATGGTTAGGCAGAATCAACCAACAAGAGTATACTAAAGATTATCAAAAGGATTTTGGGGGAAAACAAGAGGGCTTGGGATTCAAAGTTGCCATTAGCTCTGGGGCTGATAGGGTTACTATGAAAAAGGCCATTGAATGTGCCCCATTTGATCTAGTTTATGGTATACAGGCTAGACTTCCACAAAATAACCTAAAGGAGATGTATAAATTTGTTCAACTATATGAAGATGACATCATTGATGAGATGCAACTCAAAATGGATGATATCTTGAAATTAGAAGAAGCAAGGAGAGAGTCTTCTATTAAAAATGCCAAGTTACAATCACAAATGAAGCATTTATATGACAAAAGAGCCATTGATAGGAAATTTGAAATGGGTGACATGGTACTGATGTGGATTGCTAGAGTGGAAGATAAAGGAAAGCATGGTAAATTTGACCCAATCTGGCTTGGCCCATATAACATTTGTGATAAAAATGGAGAAGATTCATATTTTCTAAAGGATTTAATTGGAGGTATTCTTGAATTGCCAGTTCATGGACAATTCTTAAAGAGGTACTTTTCTTAAAAGTATTTTTTTTCCATGAACAATATTTTTAGGGTTCTTGTTTTTCCTATACATTTTGTATATTTTGTAAATCCTTGTAAATAGTCTCTCTGTATAGTTTGGTTTCTCTTTTCTTGTTTCTGTGTGTCGCTCTATGCTTTCTAAAAAAGTTATCATCCTTGTACCAATTATGTGGTCTGATCTCCCAAAGATTCTAAATTCTTGCATAAACTCAAGTAGTCTATCATCCCCAAATAGAGCCACTATTGGTCTGATTATTCACAATGTAGAAATTTTGGAAATTTTTTAGTGAAAAATCATTTGAGTCTTTGTGTCTTGCAAATTAGGGTTTTGTTCCTTGTATTTTCAAACCCTTAGATTGCCCTAGTTCATAGCCTGGTCTTTGTGTCTGTGAAATTCTATTAAATTCTCAAGGTTTGTCTTTAGAGAATTTCTCACAAACCCTAGTGCCATGTCTTGTTTTACCCTAGTTTTGAAAAACCCTCGAAATAGTTTTTCTTAAAAATAATTTTGAAAATATATCATTTTACCCTAAGGTTGGGCCTATGTAAGCATGGTTTTATTAAAAGTTTGTTTTAAAAAAAAACTTATTGACCATATTATTTTATTGAGAAATGCCCAAAGTATTATTAATTCTATGTGACCGTTGATCTTGTTCAAATCAATGGATATCGCATTCTCGCAATGTAGATGCAAGGCTTTTAAATAAAGCGGGCAAGTAGTTTTTGGACAAGTGGCAAGGTGGGGTCATGAGTTCTTAGTATATGTTGCAGTGTACCAAATTGAAAAGTGATTGCTGACATGTATCGCTAGTTGTGCCATTAAGGATATTTCCCTACCAGATGTGATCAAAGTTTGGTCAGCCATAGATCCTTCAAAGATCAAGGGCTAGCACAAGCCCACAATAAAGAACTACTCAAGATTTAAGGAATGCGGGAATGTGCTTTTGTGTTGTGTGTCATAGTGGGGCTAGGATTAGGATAGGAAACTAAGTTGTGCCATGTTGTATGCCACATATGCTTAGCTAGAAGTACTTATGTTACGAGCACAGAAAGTTTCAAAGATTAATTCAGTAGTCAGATTGGTTGGAGCACAAGAATTGAAAGAATTCATTTCATTGGCCCAAGTAGATGAAGCAACCATAAAGTGCATATTTTTTCTTACACCATTGATCTTGTCTTGATCAATGGAGGGTGCTTGCCTGCATTGAGAACTTGAATGAAGTTTAAATATTGCGGGTATGTGCCATGCAAACACGTTTCCATGGTGACATCACTATTGCCAACTCAGAAGGATTAAAGGTATAATCAGTGTCATCGTTGATCTTTCAAAGATCAACAACTAGTGCAATCTCACAATATGGAGATGCTTGTTCAATAAGGAAAGCAGAAATGTGCTAGCTTGACAAGTGTCCATAATGATGTCAAGTTTTCATTCGCTTAGGAGGTGATATGGGACTTGCTTGCATTGAGGTTGTCAAAAGGCACATATTCACATAAGAGCTTTCCCATTGGTCAGTGCAGTTGACTAGACATTATTCATTTCAAATTTGGTATGATCGTTGATTTTGTCTTGATCAATGATTGATGCTTACCCGCTATTTTAAGATGCAAGAAATTTAAGAAATGTGAGTAAGTAGTAATGTGATGCATGGCCCCACTCATAAGGACATGAATCTTATTAAATTTTTGAATTAAAGCCATTCGATCTAGTGAAATCGAAATATGAGATTTGAAATTCTAATGCAACTTGAAAAAAAATAGCTACTAGAAGTTAATTTGGTTCAAAGATCATTCATGTGATTTCAATGCTCGAATGTAATCTATAATCTGACCATTATTTGAACTATAGAATTGCAAAAAATTAACAAAGCATAAAGAAGTTTCAAAGCTAGGGCACATAAATTATATCCAATGATTTAGAGAGTTGCAGCGTGAATTATATAGAGAAGAAGTACAATTTTTAGTGGGTAAGTACTCTGTAACTCCAAAAAACCAAGTATCTATTATTGCATAAATTTTAGGGTTTTCTTAAAATGTCCTCCCTCCCATGAAAGGAATTCTCTGGGAAAACTAATTACTTGAAGAGGGTTGTGCATGATGCTTTCTTGGAACAGTTTCCTTTGTCGGTAAATGAAATAACAAAGGGAAGGGAGTTGATTCCTAAACACCCTAGGGTAGCCATAGCAAAGGGAGCTAGATGAAGTCTTTTGTGAAAGAATAAATAAGGTTATAAATGAAATGGGCCATTTGTTATTGGCAATGATAGATGAGAAGTTGGTAAAAGTACAGTTATTCTATAATATCATCAAAAAAGATTTTGTTGATATAGACGCAAATGCAAATTCTTTAGTAACTGTAAAAAGAGAAGTTATAAATTTGAATTGGCCAGAGGACATTTCTTATAATGAGTAGAAAGATAAATTTATGTCTATGGAGCAAATGGAAGAGGATGATGAAGTAGAAGATGATGAGGAGGAAGGTGCAAAAGTAAAAGTTACCCTCATAGTTAATGATGAAGACAAGGAAATCCTTAGATTAAAGTAAGGTTGAAGGTAATTAGAGATAAATCATTGCTTTCAAAATTGATGGTTACTTACTCCGAGGGATCAGAGTAATCAAAGAATTAGATGGTAACACTTTTGTTTGTTCAGGTGGAGTAATAGAAAGGGACACCTATCAATCACATTTACCCTTTGCTTGTTGCAACTCATGTCTATATAAGTGAGTTTTCAATGCAATGTGATGGTCCAAAAACTTGTATAATTTTTGTTTTTCTCAAGAGAAATATAGACAGTCGGTCCAATAGTATGTAGGTGTTTTGAGTTTTCTTCCAATTGCACTCTTTGATAACATGTTGAAATGATAGAAATAGCAATTTGTTCTGGGCTTTTCAATTGATTTATATTGGTCATCGTATTAGTCATTTGAAAGGAGAATACAAAGGGGAATTTACACTATATTTGTGTCACCAATTTTTGTCTCCATTTTATGAGTTTTTTTACTTTGAAGTCTCTTAAATAAGGTTTAATTGGTTGAATGCAATCTGGATTGGTTGTATGTTGGTTTTGTTGTTTCTTTTAATTCAGGGAATTATGTTAATGCTTCATTAAATCAATAGGGTTTGTGAACTTATAAAAAGGATACTTCATAAGAATGAAAATGGGTGATTACAATTGATTAATTCATTTACAAGTTCTTTGAATCAGATCTCCTGCCAATAGTTAATTTTCTACCCAATGGATAAGGAACTGGTCACATAAGTCAGAAGTGAGCAAGGGTGAGTTCTGCTGCTACATATCAAATCATTTTTAAAAAAATCAAAATCATTTCATTCCATTTTGATAAGTCACAAATGTTGGTTACCACTCATTTGCATATAGTTTTATAAGTCTTAGATAGCCACTAATTCTAGGAATACTTTTAAACTAATAGGAGATGTATAACTAGATTTTCTTATAGGGGATGCATATAGATTAGAGAGATTTTTAAATAAAAGTGATAAACAGTGTATGTGCCTGAGGGTAGAAGATAAGAATCAGAATGAAACTAAGATAATTTCATACCATAGTTTGCATTAGAATCATCCCTAGGTATACCCACCTTGGTTTAGCAGAGCCTAAAGAGGAGAAAACCATTTTTGGTTTTGTTGAAGTTGGGTCAAAGTGGTTTATTCATGTAATTGCTACTAAGAATTGGCTAATCTTTAGATTGTGTGACTAATTTCACTATGATATTGAGCATTTTGTTGCTTAGTAGTTTCAAACACCAAGAAGTCGCACTAGGTGAGATCTTGAAAAAGTATTATTCTAGTGGTAACCATAGAAATTCTAAGAAGATATTAAAAAATATACAATTTCCTACATCATTATATAATTCTTGATATTTTCATGCCAAAATGAAAGAATTTATAGCAATAATAAAACATAGAAGTGTTTAGAATATAGAAAAACAAATAGAAGTAATACATTATCAATTTCCATTATACTTTCAAATCAAAGTAAACGTGGAATTTTTTTTCCCAACATAAACAATACTTTTTAATACCTAATTTATTTATTTGAAAGATAAATTATTGTTATTCTACGACATAAATTTTTTTTTTTGGCTATATTCCATTACTCAAGCACACTTTATACATTACTGTGCGAATCTTTTTGTTGGACAATAGAGCCAACATAATGAAAGGAAGAGGAATCAAATACATGAAAATATATCAAATCTACATGCATGATGCCACATAAAAAAATTTGTAGATGATACACTTCTTGTTTTTGGAAAATGCCTCCATATTTGCAGATCTATTTTCTTTTAGTTTTTGAAACATAAAATTGAAAAGACTACCAAGAAAAATAACACTAACCAATAGAAAAAATAAAACTTTTATTTATTTATTTTAGAATAATTTTGAAATTTCTCCATGACTATAGTTTTAGGAAAGGTTTTTAGGAGTGCATTGATCACAAGGAAAAAAATAATGCTCACAAGAGTAATCAAAAACTTTAGTCTCCCAACTTAATGACAAGAACTAATAATACCAAGTCAAAATATTGTACACCAACTATAGATAATCATGCTAGAATTGTAAATGTGAACCTACTAGAAACTATCAAAGCCTAGAGTAGAACTAGAATTTTTATTAGCTAGATGTGCATGTGCAAGTCATTCATAGTTACATTTGTATGTTTATGAATGGTTATAGCTCAAGTAAAATCTCTTGCATTCTTATATGGAAGAGAATATAAAAATAACAACACATAAATAATAATTTATTATCAAATTATTTCTAATAAAAAAAAAAAATTGGAATTCACTTAAATGGAAACTGATAATATGAAGCTTATAGAGCTCAAGCATAATGTTCAAACACCTAGGTATCAAAATGGTATTGTTCTGGTGAAAGTGTACTTGAAGTTTGAAGCTTGACCTAAGGCCTTTTCAAGTGTATATTACATAGAATTTTTATATGCAACACACATTTACAATTGTCCAACCCACCAGTTAGGAAGTTTCCATTAGAACTACACTTTAAAATTTCAAATGCATTGCTGAGGAAGTAAAGTATATAATAATATGGATAATTAATAGAGATGAATATATAGTTCAAATATGAAATAATTGTATGTTGATATTGCTGAAATGTGGCACTCACAATATCCAACAAATTCACATAAATAGATATTCATCTATGGAGGTTAGTGTAGTGTAACATGGAGATGCAAACCCTACTTCCCTCCCTCCCCCAAACAAAAATAAATAAAAAATTCCAATGACTTTGAGATGGGGACACATCAAGGAAGGGAGAATGTCTCAAGTTCTAGTGTATCTAGTAGCATCACCAATCTACCACCATTATGTACATAATGGGGTACATCCTAGTGCCTCTTGAGGGGGTAGGGCTATGGGAATGCATCCCTCATCCCCTCTAGGAGAAGGTTGACGTCTCCCTTCCAAAAAAAAAGTTTGTTTAATTTTTTTAAATATCCTATTGATCATATTGTGTATCATATCATAATGCTCAATGTAATAATATTTCAGGAGGTACTCATACTTTTGATATCTATGACTATTATTACATTGAGAGGCATTCTATACAATAAGAACACAAATAAAAATTCAAGTGTGAGAATATGCCAAAATAGATTCTTTTCCAACAGAAGAAAGTTGAGTAGTTACAAACTTTTAAATTAAATATAAAATTAGAAAAAAAAAAAAAAGAAAAAAAAAACACTCCCAAAATACAATTTGGCCAAAAAAATAAGACCCAGAAAAATAGGGTCAAAAGAATAAGTCCAAAATAATAGGACTTGAAATAATTTCTTAAAACATTTCAAATATGATTTTTTTTTTTGTGAAATATATTTTCCACACACATTCATGTTTATCTTTTTGAGGGAGTGAGGGAATTTGAAACAAGTTCATGGAATATCAAGAGACCTCTTTATGGGATACGAGGAACCTTTCACAAGTTGTAAAATAAAGGCTTCTCATTTTATTTTCATTTTGTGTTTTTGCCGGGAGGAAGAGATGGAGAGTTTTGGAGGAGTAGATTGGAGTTTTTGAAGAGAGGTAGATTGGATTTTTGGAAAAAGTTTTTTGCAAGCGAGATTTTTATTTTTTATTTTTTATTTGTAATTTAGTTTTACATTCAAATTTAGTTATTCATTTAGATCTAGACTTAGTTGTGTATTTATATTTAGTTTCAAAATTAGTTGTAATGTTCTACTTTGATTTAGACTTCAATGAGTTATATTTATATTTAGATTTGCATTCAAAATTGTTAAGATTTGCATGTAATAATTTAGCCTTTCATGTCTGATTTAGATTTAGAATTGTATTAAAAATCTATTTGATTTATATGTTTGATAGTACCTTTCATTTGCATGTTTTTAATGTATATGAATCAACTTAGTTTTAGATTTGCATGTTTCATAATTAAATTTTATCATTAGTATGAATGACAATGTTGTCATGTTAATGAAATTTCTATTTTATTAAAGTTCATAATTTGTTCAAAATAGAGTAACCATATATTTAGTTTATATTTTTCCATTATTTAATTAGATTAGGTACATGTTTTATTTACATATTTTTTACTAAAATATATATAATTTTTATATTTGTAATGTTTGAAACATGGAAGGCAATGTCCCCATATTTCAAACATTACAATCTAAATGTTTCATTTTTAAAATAGTTGTGTTTTTTAATTATTTTATTTTGAGCATTATTCATTTAAAAAAATTATGCTAATTACTAATATATTTTTATTGTCATTATTTCTATATGTTGATGTTTGTTTACAAGTTTTCAAGTTACTATTTAAGCTATGGATGCCTCCAAAAAAGAATCAAATATTATTGATTCTAGTCTGACTAATTTAGTGGCCTCAAACAATTTCTTTGAGATCGAGTTTCACAAATTCCTATGAATAATTAGAGAGTCACACACAACTTTAATGTGGAGAATGAAACATTTTCAATTGACTATGCTAAGGAAATGGAAATAATGCAGATGGAAGATGCTCCAAAATTTATGTTTGAAACATTTGCAAAAGTGGATGGGTTTTCCTCAATGGCAAAAGAAGTCTTTTCCGACCACTATTCAAATAAAGGTCATGATATAATCC
The DNA here is from genome assembly GCA_028749045.1 of Cupressus sempervirens. Lineage (NCBI taxonomy): Eukaryota > Viridiplantae > Streptophyta > Pinopsida > Cupressales > Cupressaceae > Cupressus > Cupressus sempervirens. Next base: position 256,943,703 of record CM053787.1, read on the forward strand.
TAATCATTTAAGAATAAGTCATATGTTTACACCATTAAAGAGAAATGTTTTGTATATAGTTCATTTTTTTCTTCAGTTTAAGACTTTTACTTCTTCTAGTTAATTTTAGTGGGAGTTGTTTTTTTCCCATTGTTCTATGTAACTTTCATAAAGAAGAGAGAAATAAATTATTTATACAAAATATGTCTTCAATGGATGTGGCTAATAAATATGTTATTAAAAAAGGACATCTCAACTATATATGTTACTTATAAATTTAGTATAAACCACTCTCTAATTCTAAGTGTAACCCTTACTTCACTAACATTAATAAAAAATCATAACTTTGCATTAATGCTCTTCATGATAGGCATATTTATTGAATAAAATTATTAGTCATTGAAATGAAGCTTGCATTAGTATTATTAAACTTTCAATAATATATAATATTCTCGCATCATTATGGAGAAATATTTTTCATACAATTGATTCTTATCTATTCTTTTACACTTTTTACATTGTCTAAATAGTTGTGTTGGGAATTACAACCCCATATCATGAACAAGATACAATTAAAGTTTTTCACTATTCAAGTAATGTTTAAAACCTATATCCCAATTTTGACCATAGTTCTACTACAATAGTACACCTAAATCTCATTTAACTATGTCCCTTATTTTAGTGTAAAATTAACCATTTATTAACCCTAACCATAACACTAAGTGTCATATAAATGAAATTGTAAACCTTAGATCATAACTCTGACCTTAACTCTATATGTGATTGTACCAAGATTTTAGTAAATTATATACCTAATCTTAATCCTCTATGTAACTATTTTACGAACTAGAAATATTATTATATTTTTAATAGAGAGAGAGAGAGAGAGAGAGAGAGAGAGAGAGAGAGAGAGAGAGAGAGAGAGAGATTAGGGAATATAACTATAGACAAGAAGGGAATCATATCATATTTTTATAAAGATATAGAGAAATTAGAGAGAGGAATATGACGGTGAGATAAGGGAGGGGGGAGGGAGGGAGGGGGAGGAAGGAAGGGAGGGTGAGAGGGGGAGAGGGGGAGAGAGAGAGAAGGGGGGGAGGAAGGGAGGGAGGGGGGGGGGGGAGAGAGAGAGAGGGGGGGGGGGGGGGGGGGGGGGTTATTAAGGGGAATACCTAACAAGAGTGAGAAGGGATGGGAGAGGGAGTGAGGGAGCACATTATAGAAAAATTAATCACAGGTGTCACAATAACACTAATTATAGATGTTATAGTATCACTAACCCACATAAATAATTAACTTAGCAATTACCCTAACACTAATCTAGAGTGTAAGAATATCACTAACGTTAACCATAATAGGAGTAGTAAACCTATAAAAAACCTTAACCATAATAGTAACACAATTATCAAACTTCTTAAATAGAACCTAGCAATTCTCCTTAAAATAATGTTAGGCATAATAATAGAACTAACACTAACCATTTGTACCACAATAACACTAACCCACATAAAGAAAACTTGATTGATAGCCTAATACTAACCTTAATGTAACAATAGCACTAACGTTAACTGTAATAGGACAAATAACCCTAAGAATAACCTTAACTATAATAATAACATTGACTTGAATTTGTACAAACTTATTAAATGTAATGTAACAATTCCCCTTACACTAACCTTGGGTATAAAAATAACATTGACACCAAGCATAGGTGTCACAATAACACTAACTCACATAAAATATCTTAACAATTCGACTAACACTAACCATAGTTTTGATAGTAGCACTAACATTAGTTGCAGGATGAGCAATAACCTAAAAATAACATTGACCATAATAATAGAATGAATTGTAATAAACTTCTCAAATGTAACCTAATAGATCCCCTAAGTCTATCCTTCGATGTAACCCTAGTCCCACTCCTAATAATAAGTCTAACTCTAACCTTGACCATACTACTAAATTTAACCCTTTCCATAATCATAATTCTTAAGCTTGAAACCTAACCCTAATTCTAACCCTCACCCTACTCCTAATTATAAGTCCAACTCTAACCCTAATCCTATTGCCAAATATAACCATTTCTCCAATCATAATTTCTAAGCCCTAAACCTAACCCTAATTGAGTTAGTATTTCTTGTTCCTAATCCTAATCTTATGCCTAACTCTTTACTTATCACAAGTTTGAAACCATAATTTTAAGTCCACTCCTAAGTGTAACACTAATTATAATCCTAAATGTTTCCCTACTATATGTATGCCTCTAACCATAAGTCTATATCCAGCCCTAAATCAATGAGTAATCCTTATCCTAACTTGAATCCTATGTTTCAACCTAATCCTAATCCTAACCCTAATCCTACTCCTAATCATAATTCTAACTCTAACCCTAACCATACTACTAAATGTAACCCTTCCCTCTATCGTAATTCCTAAGCCTAACTGTATTATTGAGTCTAAACCTTATTCATAAGACTAACATTAATCCCAATCCTAAAACTAATGCTAATTGTAAGTCTAACCCCAGGCCTAACCATTTTTATAATATTAATTGGCTCTATGATTAAACCAAATACAACCAGTTGCATGTTTTTTAAGAAAAATACTAATTAATTTCTTTTTTGAGATATTGTTTGGCGATTTCATTGGATCTTGGTATGTGCACTTGTAAATTTTGCATGCATTCTACTGGGATTACTTTAAGATACATAGACATTGATAGTGGCTTATTTTTCCTATTATTGGTTCCAACCAAAAATTGTATTCTTAAATTGAAATAATATCATTCATTAACTTGATAAATAATAGAATTATACTTAGGTGCCCAATAAAGTGGATGTTTTTGGGTCTATATTTACTTGTGCTCTATGACAACCAACAATTTTAAAATATGGTAGTGGGTTTTATCTCTTCCAACTCATATCTATTTTTCTTTACACCTACAAATTGTTTAATACATTTGTAGGTTTTTCCAAACCAACAAAACTATACCTATCCACATTTTCTTACGTAATTGAGTCTAACACAATAAAATCATATTCTAAATATCTTGAATTTGGTTAATTAATATAAAATTGGTGAGAAAGTGCTCATAAATTACCATACAAAATGAAGAAAGTATTAAATTAAAATATTGAATATGGAGTAGGATTGTTCTTAGCCATATATTTGATTAATAAAATTATGATTGGGCATGATATGAGTTTTGATATTTTGACATAGAAAAATAGGAGGTTTGGTTGTGGTCTTTGTTTTGATGGTACATTTTTATATTCTTACACATACTCTAGTAATTTATACTGCAAATATTATTATGTTTAATTTTATTTTCTTTATCATATTCAACGCGTAGCTTTTGAGATAAGAGAATGCTCTACTCTCTACATTTTATCAAGCTGCAATCTATGCATTTACTAAAAAGTAGATCTATGACAATTGCCAATAATATAAGGCATACATATTCAAGTAGGAGATAGGAGAACAAAACATCCAAGTAGAAAACCAAAGCTATTTTTATCTTAGTTCTAATGAGGGAACTATAGCCAAGGATAAGATCATTAAGTTGTGATTAATCATATCTTATTCAATCAATTAGATCATCATAGTTTATTATATTAATTATACTTCTTAATTATTCAAGAGAAGTTGAATATTTTTTATTCGTGTTTTAAATGAAAAATGTTTTGGCTCCATTGGGTTGGACACTCATTTTTTATTGTAGAATGACCAAGAAAATTTTGCAATCTTTAATAAGAGAGGACATACATCCTTCCAAGCTCTTTTTTATTAATTCCAAGATAACTTTTGAGATTTTCCAAGATTTCATAATGTGACATCAAGAACCTTCTCTCATCCTTAACCATCTTTCTCACCACTTATTATGTAATGTTGTATTACGCACTACAATTTTTGTTCAGTTTTTTACCACATGGTAATGTGAGGTTAAAAATCATGGAAAGTGCACTTGTTTAATTCTCTTTCTAGAGGTTCGAGTTTATGTCAATACAAAAAGAGAGCCTCTGATGCAACTATTCTTGTATCAAATATTGTAAAGGAATTAGGACGATCCTTTATGTTTCTAAGCACATCCATTTTTGTAAGGGAAATTTTAAAAGAATCTCAATATTTTAGGATATTCTTATTATGCTCTCAACCATTCAATTTATTTGAGTTTGCACCAATGAATTTACTTTTGAATATAATCTATTTAGATTGTTAATGCATTTTCTTGTATTTTGTCTAATATCTAAAAGCCACAGTGCTTCTTTAAGTTATATTTATGCCTCCAATATGGTTTTAATGTGGTATATTAAATTTGAATTTTTGAAGGCATTGATGGTCTTCAATTTATTTGTGTTCTTGTTTATAGTTAGATAGTGATATGTCAGAGTATGTCTATGCGAAGAGTGAGATGTTTTATAATTGTAATCATCTAAGTATGAGTACTTGCTAAATAAATTTCTACACATTTTGTTTTCTCATTATTTCAATATGATTTTCCTTTGACCTAGTATCAAGGATTTTATATTATAGTCTTCTTAATATGTAGGAACACATAGTAGAATATATCAATAAGCATCCAAATTCTAGATAGAATGTTGACATACATTGGCAATATTCAAATTACACTATAAGGACACTTCCTTTCTCCTTTTAGGGACATTCAAAACTATTTGTTTCTATTTGTAGAGCATAAAGGGCTTAGTAATTCTATTAATTAACCTCAACTCTCTTGTTGGAATTTATAGGTGGAAAAATTCCTTCCCACTCCCAAGAATGAAATTGAAAATACTCATATATTATCTTATCCAATAGGCCTCAACCTACCAAATCAATTTGACATGGGAAGGCTTCACTACAGTGTAACTTTGCAAGCCATTTTAGGTGAGTAGATAACTCGCATATGGTTTTCATTGTCTAAATTAGAATTTTTCTATCTTGAAAGAAATGCTCATTTTAAGAATAGATATTCTAGTGAGAAATCACAAATTTTTTAAGTGATAATATAATTAGTAGTTAAAAAAATGTAAACAATACAAAATTTTAACTCATTTACTATCTCGATGGATTCTTCTAATTTACATGCATCATTATGCCTAATGTGAATAGATGAGGAGAATTTTGATAGCTTTCTATTAGTTTGTATGGATAATTAAATTTTCCTATTTTTAAAAAAATAAAAATTTAAGATTTAACTAAACAAATGAGGATTATAAGTTATGTAAGTTTTTTGAGTTTCAAATTTGTTTGGATCAGTAGGGAAACGATGACTCTTTATGGGTATTTGGGGTAGTAGAGGCATTCTCTAATATCTTCTACATATTCCCTTTGTATAAATTATTTAGTTCTCTAGAGTTTATATGTGATCATGATTTTTATTTTTGTTGAATGTTAACCTTTAAGAAAATGATATATTAGCATGTTGTCGGTTCCATTGTGGTGATGATGGCTAGCTCCTAAATACATTGCAATACTTTATTAATAGTAGGTGTAATAATACTCATATCTAATTAGCTTTAGTTTATCTAATAGTTCTCTAGAATGAACCCAAGATAGAATCTAACTTATCAAATTGTTGGAGCTAAATGGAATTAATTATAGGAGGGGTATTTTTTCCCCTAAGCAATTGACATTTGATTATCTTTACTTTCAATGTTATCCCTACTTTGTTGAATTTTTTTACCAACATTAGGTTTGTGAGCCCTTATTATAGAAATTGAAAAATATCTATGGGAGACAACTATTTTTGATTGTGCATTGCTTGGTTTTGTTGATGCTAAAGATAAGATCAAAGAGGAGTTGTATATAGTTGTTAGGTTGTAGAAACATAGAAAAACTTATTAGGTGTAACTTATGGGTATATTTTTTTATTTTTTTCTATTCATAGGTAATTCTATAAGAGATTATCTCTTAGGAAACATTAATGATTGTGAGATTTAACCAGCACACAACATGACTTGGAGAATGAAAAAAGCTCTTTGTATCAAATATATCACAAGTTATCATTATGGAATTCTCCATTCTAGTTGTAGGTATTTGAATTTGTAAACATAATAGGGTGAGAGTTTGTACATTTTTATCATTCCAACAAAAGCCTTCTCTAAACTCAAAATTAGTTTATAGTGCTTGGCTTCTAGATTAGATTGTGCTAATATTTTTATCATCAACGTTTCCAATCACAAAACATGATCCATCATCAAGATGAGAAAGAAAGAGATGAAAAATTAGTTTTTAGGGACTTATACCTCAAAAAAATTATTGTACAAAATTTCTTTCCATACATATGACCTTATAAAATGCTCTTTCATTTTTTAGTTTTACAATTGCATTTCATGTGCACTTGTTTTGTATAGAATAATAAGAATATTACTAGGGAAAGGTAATTAATAAAATCATTTATATGTAGACTCAATTACTCTTGGACCTAAAATAAAGGATTAAATTGATCCAAATTATGAAATAGACATAGTTGATCCTAATTCTAAAACAAAGAATGTAGTTAATTATGATTCTAAAATAGATGATGCACAACTAGATAATTGGTGCATAAGTTTGACTATATAATTTTGATGCAAGAGCATCGAGATTGGATTTTAGTGATTTGATTCTTTTCATGGTTAGGGATGTGTTGGATACACATTGGAGAACCTTTCCTCATGATTTCATAGAGATTGGATGGATTAAGTTGAAGTTTGAATAGTTTTTACATTGCTATTGGAACTGTGTTTTTTCTAGTTTCTAGATGACCGTTGCAAGATATTTAACTAATTTTGTGCATTGAATGAGTAGATTAAATTTCATGGATTTAAGAGGACCTAGATTAATGTCTATGGTCCAAGGTGCAAGTCCTAATTAAATATAAGTTGGGAGATATGGCAATTCTCCTAGAGTATCAATTTTTGGCAGTTTGTGCAATAGGTTGTTGTACATGACTTTCAGGATGGATGCATAGATATTTTTAAGGAATCATCCTTTATGCATTTATGGGGTTGTAAAGGTCCTAAATTTATACCTTTATTTTGAATTAAGAGTTCTAATTCAATTAGAGCTATGAGATATCATGATTTTTCTCAGATATTGATTTCTGGACATTTAATTGCACTATTGTAGGCTGACTTGTGGCTCTTCAAGTATTTAATTTTAGTTTTTAGAATTTTGGGATGACATGTGGAGATTAGTATAAGTAGGGGTCTTGTGGAGTCTTTTATTCATTCATTCAAATGAGGAGAGAGTAGCTAGAGAGCGATTTTTCCTGAGTCTGTGAATAGAGTGTTGAATGTGAGGCAATTTACAACAAGATTGTGATTTGGTTGGGGATGGAAGGAAGGAAAGATGCAAATTTGAAGAGCTAGAGCTACAACTTAGGAACTAGAGGATATCTTGATGGACTTGTTGGTATAAGTGTGGATTCTTCTTGGTGTTCTTATCAAATTGTGTATCTAGACTAGCTAAGATTGGTTTTGTAAGTTGGATCTTGTTGGATCTTGTAGAATTGATTTTGTAATTGCTATTTTTATTTTGCCCTAATTGGAAGGCCTTACAACTGGTCATATTACATGTAATTAGTTATATTTTATGAATATATTATTGTAATTTGGTATTAGATCTTGCATTGTTGCTTCTCTTTATTGTGTTTTCCTTGTGTGGTTACTTGCTGGGGGCTAGGACATCTCCTTTGGGGATTCTCGTACCTTGCACTAGGTCAGATGGTTTTTGATCCCAATTTTCTCCTAAGAATGTAGATAAATCATTGAAGTTGTGGTAGTTTGTACTAGGACTTGGGTTGGAGAAGTAGATCTGAATTGATCTTGATCTAGTGGTGTATTTTCTTTCTAGAGTTTTAGATCTCTTGGTTGTGAGATGGTAGATTGTGCAATTGAAGAGGGATTAAAAATGGATCAATAGATGCATAGATGGAAAACTGATCTTTTTGAGGCATGATCATAAAGTATTTTTGGATTTTATATCTGTGGTCTTGGACTTGTGATGTGGTTCCTGATAACTCATACGAGGTGGTAGGTTCCGATATGACTTGCAAAAAATTTGGGTTTGTCACAAGGAGCATGGGAAGGATTTGTTGTAGAGGATCTATGAAGATCTTAGGAGATGGCTCTGAGAGGATTAGACCTTGGGATGATTGCAAATCTTTGTGATATCATGGTGAGGAGGTTTTTTGAGATGTATGCTCAGTTTGAAGCTAGTTTGATTGATCCGGTTAAGAAGGAGGTTGCTCAATTTGAAACTAGTTTAGCTGATTGAGATAAGGATAGGATAAGGAAGGAATTCTATAGATGTTTGTGGAGTTGGAATCTACCAATATGAAGGAGATTTGTTTGGTCAGTTAAGAGACTTGTTCATGAGAGAAGATGGCATGGCAAGGTCAAGGTGGAAGAGTTTGGTTTTGTTGATCAGATTGTGGAGGCTGATATAAAACTTGTAGAGTAGTTGGAGGTTATTTTTGAAGATATTCCTATCCTTGTTGATGTTGGGATAGAGGTTGGTTTCAATGATTTGGCTAAGTATGACATGGAGACTACAAAGCACTTGGTTGTGGATGATCTAGTTGTTGTTGATGGTGATTTGTATATTGTAGATCATCTTGTTGTGAGCAATAAGACTACTGGTCTTGTGATTTTGGCATGTGTTGATGGAGATATTCATATTGGTGCTAAGGTGGAGTTTGTTGCTGCTGGTGTGGATTCACTAGTTATTGATGTGGATGAGGGATTGGTGTTGAAGCCATATATTCAATTTGTTCTTGGGTGTGAGCATGTTGATTAGGTTGGTGATATGTGATTTTGATGTTTCAATGGATGGAGCATACATGGTTGATTTTCAAATTTTTTCTATTGACTTTGATGGAGTGGAAGCCTTTGGTAAAGATGAATTTGGTTGTAGATCTTTCTTTGGTCATCAAAGTATGGGACATACTTTTCTATTTACCTGAGGAGTCTGATGCAGGAGCATCAAGATTGGATTTTGGTGGTGTTATGTTTTTCATGTTTAGGGATGTTTTGGAGAAATATTGGAGAACATTTCCTCATAATTTCATAGAGATTGGATGGATTGAGTTGAATATTGAATAGTTTTTACCTTGCTGTTGGAACTGTGCTTTTCTAGTTTCTGGATAATTGTTGCAAGATGTGTAACTAATTTTTTTGCAATGAATGAGTGGATATGAATTTTAGGTTCTGAAGAGGACTTAGATTAATATCTATGATCCAAGGCACAAATCCTAATTCATTATAAGTTGGGAGATGTCACAATTCTCCTAGAGTATTAATTTCTAGAAATTTGCACAGCAGGTTGTTATGTGACTTTCAAGATGGATGCATAGATATTCTTAAGGAATCAGCCTTTGTGAATTTATGGGGTTGTAGAGGACCTAAATTTATGCCTTTGGTTTAAAGCATGAGTTTGACTTCAATTAGAGCTATGAGATATCATGATTTTTCTCAAATATCAATTTTTGGACATTTAATTACTGTTGCAGGCTGATTTATGGCTCTTCAAGTATTTAATTTTAGTTTTTAGGATTTTGGGCTGACTTGTGGCTTAGATTAGCATAATTAGGGGTCTTTTAGAGTCTTTGATTCATTCATTTAGATGAGGAGTGAGTGTGGAGAGTAGTTGGAGAGAAAATTTTCCTGAGTTTGTGAATAGAACACTGAATGTGATGCAGTTTACAATAGGATTGTGATTTAGTTAGAGATGGAAGGAAGGATAGTTGAAAATTTAAAGAGCTAGAGTTGTAGCTTAGGAACTAGAGGATCTCTTGGTGGACATGTGGGTACAATTGTCAATTCTTCTTGGTGTTCTTATCCAATTCTATATCTAGAGTAGTTGATATTGGTTGAACTTCTTGGATCTTGCAGAACTAATTTTATAATTTCTATTTATATTTAGCTCGAACTCAAAGGGCCTTATAGCTGAGTATATTGTATGTAATCAGTTATATTTTATAAATATATTATTGTAATTTGGTATTAGATCTTGCATTTTTTCTTCTTAGTATTGTGTGGTTATTTGTTGGGGGCTAGGACATCTCCTTTTGGGATTTTTCTGCCTTGCACTATGTCAACTTCTTATTATACCCAATGTTTGAAATTAAGTTGTTAATTAATATACCTTGTATTTAGATGGTAATGCCTACCAATATTTCTAATACTAGTATTTCATATTCGTAAGATGGGTTAGCAATTAACTCAAGGATTGGAACTATTTTTTACAATGGTGGGAAGCATGAGATGGAGTTGGGGGGAGAGGATTCAAAGGAGAATCTATCAGAGGGGACCTAGATTTTAATCTATAGATGATCTTGGTCAGTCAACAAGACCACAGGTGCCAAGTTTAGATGATTGAGTTTCTGACTTTTCCTCCAAGAAATATAGGTGTCTTTCAGAACCTAATGGAACCCATATAGAATGTGTCCAACCTGAAACTATGAATATCTTAATTGTTGTGATCTAGATCACAAAAATAAGTGGAGGAAATAATCTTATCAAGGGGACCCAATTAGGTATGACTGCAAGTTCAAACTCAAATTTAGATAGGATAAAGTAGTCACCACTCTTTGGAGTTAAACCTACAGGCAAATCTACTTTCCCTATAGTTAACAACATTTTAGATTCAAAAAATGGTATTTTTCTATTAAAATCCCAAATTTACTAATTGACCACTCTGTCAAAATAATGGCTTTAACCCTAGTAGGAAATTTTATCATTTTATGACCTAACATAGACGTGGTTAGAAGTTTCATAAAAAGAAAATGGAAGTTAAAAGGTCAAGTCTAGATAGCGGCAATGACAAAGGTTTTTTTTTTCCTTTGAATTTATGAATGAAAAATATTTATCTAATGTGTTGTATGGAGGACCTTGGATGATGGGAAAAGTTTCACTAGCATTAAAAAAATGTTTTGCAAATATGGGTATGGAAGAATTATTTTTCTCCTCTACTCCTATCTGGGTGAGATTTCCTGGCCTTCCACTAGAATACCAGAGTGAGGATATTTTCAAAGGAGTGGCCAACTCTTTCAAAGAACTACTTTTGATAGATCTTATGATGACATCTAGAATACAGATGGTTTATGTCAGGATATGTGTTAAAATAGAAGAGGATACATAACTTCCTCAACTTTTTTTTTTCACTCAAAGCTGGGAAAATGGATGGAAGAAGTAGATTATAAATTCCTCCCGTTTTCCTAATTTTTCTGAAAGAAAGGACATTGGGGAAAAATTGTCCAAAAAAATAGCCAAAGACAAAATAAAAACTAAGGGGAAGGACTACGGAAAAATATGGAATAAAAAACATCAACAAGAAGGAAACCCTATGGATCCTAAGAAGGACAAAGAAAGAACAACATCAATATCTCAAATAGAGAGCTTTCAACCAAAAGAGATTGAATCTCAAGGGGAGAAGAAAAATATAATGGAAGGGGAAATTAAAGCAATCGAGCAAGAAAGTGAAAATTCAAAGGAAAATCATGAGGTAAAACAATAAGGAAGTAAAGAAGTGGAGGATAGTCATGAGTCAAAAGAGTTTTAGGAAGGTCCAAAGTCTAAAGTATTGATAGTAACACCTTTACAACAAAAAATAGATTCAAAAGATCTAGAGAAAAATGAAGCATTTGAAAGAAATAACTGTGGAAAGATTTAGACACCAATCTCAAATAGAGATGTATGACTCTAAGATTGTGGTATGGTTAGAGTAGACTCTAGATTCAATAGAAGCACAATCAAAGGATTGGAATCCAATAGATTCTAGGAAGATAGGATGTAATAAAAATGTAAATAAAGATGACCTATATTCAAGAGGGGTATCAACAAGACAACAAAAGAAAGATGTGGGTGCTAATAAATGTGGTTGAGGAAGACCATCAGGGAAAAACAAAAGGATCAGGAAAGTGAAAAATAAATAGCAGACGAAAGGGGAAAAAACCATCCAAGAGAATAGTATTTCAAATAAATAATGAAGATAATATCATGGAATATTATAGGAATAAATAGCCTTCATAAGTAGGACAATCTGAGAAACTTGGTTTGTAATTATAAATCAAAAATAGTGATGAGACAAGAAATAAAAATGTCTAGAGAGAAAGATGAAAAAATTAAGATTTTTAAATATTATGGAGTTGAAGCACTAACTCAGAAGGGGCTTTAGGAGGTACTAAAAATTTTTGGAACCAAAATTAGGTGGAAGGTAAGATCCTATTTAGATATGTTAACTTGGTAGCTATCAGGTTTATTCATATTCTAGATAGATTTGAGTGGATACCTATAACTATCTATGCTCCAAATTCTAATATCGATAGAAATTATTTCTAGAATAATGTTGAAAAATTAAGAGTGTCATGCCCTCTTGAAAAATGGATGATTATGGGGGGATTTTAAGACACCCTTTAATGTAATGGAAAAATTTGGTGGCTCGACTCCAAATTTGGATAGCAAAATGGATCTGATTGACTTTATAAATAACAATGGCCTAGTAGATTTGGATCTTTAGGGATCTCAATTTACCTGATCAAAGTGAAGAGTTGGTAAGGATAAAATACATGTGTGATTGGATAGAGGTCTTATTTCCTTTGATTGATTTCCTCTCTATTCATGTAAACTATCCTCTTTACCTAACATAGGATCTGATCACTTTCCTCTATCCTTTAATGTTGATCCTTATGTGGGAAAGGTCAACTGACCTTTTAGGTTTGAAATTATATGGATCAAACATTGTGATTTATAAACCATAATAAAGGAATGGTGGAACATTCAGTTTTAGGGTAATGCTTTGTTTAGAATAACCAAAAAGATCAATAATGTTAAAAAAGAATTTTAAGAAATGGAACAAATAAGTTTTTGGAGATATTTTCAAAGAAAAGGAAGAGACCTCATCAAATATTATTAAAATTCAAGATGAGCTACAAAAGAAATGGTTCTCATACCTATTAAGGGAAAATGATGGAGAAATTCTAGTGAATTATAACAACATTGAGTATTATACCTTAAAGAAGGTGACAAAATTACTAAATACTTCCAGTTGATGACTTCTAAGCATAAGGAAACTGCAAGAATTAATACAATCAAGACTGAGGAAGGAAATTGGAATAAGGATGAGGAAATTAAAAGAGTGATGGTTGACTACTTCTCCAAGATTCTCTAAAAAGACATGAATTTAAATACTCAAATTTAAGAAAATATTTTGTACTTGATTAAAAAAAGTATTAATGATCAACAAAATAATATGATAATAGCTATCCCATATCTCAAATAAATCACTAAGGTGACTTTCTCATTTGAGGGAGAGAAGTCTACGGGTCCTGATGGGTTCTCTTTTCTTTTTTTCATAAATTTTGGCATGTTGTGGTAGGAGATGTTTCTAATGTTGTTAACGAATTTTTTGGTTCCAAAGCTCTATTACCTGAATTTAACTCTACTTTCTTATCTTTGATACCTAAGACTTCTAGTGTGGATTTTGCAGATGGGTTAAGACCCTTAAGTCTATGTAATTCTCTTTATAAAATTTGCTTACTACTAGACTACTATCAATCTTGGTGTTTATTATTTTAGACCAAAAAAATGATTTTTTCTGGGGCACCAAATTCTAGATTGTATTATAACTATTCATGAGAATATTCACTCTCTTGAGAAGTCAAAAAAGGAAGGATTCATTATGAAACTTGATTTTTTAAGGCTTGTGATAGGGTGGATTGGGAATTCCTTTTCAAAGTAATGGAAATGTTTGGGTTTAATCCTAGAGTGATTAACATTATTAGACAACTTATCACTACCTTCTATTTTGATCAATGGAGCATCCTCAAAATTCTTCAAACCTACAAGAGGTCTTAGGCAAGGTGACCCAATTTTCCTAACGTTGGTTGCAATATGGTAAACTCTTGGGAATTTGACTGGGGCCTATGTTAATGAAAAGAAAATAAAGGGGCTAAATCCATCATCAGGACCCAAAACTTGCTCTCATGAGAAATTTGTAGATGATACTATGATAATGGGTTGTTCTACAATAAGGGAAGATAGAATGTTGAAAGAAGCCCTTTTTAATCCATACTGAGGCCTTAGGTCAATTTATAAATTGGAATGAGAGCTTTTTTTTTTTCATTAACACTCCACAAAAAAAATTGAGAATATATGTCATAATGGATTGTAAAATTGGTTTGTTTCTTGATGTTTATCTTGGTCTTTTATTGGGCCTAAAGGTGGATGATTTTTTCTAGAATAATTTTTTTGAAAAATTTAATGTGAATTTGGTAGGATGTAAAGGATCTCTTCTGAGTTAGTTAGGTAAGATCCACTTCTCAAAACTACCCTTCAAAGTTTACCTATTTATGCTCTCAGCCTTTTCTCTATTTTTGTTAGAATTGTTGAGGCTATAGAAAATTTTAAAAGAACGTTCCTATGGAAAGGAGTGGAAAATAAAAATAGGTTTCATTTGGTCAAATGGGAAGATGTGTGTAAACCAAAGGTAAATGGTGTGCCTGGGTTAAGACCTATAAGGTTGACTAATAAAGCTCTACTAGGAAAACAAATATGGAGAATCCATGATAAAGAGAAAGAATGGAATAACATTATTAAGAAGAAATACCTTTCAAATTTTGATAGCGTTCACTCCTTTCTTTAGTCTAATGTCTTTACCAATGGTTCTTTTATATGGAATAATATTCAAAAATCTAGGAATGTGGCAAAAATGGGTTGTGGTTGGGATGTGGGAAACAAAAATAAAATTGATTTCTAGGAAGACCAATGGTTGTTGGAAAAATCCTTTAAAAGATTACCCTAAATTTCTCATTCATTAGAATAGATGTTTTGATACCTTTGAAAGGAATGTGTCTAACTACTAGAGGAACAAAAATTGGGTGGATTTTAAACTTATAAGCAAGGATATTACCCCCATATCCATTGATCTCAACTTCTAATTTTTAAGAGTAGATGTAGAAGACATGCTAGTTTGGAAATCAAACCCTAATGGTAAGTTTTTTGTGGCCTCTATTTTCTTCAAGTTTTTCAAGGAGGATAGAAAACCATTCTGGGCAAGAGCCTAAATCAAAAATCTTACCCCTAAAGTCAATATGTTCTACTAGATTTTGTTACAAAATAAAATCCTAACCACTGATAATCTTGAAAAAAAGTGATTGATTATCCCTAATAGATTTTATCTAGTGTTGTAACAAGGCATAAGGTTAAAATCATCTCTTGTTAAAGTGCTCTTATACGATGGAGATATGGAACTTGTTACTTAACAAACTTAACTTGTTCTAGACTCCTCCCAACTTGATCCAAGAGTTCTTAAAACAATAGAAAAGTCTAATCTACAATTGAAAGGTACAAAAACTTTGGTACTTTATAGTGCCCCATAAAATCTAGTTTGTGTGGAAGGAGAGAAATAATATGATATTTCATGACCTGTCTAGGAGTTCCAAAGAAAACACTAAGAGAATAATTTTCTTTGTAAATGAAAATATTGAAATTACTAATGAAAATGACAACAACAAAGAAAATGAAGGAAAAAAAAGAAATAATCAAGAAATGGGACATATCTAAATTCAAGAAAGATCAGAAAAATAAGATAGAAATCATGATCTGGACCTCTCCTCCACATAAGTGGGTCAAAGCCAAATTTGATGGTGTGGTGAAAGGAAATCCTAGTATAGTAGGTTGTGTTGGAATGATTAGAAATAAAGATGGTAGTAGTATTTGTGCAATGGAAGCTCCAATAGGTATCCAATCAAGCCACTGGACAAAAGCTATAGCAGTTTTATTAACTATAAAAATGGCTAAAGAGGCATGATGCAAAAGAGTTTGGCTAATGGGAGATTCCAAAAATATTATCAATTGTTTAAATGGTCATTATGGGGTAAGTTTTGAAATAAAACATATAGTGGAAAAAATTAAGGTGAGTGCTCAAACTTTTGAGAAAATCTACATTTCTCATGAATATAGAGAAGCCAACAAGGTAGCAAATAAACTAGCTAATATGGAAATGACAAGTACTATTATCATAAAATGGAAAGGTACAATTAAAATGAGTGATGATATAATCAATAATATAAATGAGGATAAAATAAGCCTTTGAGTAGGGGTAATCATTAATTCAAATGGAGAAGAGGGATAATCATGTCTTAAGAATGTGTACTATCAGCACAAGGAAAGGATAGTAATCAATTGTACTATTTTTCTTGTCATTCTAAGCTAGTTTTTCATGTTGATAGAGCCAAATCATTTGAGCTTAGAGTTGACTACGAGTGGAGCTTTGAAAATAATTGGGAATGATTTGAATTTCAAGGAGCCTAAAGTTGCTAATGGAAAAAATGCAAGAAGACATGGAGTATTATGAAGGAAGAGGGTGTTACCAAATTCATGGAATAGTTTAGTGGCTCAGACAAGGAAATCACACAACAATTTTTGAAAACCTGGGGAGAAGGTAAGGTTATTCTGCACAATCATAGGGTTGATGCTAATGTGGATTTGATTTTGAGGGTTGCCTAATATTAGTAAAATATTTTACAAGGATGTTAAAATATCCAAAGAGGTTGTTAGTATTTTTCCCACTAAGAAACAAGAGAAAGTGAACTTGGTTATAGGAAAGGTTATTTTCTTTGAGATTCATTAGGTGAAGAAAAATTGGAGATATGTGTTAAGAGATATCATGGAACATGTGACCTTAGATGGTATGTTTACAAGAGTCTAGAACTACCATTTTGTGTTCTTAAACCATTTTAGACATGATAAACATGTGTCTTTTCCTTACTATCTTCATTCTTCACTTGTAAAAAATCTTGACTAGCATTGTAGGAAACCTGTCAAACCAATTCTCTATGACAGTCTTATGAAAGTGATCTCTGAGTATTGTGAAAAGCATAAAATTGGTAAATTGTTGGTCTCTAAAGACCAAGAGAAAATTAGAGGCAAAATCCAAAAGAAGATGAATTGAGAAGAGAAAAAGGTTAGGAAAAGAAAAAAAGGGAAGTTTATCAATTTGGATGAGGATGAGTCATATAAATCATTTGATGATTCCTTAGAATCCAAAAAAGAAAGAACCAAAATTTTTTTAAAATTAAGGCTTTAGAGTTGGAGGAGAGCTTGTTGTCAGAGTCTAACAGTAGCTAAAAGAAGAATGTTGCATCGAGGGAAGAAAAGGAAATGAAAGAAGTCGAAGGGGAAAGCTTGGAAGAGGATGAAGAAAGGGATGAGGAGGTGGAGGAAAGGGTAGAAGAAAAAGACAAAGAGGAGGAAGGTCTGATATTGAAATCCATGAAAATAAAGGTGAAATAGAATGTGAGCCTGGGAACAAAATTCATGGTGAAGAGGAAATTAAGGAGAAGGCAGAGAACTCTAATGAAGGTAAAACATATTGTATTCTAGAAGAGGAAGAGGATAAAATTAATGATGATGTCAATAAGATGGAAGCTTTGTTAGGATCTCAAGACTTTGGAGCTAATGGAATCTCAATAGGCTTTGAAGATAATGTTGTTCTTCAACCAGAGGATAATCTAGAGGAAACTATGGTGAAAGTCCTAAACAAGACTAGTATAAATAGGTGAGAGAAGAATACAATGAGTAATTAGGATGGTAATAAAAGTGAGGATAATCAATGTGTTGATACCCCTCATCTGGATTTCAAGGAAGATGTGAGTAAAATGGACAAAGATGACAAAGAAGGGAACTAGAAAGACAATAATATTGGACATGATCAGGACCAGGAAGAAAATAGAAAATTCTAGAACACCAAGGGAGCTAATGCTAATATAGAAATGAATATCCTCCAGATTGAAAAAGCTAGATATATCTATTCCTTTCAAATTGTCAAATGGATAGTGCAAAAAATTAAAAACATCAACAAAGGGCTACAAGATGTCAAGATGAGAAGGTGTCCATAATGGAAATGATGCTAGTAAGTTTAGAAACTACTAGGAGAAAATGAATACTAAAATGAAGACGATGAATGATATGATCAAGAAAAATGAAACCATTCTAACTACTATTTTTCTCCATAGCCAAGAAGGGGTAAAGGCTTTGAAGATGAACAAGCAATGTCTATATGATAGTCTATAAAGTCATAAGGTCATCAATATGGAAAGGGATGAAGGAACTTTTAGAGTAATAAAGTATTTTCTTATTAATTAAATAATGTTGATTTGATTATTAAGTCACTTATTATCTCTAGTTTACTTAAGCTAAACTTTAGGCATATAATAATTAATTCTTTTATTAATTATTATCATGCAATCTCTTTAGGCATATAATAATTAATTATTTTATTAATTATTATCATGCAATCTAGGTTTTACCTATTAGGGTTTTGATCTCCTTTTATAAGAATTTGTATCTTTGTAATTTATTCATTCGCTTTTGATAATAGCAATTTCTCTTTTTTTCTCATCAAGAATGTCTCATCCATGGATCTGGGAATTCTAGTCTCTATAGCTTTTTGTTCTCTATTTTTGTGACAGGTGTTTGCATGTAGGTGACTCTTGGGAGTTGTGGGGTTGATCTTTCATCAACTTCAACATGGTATCAAAACTCTAGATCTTCAAGCCCCTATTCTTTTAATGAGAGGTTTTGGCTTGGCTTTTAGATCTATGCCTTTTTTTCAAAGGGTTTCATTTTTATAGGATTTTTGTATTGGATCTAGGGGGTCGTTGATTTTTGGTGCACTTTGAGCCCATGGTTAAAATATCCCTAAAAGAAATATATTACAAAATGTTATTGCAAAAAGAAGTGAAAATAGGAGTTCTCAAAGAGGTGTGAGCAATTTACAAGCCTATAAATTTGTACTTGTTCTATGTATCTACATGCATAATATACAAATTAAGACATATCCTACCAGCTAAATAGAAATAGACATGAAGTTGTTGTTGGAGAATTTAACTTTAGTATGCCACAATTCATGAAAGTACCATGAACAGGAATAGTATAACCTATCCTCAATCATCAGCAAGCCAATGACACAAGCAAGCACTTTGTTGGATCATATCTAGGTACAAAATATTAACCTAGTCTATTCTTGCCAAATTCACTATACTAGATACATTCTGGTGAGATCATCATAGTATCCCTATGACTCATGTACTAACACATACAACAACAATCAATATGCTAGAAAAGCACTACTAGGATATATGTTTGATGGCACAAGATTTTCAATAGTGTTAGTCATAAATGATCTCATAGTGGATGATATGGTACCATTAAGTTGCACCACATATGATGTGAATATTTTTGCAGTGTATATTTGACCCTTGCTAGTTTAGGACTGTAAACATATTGCCCCTTATTGTCTGGTTGTGTCATTATTTCTTCTAGTGTCTCATTTCTTTAACAGAAAGAAATAGTAGCATGTTGGGTGTGTTGAGATAATGGGTGTTGCACACA
The DNA here is from genome assembly GCA_028749045.1 of Cupressus sempervirens. Taxonomy (NCBI): domain Eukaryota; kingdom Viridiplantae; phylum Streptophyta; class Pinopsida; order Cupressales; family Cupressaceae; genus Cupressus; species Cupressus sempervirens. The sequence continues at coordinate 256,963,058 of CM053787.1, forward strand.
TTGCATAATATTTTTATATTGTATTTATTTTATTTTTATTATGTAATGTTACACATAGATGGGCATGCAACATGTAAAGATTCCCATGAGATATACTTGATGAGTTGTATTGTAGCATTGTGATAATATTTCATGCAATTATTTAATATTGGGGAAAGAATTAAATTTTCAATATTAAATGTGGGGTCAAAAGGTTAGGTAGGACATGGTTTATGTAATACCACTTGGTGGTTTTGTGGGACTCACTACTATATAAACAACCACAAGGGTAGTTGTTAGAGAGAGAAGAAGAAGGCAAAAAGGAAAGAGTCAAGCAGCACAAGGCTTGATAGGTTAGCCAAGGGAGCATTTGTGAAGGTTAGAAGCATAGCATGGGATATGTGGATTCATGCTTATTTACATAGTTTTCTTGGTGGTGGCTATGACTTTGAAGGCTTCCATGGTTGTATTACAATGGTTTTTTTTTGCTAAATAATACATGGTGATGGATGCTTTTAGAGGTTGGATTTTTCCTTTAATGAGGGTTTTCTAGGGTATATCTTGTGTCACAATTTTTGTTGGTATATTGTCTATTATCTTGCATGTGGATTTCAAATGCATATTTATTTCAGATCTATTATTGGTTATGTGGAAATGATTATATTCTTTGTTGCAAGTTTCCTTATAGCGTATGCTACTATGGCTGTCATATTTGCATTTGGTCGATGAAGACTCGAATGTACACCAAATGAAGATTCAATATCAACACATTTGGACCATGTATTGGTCTAGGTCTACTCAGATATTGGGGTGCCACTACATATACACATTATCTTGTGTTCATGACTTGACAAAGTGATTTCACTTGGAGGTGACTCAGAATGTGTCATTGCAAGAGAACAACCAAAGCACAATTAACACTAAGTACATAGTGTGTATTTTTTGTTTTTTCTATTTTTGATACTCAAGTTACCTATCATTGGAAAGAGAGGAATAAAGTCACAATTATGGATAGTGTCTACATGCAAAGAAAATGCAAAAAACTCACATTAGATTAGTGTCTTGTGAAACCACAATTCCTGTGAGCTATAAGATAAGATCTAAAAATATATGATAACAAAAAATAAAAATGTAAACTACTTTATGAGTAAAAAATATATCTACTATGTGATACTTTGTCTTATACATGTTAACCTCAACATATGATGATAACAATGTCAGACCTAAAATTGATAAATTAAGTGGAATGTCAGATTATGTAAAGGAGCTGGCCTATGAGTTAGCTAGTTGAAAAGATGAAGATTTCATTGAAACAAATTTAACAATTAGAAAGTACATGAGTAATATAGAAATAATTGGAAGCAACCATTTTCTTGCAAACCATTATAAAAAAATGGAACTTTTTCATACTTCACAAATACCATATTTTTAAGCAACTTTAGATGGCTAAAAAACTATAGGAAATAGATCACAAAAATGAATTTCTTACCTCTTCTATAGGGTTTCCATGCATAGCTTTTGCATAGTTGCACTCAAACTTCTTGATACTATGAAAAAAACATACATGTAGAAGACACATCACAGTTGACAACAAGAAACATGTCCATGACTTCCTAAGCTCTTTATTCTTCCAATTTTCTCACTACTTTTAACATGATGCATGGGATTGACCTTAGAGCTATGGATCACCCCCTATGCCCTTTTCTTGGCATTTTGTTCCTTCCTAAGAGAAACTTTGCCCACATATACATCATTATTGCATTGAATGAAATATTTATCCCTCTTTACATTTTGCTTCATTCCATTTGAAATTATCTTTACAAAAGGCATGCAATGCGGTTCTCATTTAATTTACAAGAAGCACAATATTTATTTATTATTTTTTAAGCTGAAAATATTTAGGTTAAAAATGATCTCCTCCCAAAATACAAATTTTTTTTGATGTTTACTTTAATCTAATTTATAGCAACTACAATGCTAGGAAAACTCAAGAACCTTGTGGGCAAATAATGTAAAGAAAAACTTGAAAAAATGTATAGAAATTTAACAATGAATAAAATGGTGATATAGCCTACATACACTAAATTAGATATCAGATATGGATACTTCTCAAAAATTCTAGAAATTAGAAAAATCTCTACCACAGATGTTGTCACATAGTACCAAATTTGGATGCCATAAAAACCAAGCATAGAGTTGGAAGATAAAATTGAACAATGAGGAAGAGGAAGAAACTGACTAGGTTTCTTTATATCATAGCATAATATAATAGCAACTAAGTCCTATTCTCAGCAAACAATTTGTTGGAAATGATGCCATCTATTAATGGCATGCACACAACGTGTGGAAGCAAACAACCATCTGGAAGGATCCTTTAGATTCTCTATTTTTCTTCCTAAAAACTAAAAAGACTCTCAGGAAAAATCAACATGACCAATCAAATAATCAAAGATAAATATAAATTATTTTTTTTAATAACAAATTTTTAGAAGACCGTAGGATAAAATAAATATATAGAACTATGCACAACTATCAAGATGCTAGTTAATATGGAAGAGTCAATTGAAAACATTAATCCTTTCCTTTAAAGGTAATTTAAAAAAAACCTATTTATTTTCAATAATATCAAATATTTGAAGCTTTCAACATATGTTTAAACACCATGTATACAAGTTCCTTACATATCTATGTCCCTAATAAACTTAGAAACCAAAACAAGAGAATCCTATTATTTTGAACCACCCAATACTATTAAAAAAATAAAAATGATCTCCAACGCCCTGGATATATAATCTCTTGCATATTTCTTTCCCTAATAAGTTTTCCATTCAACCTAGTGCATTAAAAGCCTTTATGAAAATGCATTACTACATTACTCATAAAACAAAATACTCAACTAGTGTCATTTGATTTCCACAATCCATTAGCAATATCATAACCTTAATCATCATAAGGGCGAAAGCATGTACATTTTACAAATGATGGATCAAATCCAAAAACTTTTAACATTCCTAAAGATCATCTCAAGCTCAACATGCCTAACTACATTTAATTTATTGAATACAAATGATTTCATGTCGATGCCAACATTTATCACTATTGTGTTTTTCAATCTTTTCAAAGAAGTTGTTCCAATTGCAAAGAATCAACTTGAGTCAATTTATTTTTTGGGTGCAAGAGTTACAAGGATAAAATGAACCGACTAGTAGAGATGCATATTTATTCAAGGAATAGAACATTAATTTAGAGCTTCAAATTGGTTGTCATCTTCTATTATTTTATTTTTAGTTATTTCGGTCTATTACTTGCTTCAAAGGCAATCAATTAGATCTACATTTTTTTCTATAAAGTGTTTGAGTTTAAATCAATCTTAATAAATTTGAATTTTATTAAACATCACACTATCACATTGTTTAAAGTTACGAAAATTTTGAATTGCAAATCATAATTATAAATGATGTCAATAGTTTCCTTATTTAGAAGTAGCATTTATCTTTTTTTAGATCATGGGTAATCTTAAACAACTTATGCAAATTTTACATGTTTTCTTATTTAGATGTAACATGAGAGATCAATGCTCATGAATTTGTAAAGTCTAAGGCACATGGAGTAACATATTGATAACATAGAATGATGATGGGAGCTCTCACCATTTTTTAATTAGCTAGCTCACAAGAAGGCAGGAAACTAGTTGGAGAGAATTTGGCAGGAGGCACAGATCCTAGAGGAACTGGAGGGGGTACTAAGAAGAATCTGCCAAAGAATGATGGGACAAAAAGAATTTTTATAGCCAATGTGGACAATGGAAAGTCTATGTGTGATTCAGGCACATGTTGTGGGGTCTGTGACCCTCTCTTGGATTCCCCTTCTGCAGTTCATGCACTGGGGTAGGTTTTCAAGAAGGATAAAGCCCCTTTGGTTATTGTTGAGACCAATAAGGAAAAATTTTCTAAAGGGCCAAAGGTAGGGTTTTCAAAGAAAAGGACTTGGTCTTCTCTTTTTGGCAAAACACCTAATGGTAAATCATCCTTTCCACCGGTGACTGCTAAATCTTGTTGGGAGAATGGTGAGTTTCAAATCTTTATCCTGGATCCTTTAGTTGATTTTTCTGTGTCTTGCATGGATTTCACCCTAGTGGGCAAATTTTTTAGGGGCTAGACTAGATTTAGATTCTCTGAGGAAAATAGTTAAATGGAAATGGGTTATTAAAGGGGATGTGGATATAGCTCCCATGTCAAATGGATTTTTCTCATTTATTTTCAATTGTAAGGAAGATATGAATCTGGTTCTTTGTGGAGGCCTATGGTCATTTGGAAAAAGTTCTCTCACTATTAAAAAATGGGAACCAAATATGGATTTATCAGACACTTTTTTCTTAACCTCTCTGATTTGGGCTAGACTCCCTAGCCTCCCTTTAGAATTTTGGCATGAAGATATTTTTAAAGGCATTGCTAGTTCATTTGGTAAACTGGTGGCTTTGGATAATGCTACGGCTACCAAAACCAAACTTCATAGTGTGAGACTTTATGTTAAGGTGCAGACCTGAATCATCTTCTAGAAAAGGTGGAATTAATTTCCAAGCTTGGAAAGAAAACACAAGAAATTATTTTTGAAGATCTTCCAAATTCCTACTATGCTTGTAAAAAATAGGGTCATTTGGTTAAAAATTGTCCTAGTAAAAGTTAGAATCATTCAAGAACTAAAAAGGAAGTGATGAAGGCTAAAGTTTAGAAGAAAGTGTGGAAACCTAAAGTTTCTCACCTAAAAGATAAGGAGGAGATAATGGATTCAAAAGCTCGAGATGAATCCACTGATAAAGATTTCAAGGATTGTCAAAAGGAAAGGAATAGATCTATGGAAAATAAACCTATGCTACAACCTGAGAAAGAGAACACTGAAAAAGATGATAATGGATCTATATTTCAATCTGTGAGGCCAGAAAAAAATATAGAAGGCTTGGTAGATTTAATGAAACAAATTGTTATTTATCAAAGGATGGAAGATTGATGGGGAGATCTAGATGAGAAGGAGATTCTTGAGGAAGGAGAAATCTTGGCTGACTCCGATGTTCTGTTAGAGGAGACAGATATTATTCAGTGTAAAGATATTGTTCCTTTTAGGAATGATCTTGTCCTAGAAGTTTCAAAGGAGGAAGAAAAAGACTCAAAGCATAAACCAAATCAAAGGAAAAAGGCTAAAAAACATACCACTATAGTTTCTAAGGGGGGAGAGAAGAAGCAATAAAGTGGATTAGCAAGTTGAGGTGAAACCAAATGATCATACCTCAAAAAAATCTAGAAGTAGAGTGGATCGGCAAACAAAGGTGAAACCAGATGTTGGTATCCCAGATAAACTTGGAAGAAGATCCTCTAAGAAAACCAAAGAATTAGAGAGTATGTAGAATATTTCAGATGGAAGACAAGCAACTATTTTGGATTTTACCCCTAAAAAATAGTAATGAAAATTATAACTTGGAATATTAGGGGGTTGAATAGCATCCATAAACGTGATGTTGTTAGGAATTTTGTTAGAGAGCATAAGCTAGATTTTCTTTTATTGCAAGAAACAAAGATGGATAAAGAGAAAGCTAAATAGATTAAATTCTTTTAAAATTACTCAATAAATGCTAGTAGTTCAGAAGGTCCTTCAGGGGGAACTCTGATGTTATGGAAGAAAAATTGTTATTTGGGAACCATTTTAAATGCTAGTAAATATCTAATGGTAGCCAAAATTACTAGCATTGATCATAAGGAAGATTGGTATATTGTCAATATATATGCTCCCAATAATAAGAACCTTAGGAAAAAGGTCTGGGATTCTCTCTCCAATATAAAAAGTAAGGATTATCTTGGTTGATGGATCATCATGGGTGATTTTAATGTTCCCCTCTATGACCATGAGAAAAAGGGAGGAAATGTGAGTCAATTGGAAGGTAGACTGGATCTTATGGATTTCATTAACAAGGAGGGTTTAATGGATATGGATCTCCATGGAATCTAGTTTACTTGGAGTACTAAGAGAGTTGGTAATGAATGTATTCAGGCTTGTCTTGACTGTACTCTTATCTCTCCTGACTAGAGAAAAGATTTTATTTTAGTTGGAATCCTGTTAGAAAATTGGGTCAAATCACTTTCCTCTTATCTTTATTGCTACAAAGATAAACTTCAAGAAAAACTTTCCTTTTAGATTTGAAAAGATGTGGTTGCAACATCCATAGTTTGAAAGAAAATTGGCTGAATGGTCGAATATAGACATTGAAGGTACTGCTCTCTATAGAGTAGCTTCTAAGCTCAACAATGTTAATAAATAAGTTAAAATATGGAACAACAACTATTTTGGGAATATTTTTGAGAACAAATCTGCTATCAAGGAAGATATCCAAAAAAATTAGGATAAAATTCAAAAGGAAGGATACACTCCTGACCTTATTACAGAAGAAAATGAAAAGTTGGCCCAATATCATGACATCATTACTAAAGAAGAAATCTATTAGAGACAAAGATCAAGATTGATATGGTTGAGCGAAGGAGACAAAAATACTAGATTCTTTCATCTATCTACCCTGAAGCACAGAGCTAAAACTCACATTTCACACCTAAAAAAGGGGGATCTGAAGATTATTGAGGATAAAGACATTATGGAAGAAATGGTTTCCTTTTTCTCTTCTTTAATGACTGGTGATCCCAATATTAATCTAGACCTCCGGGCTGATTTTCTCAAAGTGATTCCACCTTTGGTTTTGAAGGAATAGAATAAATTTTTAAGCTCTATTCCCAAAGATGATGAAATTTTCAAAGTTTTTTTTTCTCTAGGAGGAGATAAAGCACTTGGTCCAGATGGTTTTCCCCATGTTTTTCTTCCAAAAATTATGGAAATTCATTGGAAAAGATGTTTGTAATGCTATGAAGGAATTTTTTGGAGCAAAACAAATGCTAAAGGAAATCAATTCAACTTTCCTTTGTCTAATTCCCAAGAAAATTGGAGCTAATTCTCTATATCATTTTAGACAAATCAGCCTTTTTAATTCTTTCTATAAGATTATTTCCAATGTCCTTACTTCTAGATTACTTCTAGTGATTCCTTCAATTATTGCTAGTCAGTAAAATGGCTTCATCCCAGGTAGACAAATTCTTAATTCTATTATTTCAGCCCATGAGAATATTCATTCCTTGTCCTATTCCAATAATTAGGGGTTTATTATGAAAGTGGACATTGCTAAGGCCTATGATAGAGTTGAATGGGCATTCCTATCTAAAATTTTGCATGCTTTTGATTTTGACCATAAGGGTGTTGGAGCTATTTATTAGTTGATTTCAACTTCTTCTATAGCTATCTTGGTCAATGGTAGTTCTTCTCATTTTTTCAATCTTTCCCATGGTCTAAGACAAGGAGACCCTTTATCCCCCATTCTTTTTGTTATTATGGCTGATTCTTTGGGGAGATTCATTGGGGATTTGGTTCAAAAAGGTGTCATTAAAGGTTTGCAACCTTCTTCCCAACCTCTCATTTTCTCTCATGGTCAGTTTGTTGATGATACTATCTTTATGGGTAAATCTAATGTCAATGAAGCTAGAAACCTGAAGCAAGCTCTAAACTTGTATTCTTCAACTTTGGGTCAATTGGAATAAAAGTGCTATGTTTTTTATCAACACCCTTATTCCTAGACAGAACAAAATTGCTAATATCCTTGGGTGCTCTATAGGATCTTTCCCTTCTATCTATTTGGGTCTACCTTTAGGTTTTAAAGTCCCTGATTCCTTCTAGGAAGATCTCATAAATAAATTCAATAAGAAGTTGGCAGGCTGGAAAGGAAATCTCTTAAGTCGGGTAGGTAAATTAACTCTTCTCAAAGCTTTTCTTCAAAGTATACCTAATTATGCTTTGATCCTTTTTAGAATTCCAATGAAATTTGCAAATACTATTAAAAAAATTCAGAGGAATTTTTTATGGACTTGGACTGAGGAAAAAAAGAGATTGCCTTTAATTGCTTGGGACCGAGTCTATAAGCCTATTAGAGAAGGTGGCCTAGGAATCAAGACAATAAGAAGTATGAATAGAGCTCTTTTGGCTAAATAAGGATGGAGAACTTATCATGATGAAAAATAATGGAGTACTATATGGAAACATAAGCACCTTTTCAATGTTAATACTTTTGTTGATTTCATTTCTTCTCTTGATGTCCTTTATCCATTTGTGATATGGGGAGTAGTTCAAGGGACAAAGAATACTCTTGGAAGGGGTTGTTCCTGGAAAATTGGAAATGGGCAAAAGGTGAGATTTTGGGAGGATTTTTGGTTAATGGATCATCCTCTGCTAGAAGACTTTCAAGATATTGCTCAAGTTGATATATGTAAGCAAAGGTATGGAATTTTAGTGAGTCATTATTGGCATAACAATTCTTGGGTGAAATTGACTGATATTGATCAAGGTTTCAATAACATACAATTAAGTTTGAATGTTTTTTCTCTATATCCTACTTACGAGGATGAGATGATACAGAATGTTGATCCTAGTGGTCGATTTAAAGTTTCTACTTTCTTTACTTCTACGGAGAAGGTTAATCATCATTTTTGGTCTCAAGCCTAGATTAAGGGTCTCATACCTAAAATAAACATTTTCTACTAGATTATGCTTCAAAATAAAATCCTCACCCAGGATAATCTGCAAAGAAGAGGTACTAATGTGGTAAATAGATGTACCTTATGTAAAAATTGACCTAAAGATAGAGACCATTTGTTCTTGAACTATTCTTACAGTCAACAAGTTTGGGCTGAGATTCTTAATTACTAGAATATAAATTGAGTTCATCAAAAAAATGTTGAACTTCATTTTAAAAGTTGGAAGTGTCCCTCTAGGGATCCTGATGTTAAACTTCTATGGAAAATAACTCTTCCCCATCTCTAGTGGGACATTTGGAAAGAAAAAAATAATAGAATCTTTAGAAATAAAGATTTACTAGGATGGGTGCTTGGACAAAATATTGTTACAGCAATAAAGGAAAATTTTTAATCTCAGAGGAAAGTTGTTCAAACTTTTCAAATTGACAATCCTTTGCAATCACAAGGTCCTAATTTTAAAATTGATAACCCAAGATTGACTACTAGATGGAATACTCCTCCTAATAGATGGATTAAAGGAATTTTGATGGTGCTACAAAGGGCAACTCGGGAAGAGAAAGATGTGGAGGAGTCTTAAGAGATCATGCTGGCAATATAATTGATGCCATTACAGTTCCAATAGGTAATTCTAATAGCCACATTTTTGAAACTATTGTTGCTCTATACACTATGAAGTTAGTAGTTGATTTGAGTTACCCTAAACTATGGTTGGAAGGTGACTCATTAAATATTATTAACATGCTCAACAAAAAAAATTTAATTACTTGGTCAATTGAGGGAACGATCATGGAGATTAAATCTCTTATTAATAAATTTGAAAAATTCATAATATCCCACACTTATCGTGAGGCTAATGGGGTAGCTAACTGGGTTGCCAATTATGTAGTCCAGATGGGTTATAAAATGATGTGTATTGGTTAGCTAAACAAGCACGTTGATCTTAAAGCTCTTATTAATTATGATGTTACTCATGCGAAGGTGGGAAAGATTTGGCAAGATTAGAAGTTTAATGATTTTTGGTAGTGGGCCTATGGTTGTTAGTTTTCCTTCCCTAAGGAGGTACATTTATCTGATTACAAGGTCAAATTTACATGTATCATCTCTAAAGCGGATTTCATGTGATGTGATGAAAATTTGGTATCTGTTTAACTTGTTTGCTTTTGGCTTTCGACTACTTCTAGTTTTAGCCATTCTCTATAATTCTCTAAAAATGGGAGGTGAGCCACATAAAGAAGAACCCAAAAATTGTGATGAATGGAAGGCTAGGAAGGATGTTTGGAAGATTGTGTAGAAGGGAAAGGTGACCAGTTATTTGGAATGTCTTCACAAGTTTAAACTACATGTCACCATAGCCTTTTTTAAAAACTGGACTAAGGATAGGGTCTGTTTACATGGTGTTACTATGAAATTAACAGAGGACTTCATAGTTGAGATCATGAGTTTACCCATGGAAGGCATAAAGTTCAATAAACAAACCAAGATTTCAAATGCTACTTTCAAAAAATTTCCAAAGACAGATGCTGAGGAGAAAATTTTGAAAAAAAGTGGAGATTTCTACGATTTGGAGCAGATAAAGGAAATTTGGCGAGATGTGCTCTCCTGTACCTGTGAGTATTTTATTCTAGATGGTAGAAATAAAAGAGTACATAAATTTCATTTTGTTTTCCTCAATCATTTCAAACATAAGGATAGACTTTCTTTTCCTTTCTACTTGCAGTTTTCTTTGTTTCAAAGTTTGCATGCTCTTAGAAAGAAGGAGTCACATCCTATTTTACATGAAGGTTTAATTCTCCTTATTGAGGGTTACTGTAAAAGCAAGTCCATCATTTCCACTCCTTCATTAGACAAAAAAAAGGGTTGTGTTATTGATTCTCATTCCAAAAAGAATAAGAATGAAGAGAATGTTAAGGGTAAAAAGAGGATTCTTAGACAAAAAATCTCACATTCTCAAAAGCACAAGGTGGAAGAGAACACTGAGTCTAAGAACTCTAAAAGGAAAGAGGATGATACTCTAGTGGAAGAGGAAAACATGGATGTTGGATATTTTAGTTCTAACCTGGAAGGTTACTAAGAGAGAAAAGGAAAAAGTGGGAAAGAGGATGAGGAACAAAATAGTGAAGAAAACACAAAATAGGGTAATACTGGTGATGAGGGTAATCAGAGTGATACTAAGGCTGGCAAAGAAGATATGGAAAAGACTAAAGAGGACCCTATCACTATGAGGGAGGAGGATTAGACTATTAAGATTGCTTCACCCACCAGAGAGGTTGTGGAACAAGACAAAAATGAGGACCCTGCTACTATAAGGGAGGACAAATAGATAGATAAGACTACTTCACCCACCAGAGATGTTGTAGAAGAGGACAAGAATGATTCTTAGTAGGGGGAAACTATTCTTTCCTTTTTGCATTTTTCTAAGAAAAAAGCCAATTCCATACTTCAAGTTGATTCATGGATATACAACAAAATAATGGGTATGAAAAAGAAAATGGATATTGTGTAAAAAAATTAGGATATTGACAGTGCCAAAATTACTCAATTGGAAGTGCAGGTGGGAAACACCCCAAAAAAAATCAAGGATTATGAACAAAACCTCCAAATTCTTATTAAGTAAAGTGGAAATAAAATGGAATAGGTGACTTCCAGTATCCACATTGCTACTACTAGTCTTGGAAAATGCACAAATGAATAGATTATATCACCAGGGGGTCCTAGCAAGAGTACCAAGTAGAGTTCTAGGAAGCGAGCTTAGGAGGCTACTAGTGTTTCAACTATTGATTCCATTCAAGATACCATAGAGATTAGAAAAGAGGTTGTCAAAATGATCAAAGAGTTGTAGTAACAACTCTTACTAGGTTTTGATCTTTGGTTGTTGTCTCAGCTTTTGGTCTTTTTTGCTAGTCGCGGTTAATGGTTTTTGTTTTTGGTCCTATTTTTTGGTTTTTGTCTGCTCTTTAAACTAGGTTCTAGGTCCTTGTAAAACTTGTGTACTTTTATTGGATATTTTATGTGGTTTCAGGTCCCTGTAAAACCTGATTTTGATGTTGTTTCTCAGTAGGTTTCAAGTCCTTGTAAAACCTGGTGGACTTTAATGCTTTATCTTTTATGTTTCTATTAAAGGGTTTTAGGGCCCCTTCAAAACCTATTTTTATCGTAATCTAAAACATATTGATAACACATCAAGTAGAAATAATGTATTAGAAATAGAATGGATAATTTTTATATGAAATTACTCTTTTGATAGTATAACTGTTTATAAAAAAGGAAAATGGAACAATAGATGCAATAAAATGAATTCTTTTATAATTGGCTATACTAGGTAATTTCGTACTGGATCTAGGTTAGAGAAAAAATAATATAGGGTTAGGAACTGGTCCATGAAACACAATCTTAAAGTACTTACCAACTTGAAAAATTATTGACTCCCATAAAAAAAATTCAACATTGAAGTGCATTACTTTAATTAGTTCATGTTGTTGCATCACATTGCATTGTATTACTTTCCTTCACCATTAGTTTGATATGCATTGCATTGTATTATGTTGTATTACATTGCATTGCATTACTTCATTACCTTACATTACTTTAGTATTTTTCATTGCATTGCATTGCATAAATTCATTATAAAATAATAAATACTAAATAAATCTAGAGTACTAAATACTTAAAATATATAAATTACACAAAAAATATTGCCTCATTTATTGCAATATGATTGGAACCAAAAGACTACTATAGTACACTAAGAAAAATATTGAGCAATGAGTGGAATGAGACCTGGAAAGTCTTTTACTATTGGGGAATCATATAAATAAACTTAGAAATAGCTCTAATAAGATGAATGTGTGTTGAAATACTCCTTTAAATAGAGAGACATTGATAAACTTACTTACTTCACTAATGAAAATAATGATAACACATAGTTTGGAAAGAATTTTTAATAAGAAGGATGAAACCATAGAAAAATAATCCACAATTTCTTGTTGAATAGCAAGGATTGAGATAAGGAATAAGAGGTAGTTGTACTATTATCTAAAGTTACAAAAATATCTACAATTCCTTGAAAGTGACAATGTGAATAGAGAGGTAGAATGGGTAGTTTAAAATAATGTAAGAGTTGAAAGTTGTTGGTTTTATGCATTGTAGTTAGAAAAGTTGTGAAAAAAATAAAATCAAAAGTAGCTAATTTTAATCTATATTGGTTGCCTATAATGACCTTTAGTAGGGTACACCCTTATCTTACTTCTAATATTTGACTTAAGGTTTGGTATTTGATCTTATGATAAATAATGTTTAAAATATTTACTTCCAAAATTAATATTACATAACCCAATATACTTATTCTCACAACTAACTTATAACATTGTAATAGAATAGTGACAATATGTTTACTATTACTTTTACTTTACTATAAAAAAACTACCTTCTACTTTATCAATTATTATTTAACTCCCCTTTCTTTCAAGTTTCATATATATATACATATAATAAATCATAAGGGAGTGGATTTGTTGATGCCCTTATTCTCTTTTTGGTTTCCTTATTATCTTTCCCTCTTATAATTTATATTCTCCCCTTTATGCCTTAACTCCTTTCTGTTAGAGTATTTAGAATAATTGAGAGAAGGGGGCATGTGAATTAGTTGTCCATGGTTTCGATGTACCAATTGAACAATTAAACACTTCAAATAATCTAGATCTAAGCATCCAACAACTCAACCTCTATAGTAAGAACATAAACTTGTAGTCCACCATCCTAATATTTATCAAACTTGCAGAATGTAAAGAATTAATAGTAAAACATCTCAAATGACATCCACACAAGTTGACACTAGGATTTAATGTGGAAATCCAATTTGGGAAAAAACCACTAGTAACATTTCACCAATCTTTCACTTTTCTAAAGTGAGCTCTTTTAGGAGCCAACCCTATTAAAGGTTACAAAACACATTGTTAAATGTGACATTGTTAAAGTATTTAATCATCCTACTAGGAATGGCCTTGTTAGAGGTCTTAAGAACATTTCATTAGAATGCCACCTTTATTAGAGGATTTATTTATGATTATTATGTCAACCTTGATTAAAGTATTTCAATATTGATACATTAATGGATAGAAAGTAATAGTAAGTTTCACATGACATATACAACTCACTTTGCAAATACATATCACAATTTGGTTCACATGTTGATCTATTGACTAACCTTCATTGTCATCTATGTCTTTGATCTACTTGGCACTCCTTCAAGCAATTATGTACTTTGACTCTTCACAACTCTTCTTAGCATCTAGCTTAAGTTCACTAATCAATAGCATCAACAAATGCTCCAACCTCTCTAGGTGTTCACCAATTTTGCTAAAATCTCCATCCTCCTCTCTTTTAGATTAGTCCTTATGCCTCCTTAAATAGTTAAGTCTAATCTTTTACCACTTAAAAATCATCGTAGATCTTAGGTTTTGGTTAGATTCATCTAATCCTTCCAACATTTTGTCTCCTCTTTTCTCTTCTAGAAACTTCTCCAAACCTTGCCTTGAATTCTTGCATAGAAATGATCAAACATAGTTTCTCTTGAATTAAATGCTCTAGGTCATCCATCCTTATCTTTCACATATTTTACATATTCCAAGAAATTAATTGTGTTAGCTAGAAATCACAATTTCCTCATAATTTATCAAATTTTGTCCCTCAATCAACATTGTGTTCTAACACTTGGTCATCACTGGATTACTTGGTCACTATTAAACTTTATGTTTGGTTCATATACTAAAACTCAATCAATACTAATGCTCAATTGACACTAAATTTGTTTGGCTTATACTAGCACTCAATCAACACTAGCATCACTCAGCATAAACTTCAAGTTTATTAGTCTTCTACTCTTTTTCTCAATCAATTCTATGTATTTGGTCAATATTTGATCACTTCTTCAAGGCCTTGGTACAATTGTCCTCTTCACTTGGAGCATGACTTAAATAATCACTTTATCTTGTCAAAGTCTAACTAAGTGCCTATTACAATTCCTCTCATAACTCAACCTTTTCTCTAGGTTCTTTTGTTATGTCCATCTTCTCAAATCAATAGTCTAATCAAATATAACATTGTCTTACCAATTAGGTTTGACATCAATGACAGCATAACAATTGTAGTTTCCAACACTTCTATTTAATGTGCCATGGTATGGGTGATGGAAAACTTAGTATTACTGTGTCTTAAGTTATATCATGGTCCCCACCTATCTTATCACTTTGTTTTTTATATTTTCTTCTAACTCACACCTTCATGTATTCACATTTTTAATTTGTTCACTTCACTCTTTTCTTGTTTATGTACATATATTTGATCCACTCCTAATGCCCAACACCGTGTTGTATTTTTTTCCTTGATGATGTTTCCTTTTCCATTGATTTCCTTTCTATTCCCTTTTTACCTTTTTTTTTTAATGGTGCTATTATGAGTGAGATCAAATATTATATATGTGGTAGTTGATCTCAAGGAATTGTCACTTGTCTTGTGTAGGACCCCCTAACCAAAATGAGGGGAAGTCAAATTTAATACATTTAATTATTATTAAACTAGGGGTTGCACCTAAAAGAAGTACAATGTTTTAGTTGATAGAAAAATATTTTTATTATTATATTATATTATTAAAAAATTGGACAACAAATAGGAATGTGCATTTCTTCCTACTCTATCTAAGTGAAGCATTACACTACTAGAAAGATATATTGCATCATTTGAAAGAGGTGGATTACATATTTCAATGTTGAGAAATTTTTCATTCTATAATACTAATCATATTTTAATTTACATAGTAAATTATAATACATTTTTAACAACCCATGTGTTGTCTAGAATATTTTCCTCAACTTCTCCTATAGTTTCAATTTCACAAATTTAAATACAATGGTTTATTCATCTCACACCCAATATCATCTCTTAATTATTTGTGGTGATTTTGTTGGACAGGCTTCCAAGATTATTTTGATATGATCTCATATAATTTGCTAAAGTAGAATCAATGGTATATGTTACTTTTTCTTTGTCTTCTTCTTTTCCTCTTCTTCATCTTCCTCATACTCTCCTCATCCTGCACTACCTCCTTCTCTCCCCTCCTTCTACTACTTCTCCTCCTTGTTGTTATTGTTCTTCTAATCCTTCTCCATCTCCTTGTTTCCCTACTCCTTATTCATCTCTTCCTCCCCCTCCTCCTCTTCTTCCTATCCTTCTACTCATCATCCTCCTTACCCTTCTCCTTATCCCCCTTCTCCCCATCTTCATCCCCCTCCTCCTCATCTTCCTCTTCTTCCCCTTCCTCTCCCTTGCCCCTGCCTCCCCACCCTCCATTCTAGTCCTCATTTTCTTCATCTTAATCATCTCCCTATCCTCCTCCTTTTATAAAAAGTTAAACTTATATCGTTGTTCTTGGAAAATTTATAATATTTTTAGATATTTATTTTAATATACTATCATTTAAGGTATTACAGTTATATAGACAATATGAGCAATATTTGTGGAAGGGTTTTAAAAAAGCAATAACTATTTTTCTATTATAGTGCTAATTGTCTAACTTTAAAGATGTGAGATGATTAATTAAATGTGTTCCTTAGATCCAAGAAACAACAAATCATGTGATGCAATTAGCATACAATTACTATGTTTGGAATCAATTTAGATACCTCAATATTATAAATTTTCTTAGGATGCAACTATTATTTTAGATACTATGTTAGATACCTTATTTTTTCAAAATAAGGTGTGTGTGTGTGTGTGCGCGCGCGCGCGTGCGTGCGTGTGTGCGTGTGTGTGCTTGTGTGCATGCGTACGTGCATGCATGTGTGCGTGTGTGCGTGCGTGCATGTGTTTGTGTGTGTGTGTGCACATATAAATCTTAAACTTTAATTTATATACATATATAAGACTTATTATTATTACATGTAAAATTTAATAAAAAAATTGTAACATTTTATAGGATGATATATATTTTAAACAAATATTTTTGTTCCTTTTAAAAATCTATCAAATAAATATATTTTGAATATGTTACATGATTGATTTATTTTAAATAAATAATAGTTAAAAAGTGAAATGTTGTGCATTTTATGACTAACATATCTATTTTATTTCACACATGTAAACTCACACATCATCACCGTATGAAGTGGGGAATTTCAGGCTTGGGATTGGTCCTTATTATTATTATTCATTTCCTAAAAGAAATTTTTTCATTGTCATCAAGACTCTAAACTACAAATGACTTTTGTAGCTAGTTTTAAATTCCTCTTCATGTATTTATGAGCACTTACTCAATAGGGAGAGCACTAAAATTGTCTATTTTTTATTGGATCTAGCCTACTTAAGTGGTACAACCTTTTATTTCATTTCATCAATCCTAAAATCCATGCAATCAGCTAGGGTACTACTTTCATCTAACTATACATGGAAGGTCACTGGGGGGAGGGTCATGGCATTGCCAATCAAAGAATGAACAAGTGAGAAAATATTAAAATTTAATATAGTTGAGATAAAATTTAGTCAAATATGAACAAATGAAAATACATGAGGTAGTGTAATGGTTTAAACCAAACTTATGGAGAATAACAACTAGAATGAGAACATAACCATGTGTTTATTAACTTCTTCAAAATTAATACCATTTTAAAAGTAATAATAGTCTATTTAAATTTTGATTTAAGGATTTCTCATTGTACAATATTTTAACCAAAACTCAATTCCCTTAGGGCCTATTTGGCAATGTGAATACAAGTGGAATAGGCATATGTATATTCTTAAAATTTTGAACTCTTTGTTTGGATGCACCAAATTGGAATTGGAATTGGAATAGGAATAGAATTGGAATATGTATTCTAGTTTTGGCCTGAAAATGAGCATTTTCTATTCCACCTAAATAGGTGGAATTGGAATACATATTCCTATTCCTATTTTTTTAATTTTAGAAAATATAAATTTTTGAGTCCATGAATTCTACGTCAAATTTTGGGTGAACCAAACAAGAATAGGAATATGTAACATCATTTCTATTCAAGAATAAGTATTCCTATTCCCATTTATATATTCTCACAGCCAAACGGACCCTTAGGTGTTGAATCTATTAGGGTAATCTTCCAATATCAAGTCAATATGTTGATTGGAACATCAACCACATTTTTCCTCATGTAAATTTTATTTTCCAATTTGCATGTTTTGAAAAATATAATAGATATAGTGAAGAACATTGTTTAAAAAATCACATGGAATCACTCAGACTTGGCATGACTCACAAGTCCAAAATGAAACCAAGACAAGTTTACATGACTTGTGTGCTTTGTATCTTCCAATTATTCACCAAGCCTTGACAAGTCTTGTAAAGATATTGTTGAATCTTGTAAATAAAAATTGAGTCCTTGGCATATATTATCTTGAGAGATGTATAATATATGTAATGTTTGAATTATGAAAATTGATGAAAATAGACATATGTATTCTATGAATGCATTAATTTCAAAAAAAATAAAAATGGTATGTGATTATGTTAATTTTTTTATTTACCAAGTTTATCTAGCTTTAGAGATGAGTTAGAATTTTGGTTTTTTGATTTTTCTGTGCTAAACCCCAAAATTATAGTCCTAATCTTTTTATTTCTTGATTTATTGTTGAGAACCATTTTTTCAATTATAACATCTAGTACTTGAATTCCTTGAATCCAAGCTAATCCTAGTTGTTAAAATTTGAATCGAAAAAATTATAGCAGAAGATGAAATGAAATGGTTTAAAAAATCAAATTACAAAATCAATTATCCTATGATAAACCCATCTCACGAAAGGAAACATGTAACGCGCCACTCAAGAACCCAAGAGAAATAAACCTAGCATGTTACAATGTTTACTGAACTATTTTTTATTAAGTTTAAAGAACATCAAAGTAACAATGCAAAAGCAATATACAAAGACACAACCATTACACATATGCAGTCACAATATAGATTTCACTCCTCAAGGGTTCCTTCATGTCGAGTCACATTTAAGAAGTTTATATATTGATTAGTTAAAATATCAAGTACAATGCTCCAAATCATAAAGAAATAATAGATACATCATCTCATAAGAAAATGTACAAATGCAACTGATTCAATGAAATACAGCTAATGAATAACATCCGTTGTACATTTCGCAGGGTATGCATGAATAGATACAAGTACATAAAATTACAAGATACATAATAACATATATACAACAAATAATTATAATTCTCCAAGGTAGGAATAAGTGTGATAATGGCATAACTCCATCAAAAAACATACGACATTTGCAAATATGGGGGGGGTCCAAATGGTAAGAATTCACTACTTCCCAATCATGTGGTCACCTAGTTACACTCCCACTCCCACCATGTAGGGAAGATAAAAAACAATCCATATATAGGTAATCAAACCATAAAATAATCCTAAGCAAGGAACCCTAATAGTGAAATCTATCTCAAGGGTACACAACTATTAAAGAAGAAAGATAATCAAAATTGAAAGGACACTCAACTAATCCAACACCTCATCCCAATTCCATAGATACCAAATATAAAATGAGTATCAAAAGAAAGAGATAAAGATAATGAAATAAATCCACTTCAAGTCAAAATCCATGTGTCAAAAGCATATAACCAACAAATCACAAATTTTTATCAAGGAAGGTAAATCACCAACAATAAATACATTTGACAATAAAAACATCACCAGTGTAAAATTCAAAATCTACATAGGAGACTCAGGCTACATACTAGGGAGTGTCATCACATGGTCAAACTACTTGAGTTACCTTGGAATGGTCTCTCATTAGACCCTTGACACTCAAGCATTGAGTTACCCTAGATTGGTCACTCTAGACCCTAGACCATTAATACGACACACATGGACCCAAAATACCCTCATGAAGACAAGGGAAAACTAGTCATAACTCTCACTAGGTATCATCCCATTCCCATCCTTATCCTATACAATCACTCAAGACATGGGTGAGGCAAGAATCTCTAACTTATCTTTTCATTGTATCTCAAGGAAAGGGCTAGGCAAGATATTTTAACTAGAATATTGTCACTTGTTATACAACTTACAAAAGGTTACCTTGGTACTAATCACTTTTGGCCCTGGACTCGTATTGTGAGCCACTCCCAAAGACATCTACCTAGACAACCTCCCCTAAGTACATAAAACATGGTTATGTTCCATACCACAACACCCATAATAATCATATTTGGTTCCTTAATAGGAAACCCGAAAATAAGTTGTTTCTCAAACCCCAAGTAAACATATATGCTCAACCAAGCAAATCTCATAAATTCAATTTTCAATTTAAATCACAAAGCTCATAATAACATCTAAACAACATTATAAAAGAAATTAAAAAAATACCTCTAGTGTACATCCTAGTTGGCCAACTAAACAACTCTTAGGAAATCCATTACAAAAAGAACAACATATAACTATAAATAAGATCACAATGGAAAACATAGTTTCTAAGCATATAGTTGAGCTTGTTTGTTTTCAAAAAAAAAAAAAAAATCCCATGAGAGTGCATGTTAAACATCATGTTAAATATGTTTTCAAAGTCAAAATAATGTCCCTAGATGACTAAATGTTTTAACAGACAAAACAATAGTTGTAAGCCAATAATGCCATCATATTTAAATCAATATATATTTAAATATTAAAGTTCCATTTAAATTTTAATAGTATTTAATTATAATAGTCTCAAGTATAAAAATTTACAATTTAACTCATGATTAAAATTTAATATAAATAGATCTAAAATTAAACAACTATATTTTAATAAATTACAAACAAATTTTAATTACTAATAACCATATGGTAAATTAAAAAATAATTAATAATTTAAAATATCTAATATTAAATATTCAATTTTTTTATTTTTTTTTAAGTTAAAAAAATTATCTCCCTATGTGGGCCCTACCCGCAAAAACATGTTGCCAAAGGTAGACACATGTTGCATGTTGTCCTTTGGATAGTTGTTTGAGGGTAGGTGTAGGAGTGAGGGTGGGGAGGGGGTGGGCCCCTCCCTAATAAATATGAATTAAAAAAATTTATTTATTTATTGATTAAAACAATTTTTATTTATTTTTAAATTAGTATTTTTTAATATTTGTATGTATAGGCCTAGTGAACGATGTTTTCCATTGTGATAAAAAAAATTTAATAATAGTATGAGAGGAATGTAAACAAATTGTGGATTTAATCTATGTCATTTTCCATCAAACCCTAGCCCATCTAATTCATTTTCTCCCTAAATTTTCTTTTGTGGAAATATCAATAAGGGTTTGATAATGATTTTTTTTCCAAATCCTTCAATCAAGATATGAGGTTTCATTTTGATTGCACAGATCAAAACTAATGAAATAAAATGACAAATCAAATTTCAAACACCTAGAAGTCACAAAGAATATGGATCTTTCTCAAACAAAGTTCTACAACAAGTTCTCAAACCCTACCTTAATCTGATACTAATCAACCTAGATAATCTAGTGAAACCTTTACGAATTCAAACCCTCTAAAATTTTCAATAATTATTTTCACTAATTTCCCAAAAAATTGCTCCCCAAAACCTATATGTGAAATAATGAACCAAAACCTCTAATATAAAGTCCAACTTTTCTTTAGGGTTTCTATCTCTAAAAGCCCTAAAATATAATTATTTTATTATGTTTTAATTACTTTATTATCTCATGCACACTTAAAACAGTATTTATTTAAAGTATCATTTTATTTAGTGTTCCCCACTTCATTATTTAATGTGAGCATGATAAAAGCAATATTTGTTATTTTAATCAATAGAGATAATTAAAGTGCATTATTTAATTTCAATTCTAATTTTGGTCAATATTAATTAAATATTTTTAATAATTCAATATTTAATATTTTAATATTCAATTCTTTTAATTCAATTTTTCTAAATTATAACTTTAAACTAAATCCTTTAAATTAAGCATATATTCAAATAATTGTAATGAATTAAACATCATTTTATTTTAATAATTTTGATTTTAAATCTAATCATATTTAATAATTCAAATATGCCAAGCATCGCAATTCAACCATTTATCAAGAAAAATCATAAAGTCAAAACCACATAAAATACATAAGTAAACCTTACCAAAGTAAAAGTAAAAGTCAAACAACATACGCAAAGAAATACTCACCAGTTTAAAAAGGGTAGACAACTAGATATGAGTCCTCTTGAGGGTGAGTATTTAGGCTATGGCTAGGGCTGGATATGATCATTATATTCCCATTTCTACCATTGAGCTATTTTGATAAGGCACACTCGTCCTAGCAATTCAGGGAAGTCAATGTCCTATACCTACAACTTGCATAAAAGATGAGCATGTACATATGTATAGATATGTAAGAAACACATGCAATGACAGGGAGTGGTACATCATGTAGATCCTGACTAGTAGGTGACTATGACTCCCTCCCTCAACCACATTAGACAGAAAAGTAAATTAGACACACACACCATAAACATGCAAGTATGGGGTAAGTATCATTATAATCACGAGTAAAAATTATCGCAGACTCAAATATAATTTATCATCATTATGGATATAATATAATTTCCATTTAGAGACCTATCAAATGACATCATCATGAGAGAATCACCTTTACTAACTAGCATTAATTAAAGCATTGTTACTATGCAAGTAATTATAATCATCAAATATAACTCGTGAAATATAATGAACTAAGTAATCATCACTGATATATATGTAATCTAAGTCATGAAATAATACCATATAATTGTAAATCAAATATCCATGCAACTAACACATGCATGAAACAAGCCTAATAGAGTTTGGCAATTAGAACAAAAATGCAAAATACGGGTGAGTATTACAAAACAACCCAACCCACCAAAAATAATTTCTTTATTTCAATTGAAATTAGATACAAAAAATGTGTTCCTCTTTATGGTTGACATAAATTGATTGTCTATCCAAATAAATAATTCTCAATTGTTACTTTACAAATGAAACACCAAGAAGACCATGCAATACTTGAGCATCTGATAATAAAAAAGAACTATGCTATAAGAAAAAATAGATGAATCTTTCCAAATTAGATAAGTGCAAATGTACCCATAATCCCATAACTTGAGAATAGAGTTGACATATAAAAACAAAACTCTATAACAAAACAAAACTAATAGATTATTGTCTACTAAATATGCATGAAGTACTCATAGAAGCAACAATAGTTGTAAGGATTGTGACCTACACAACAAGTACAACATCAATAAATATATAAAAGACAAAGAATTTGGTCAACTAAGTTAAAATGTCAAAACCACATATTGACAAAATAAATATAATTTCTATTAAATTTAAATGAATGAGATACAAGCATGAAAAAAGAAGATAAATTAATAAGATCATAATTTACAAATGATAGTTTTTACAAGATTCATTAACTAACTATACAAATAATAGTTAAGGGAGACTAGTTGATCGGTTTGAAGGAAAACCATAATTTTTTGATCGTGATAGCCTTCCTGAAAGGAGATTCAAATACTTTCTTAATTGAACACAAAAAGGGTGAGAATATCATAAGAGCACTTTCCACCCTACCATGAAGTTGTTAAGCTAATAAGATAGACAGATAAGATAAAATTGTTACTTTGAGCCTTCTCTTATACTAAATATTGCATTGATTTCATATAGGAAACACTATTACAGTAATATTTTTTTTGTATGATTTCTATTTTTAGTGACGGAAACAAAAATCTATATGAAAAATGATCAAATTTAAGCTCATTATTTGTCTTGGTTATGCTCTAATTCCACCATTATTTGAATCAAATTGATTATCTTGTTCAAAAATAATGACAACCTTTAGTCCCAAGACAAGAGTCATCACTGCATGTGCGAAAATGTCAACTTGAATGTCATGAGATGATTACGCTTTAGGCTCACATTACCAAGGTGATCTGCATAATCCTCTAATGATTTTGTTTGTAAATGACATATTAGTTTTCAACATACGATCATGACATTTTGGTGGGTATGCGACGAAGAAAATAACTCCACAACCATATATAATTTATTGTTTTCATTGATAAGGTTCACCTTAGTTACCAATATTACCTTGTTAGAAAGATCAATAAGAATATCACAAAATGTCTCAAATTAAAGTTATATCACAAAGGTTTACTCACATTTCATCTCATTTCTCTTATTTATAAATGTCCTTTGACATATGCCCATGATATTCTTGGTAGGAATGTACGAAATTAGCTATTTTATAACCATATAGATTAATAAATGATAAAATAATCTAAGTTATGCAAAAACTGTTGCCTCCTTCATTGCAATGTAATTGGAATCAAAAGATATTGTAGTGGACTGGAAAAATTATCAAGCAAGGAGTGGATTGAGACCTGGAAAGTCTTTTACTATTGGGGAATCTTCTAGAGAAATTTGCAAATAATTCTAATAGGATGAATGTATGTTGAAGTACTCCTTTGAATAGTGATTCATTGATATATTTACTTATTTCACTAATGAAAATAATGATAGTATACAGTTTGGAAAGAGTTTTTGATAAGATGAAAGTGTTAGAATAAATAATTATTTATTATTTATTTATTCTTTTACTTAAGTTTACTTAGATTAATGCATTTATTTAATAGTTGTAGTTGATGAGTTGTTGACAACATGGGAGTTTTTTCCTATCTAAGTCATACTTATCTCTTCACCTTGATCGAGGATATCCCACCTTTTGTGGATGTATGCTTAGTTGTCAACCTTATCTTCTAGCACTTTCTAGCTTGTTCTACAAGCTTCCTTGAGGCCTTTATATTCGGGCTCTCTCATTGTATTTCTCAACTCATAACTCATTTTTAAGGAATACTGTATAGTGATACATTTTCATTGTTTGCAATCTTCTCTCTTAGTCCATTTAGTGTTTTACCAAGCTCCACCTCTTCCCTCTTTGGTTACTCTTCAGTAGGTTATTTGCATGCAAGTGATCTTGGTGAGATGTGAAGTTTTCTTTCATCAACTTCTACATGGTATCAGAGCCTTCCTGCTACTTCTTGGCTGAAGGATTTTTGAAGCCACAATTCAGAGACACAAACCCTAATTTGTTTATGATTTTTTCTTCAATCAGGGGGAAGAGCATTTTTTTAGAGCACTTTGGGCCTAAATGGATGCTACCATTCAGTTTAGAAGGCCCGTTACAATTAGAAACCATATTAAAAAAATTGATTTTGGTGACAGGAGCTCCCAGAGGCAAAAAGTTTTTAGTTCGGGCTAGCTGTACATACTATACAGACATTTTTGATATTCAAATTTTTTTTTTAAAAGGATCACCACCATAGTGGTGCCCCTGCACCACTATGACACCACCCCTACACCACTTTGTAGCCTCCCTTATCAATGCAACACCGCAAAGCCACCACGGCGCAGCCCGCTTGCGGTCATCGCTCTTTGATCACCCCCAACACTGCCTACCCACCACCTTCACCATGGTGACACTAGTCCCTACCACCAATATGACCACTGCCACCAAAAACTACCACCCACCTATGGCCCTACTGCCACCTACAGCCTGTGTGGCTTTTTCAGGACAATTGGAACATATAGTGGCTACCACATGGCATAGGTCCCACATTGGCATCCGCCATGTGGCCTCTTTTTTGCTGTGAGAGCTACAAAGCTATCAATTTTAACATAGTGTTTTTTTGATGTTAGCATGACATCACCTTGCATCAACACCCCTGCAAGCACTCTAGGTCCTTTTTTGACCTACTCGTGAGTTTTTGGCCATAACTTGAGAGCATACAAAAGTATTTTTCTAATCTAAAAGAAGCACTAAATAGCTAGTTCTAAGATGGAGACATTGGTATAGGTATTTTCAAGTTTTGATCTAGTTTTATTTCTTGTTTTTGCAATCAAACTTTGAAGTTCTATTTTTCACTCTCGCAAGCATATCTTTTGTGTCTCATATCTATTTTTTGAAAATGTTATATTTTTGAAAAGTTGGTTTTTTCATCTTTTTAGAAATGTTATCATTTCCTTTAGATTCTACCCCATGCTCTTTCTATCATGTTTTTGACATTTTTTCTCTATGGTGGATATCTTGGGTGTTCTAGGTCTAAGGATCATTTTCATGGCATGGGATCTTTTGTTTTGGGCTATACTATCTTTTGTATCAACTTTTTTCTTTTTTTGATCATTGTAGCTATCATTTGTAAGTATCTTTATGTAAACACACTGAGATAAGGTGCCACTCTTGCATTTTACGTTCAGGAACATTGTTTTGAGACAATTGTACTTGTACTATTTTATAAAGCACCATGGGGGATATTTGTTTGCCACTTTTGTGCCCTCTTCCTTTTCTACCCCATGCAGTGTCAGTGACCATGTCTTTATAGGTGTTTGTACCTCTTCAACTCTCTTGTCATTCTTAGTTCTTTTTGTAGAGGTTTTTGGTCCACCTTTTTAGTTTCCTATCATCTCACCCCATCTACATTAAGTGGGGGTTATTCTATTGTTCTAATGCTTCCTTGGTTGGATGGTTCAATAGTGTGAACTATGTATTTAGTACCTGATCTTATATACTAGGTGATTGCAGTGGCTGGCTACCTATGCATTTCGGTGAGATGGATCACCTACCATATAGACACACTTGGTTCATGCCTTCTATTTTTTGTGGAGGTTCTTTAGATCAGCAATTTCTTTTTGACAAAGTTTGCAGCTTCTTCATACTTCGGTGATGCTCTTCATGATCTTCTCTTGTTCCTATTTGCTAGGACATTCCTCTAGTTGGAGGCTTTTTCAATCCTTCACTAGATTTTCTTACCTCTTTTTGGAGGAGGATTTTTCCCATGAGGATTTCTCTCTTTCCCCATTTTCAAAGGTTGCATTTCTTTGCATTGTACATGGGTACCTAACATGGTCTTGTTGCCAAGACCAATTCTACATTCCATCTTAGTTTTTGTGAGCTTAAGGCATTCCCCTAAGTTGCACTTAAGGGGGGTGTCAGAGAAAATAATTACTTATTAATTATTTATTCTTTTACTTAAGTTTACTTAGGTTAATGCATTTATTTAATAGTTGTAGTTGATAAGTTGTTGACAACACAGGAGTTTGTTCCTATCTAAGTCATACTTATCTCCTCACCTTGATCGAGGATATCCCACCTTTTGTGGACATATGCTTAGTTCTCAACCTTGTCTTCTAGCACCTTCCAACTTATTCTACAAGCTTCCTTGAGGCCTTTATATTTGGGCTCTCTCATTGTATTTCTCAATGCTTAACTCCTTTTACAGGCATATTATTGGGTAAAAATGAGGTTCAATTTGATGGTAAATTTATGTATGTGATTGAATCAAAAGAGTACCCTAAGAGTGTCAATCTAGGATTTGTAAACTCATGAGAGATATAATGGCTATTTTTTCAAGGGGTAAAAATAATAAATCAAGAGTTTTATGAATGCAAATTACTACTTGCTAATAAATTAAACTTATTCAAATTACCACGCATCTAAAATTACCACGAAAAATGGGTTTTAATCTAAAGATTGGATTCTCATTAACACACCTCTAAACATCTTAAGCACAATGTTCTTTATGAATGTTATTGCAAAGTTTTTCTTGATTAGGAATTGAAATCTACTTTGATTGTGATAGGAGATTTAATGGCGGTAGGAGGTTGTTTACAATAGTCTGGCTCTTCATGCAGAGTGTGACAGGAAGTATGATAAATGGAGATAGAGAGTATTATAAATAGCAATAGGAAGTGGTTCAATAAACTGATGGATGCAATAGGGAGAATATAGCAGACAATATTTTGTAATAGATTTATGTAGCATCAAATATAGAAAGCATAGCAAGTTTGAATAGATAAGAATCTTGCAACCGATTACTTCATCAAACAAATAAATCCTTGATTACCAACAACAAGCAATGTATAGATATAATTAACAAACATATATGCAATAAATTTCTTATAAATGCACACAATCAATTCAATTTGTAAAGAACACATGAAATCAATCAATACTAAAATACTCACAAAACAAACTAAAGTAATCTCACCAAGTTTCCCAAGAGGGGGCTCTCCTCTGGTTCGCAAGGTGAGAGATGTTCTAAAACTAGCTACTACAAAAACACCACTCTCTTAATATCACAAACTTTAGAGATAGTATAAATAGATTTTTTCATATATCCTATCTATGTTGTCTTTTGATTAACATTTGGTTATATAGGCTTAAAATGTTTAACCATATTAATAACTAAGCTAGAATGGCCAATGGCCTACTCCCTAGATATAGATATTGATTTGTTTTGGCTATTGGCCATTCATAACAGATTACAAAACAACTTTGCCAATATAAGATATAGCCCAAAATTGATCTATTTAAGCATTCAGAACTACTTGCCCAAAATAACATAGTAAAATTACAGCTTCCAAATTGCTCCTCCAACTAAACGGTTGGCTCCATACTCTTGCATCTTTAGTTCCTATAGCAAAATGAGTCAAGATGTATTAATATTTTTGCATTAACCACCCACTCTTCAATAAATATTTCAAACCTTGATACTTTATTAAATGCATTATACTTTTTAGTGATTAATGGCATAACAAGGGTTAGGATAGGCTTAAGACAAGATGAAAATGTATAAAGAATGTACAAAAACAAAGCACAATTGCACACCCATCATTCCCCCCAGCTTACAGACTTTGCATGTCCTCATGCAAATGAGGTGATTGGTTGGATCCAATAAGCTTAACATTCAGTATCTCTATGTTCTCTCCAACTCCAGTCATATCAATGGCTTCCTTTTCCTAAGAAACAAGTGCTTGCAATTGCAACTGTAGCTACTGATTGGATTGTTGGAGTTGAGTAATAATCTGCCATAATTGTGCATTAGAGAAAAGTGGTATACCTTTTTCTACACCAAGAACTTCATGAAGTCCACCCATTCCTATATCAATTGGATTGAAATCATTCTGAACTATAAGAGTGACAGGGGGTGTATTACTACTGACATTAACCATTACAAGGGTAGGTTCATGAAGAGGATGCTCACTTTGTGTATCTTGGTAATGAACCATATCAATATTAGTGGTTGGATGTTTCTTCATTACATCCTTATCCTATTGAGTAATTCCCTCATGAGAAATAGGGAATACCTCTTCAATTGTTTGATGAACATCTTCCTATAATTTTTCAATCTTAGGATTCTCTTGCTGATTTTCTGTAATGCCCCCTTCATTAATCTAAATATTCATGTTACATCGTGGGGTCTCTTCCCCAATCTCTTCACCAATTCCTTCACCCAGTTGAGTAATATTCTCACGATCTTCCATTTCTTCCTCATCTCTTTGTTTAGGTGTCTCTTCTTCTTCTTAAATTAGATGCTTAGTAAAGTCTTCTTTTCGTTGTTTTTTTTTTTTGTTCCTACGCTGTTGGCTTCTCAACTTCCTTAAAAGCTAGGCATTCTTTTTCTACAGTTCTTTTGTACCCAAAATTTCCATGTCACATATAGACCCTAATATTTTAGGTAATCCTTATAGCCTATCAGGGGTATGTTGCTTCTATTGAGTAACCATAGGATGTGGGCTAGGTTTTTGGGTTCACCTCCCATTTTCCTTTTGGGTTTTAGGGCTTTTTCTTTCAATAGGCTTAGAGGTTTCAAATGTTACTTCTTAGAAGGGCCAACTTTGAGGGTATTATTAGTGACAAGAAGTTGAGGGTCTTGTATATGGGTTTGGTTAACAAATGTATCCCATTCTAGAATAGGTTGAGCCAAACAAAGGTTATGGTCAATAATGAGCTTAATTAACCCATGGTGAGCTAGGAAATCAACATGACCCTGATTATACTGGTCAAAGGACCACTTCAAGGAGTAGAATAGGTAATATAGAAGATTAACAAGAACACCATATCATAAATGTAACATGAGACAGAAATGGTGGGCAAATACATAATTGTAGAATCCTTCACAAGCGATATAATGAATTCAAAATTTTGCAATAGCATCCCATGGCTCTAGTAGAGATTTTTGTGCTACTCCTTGGCCTTGGAAATTCTCAATTGATTCACCTCATTGAAAAAAAAGCTTCTTATGAGGCTTTAAATCTATAACCCTTGATGATGGATTAGGAAAGAAATGGTCACCAATTTGGGGTAGACTAGTTACCTTTGTAATAGTTTGCAAATTCACAAGAAATTGTAATCCCTATACTGTAGCATGGGTTCCCTAAAATCCCATGGCAACCTTTGCGACTATGGTTGCATTAAATCCACACAAACATTCAAAGAAATTTGTCCATCTAGCATGAGCAAAAAATTTTAAGGCTTCCTCATTAGCATTTAACTTATCCAAGGACTCTGGTTGAAAGTGAAGATGTTTCCCCATGATGACAAGCGATAGAGTTTGAACAAGTTTAACACAATAGGAAAAAAGAAAAAAGCAATGGAAAAAATGATGGGAAGTATGAAATGGTTTTAGCAACAGAGAATAGATTAAATGAGGATGATACCATCAAAACTGGTAATAATGGTAAGGTAAGCTTAATTATTTTTTATGACAAAAAGGGCTCATGTAAGAAGTGACCTGGCATAGAACCCACAAACACTTAATAATGGAAAGGAGTATGTAATTAATATCATGGAAATGATGACCCAAAAGGACTTATAAGAATACATGGAAATCATAACCTGGCACAGAACCCCCCCCTTGACTTAAGTGTTTGATCCTTCTTGACCATGCCAAGTAATCATCAAAGAAATAAAATACATGAAATAAATCATAAGGTAAGAGAATACTTCCTAACATGGCAATAGTGAGAAAGGAAGATCCAAAGACATTAGCAAATCCAAGAAGATTATGGATCAAGGAAAGTGTCACCAACCCCAAGGAAAGAGACAAAAGACATGTGAGGACTAAAAAATATCCACCATAAAAAGATTTGCAAAGAAACACTCATTAAAGCATAGAGATAAGTGGTAGTGTAGTCCACTAGAAGATGTGGAGTGACAAGAGGCCCACGATTAAGGGATTCCAAAATAAGGGCGACAAGAACAAAGAGACCTCCTATCACAACCATCAAAGTGTATTGTGAGAGGTATTTTTTCTAGGCCCCCTTTTTTTAATTTTATTTTATTTATGTATGACACAAGACCTTTGAGAAATCAATTTTAAATCAAGTGTCACCTAGAAGCATTGACAAACTAGTTTTCACTACCAGAGAGTCTAACAACTACAAGTTATTGGATCACCCAATTTTCAACAATTAATTGGCCAAAAATGCCAGAGACTAGTTTTCATTGTTGTATCTTCTTCTTTTTTTGATATGTGTGTGTGTGTGTGTGTGTGTGTGTGTGTGTGTGTGTGTGTGTGTGTGTGTGTGTGTGTGTGTGTGTGTGTGTGTGTGTGTGTGTGTGTGTGTGTGTGTGTGTGTGTGTGTGTAGATATATTCTAGCAATGTTGAAGGAGACCAAAGGGAACCATGGTGAGTTCATTGGCAAGTTCTAGAGAGAAAGCTTCCTTAGAGAGAGGCTTCTTATATGGCTTCAGTCCACAGTGCAATGTTGAACTGCACCATTGTCATATACATGCTCAATTTCATAAGGTCTAAGCCATCTTGTATGAAACTTGCCTTTAAAATCTTGGAATTTGGAGTCATACAGAAGTGCCCAATCACTAGGCTAGAAAGAATGTTGATGAATGTGTTTTTCATGCCATAGTGCTCATTGATTTTGAACAAGTTCAATATGAAGAAATGCTTCTTGAAATAACTCATCAAGGGAGTGGAGTTGTGTTAGGCATTCCTTTTGAGCATCAGAGAGAGTCAATCCAAGTTGAAGGCTAGTTTGAAAAGTCTTAATCTTTAACTCAATAGGAAGTACAACCTTCGTACCATAAAACAATTCATAAGGGTTCAAACTAATGGTGGTCTTCCATGTAGTAAAATAGGCCCACACAACTTCAAGAAGTCATGTGGCCCAAACATGCTTATGAAGTGCAATAGTTTTAGTAAGAATATTCTTCAATTCCCAATTAGTTATCTCGACCTGTCCATTCACTTGAGGATGATAAGGTGATGATTTCCTGTGGCAAATTTCATATTCTTTGATTAATATAGAAATGAGGTCTAAAGTGAACTAAGGTCCTTGATCAGTAGTGATCTCATGTGGAACACCAAAGTGAGTGAAGATCTCAAAATATAGGAATTCAACAACTTTGGTATCTCGAGCATACTTAAGCACAAAAACCTCAACCCAGTTTGTGACATAATCTGTACAAATAAGAATATATTCCTTGTTTTTGGAAGGTGGCTTCATAGGTCCAATGAAATCAAGACCCCATTTTTCAAAAGGTTCAATAGAAAGATGAGGTTGAAGTGGCATCTCATATGATCATGTAGGACAACCCATGCATTAGCACTTGTCACAATGTTAAACATAACACTTGCAATCCTTATGGAGCATAGGCTAGTAATAACCTATAGTTAGAATCTTTTGAGCAATCCATTGAGCAACAAAGTGTCCTCCACAAGGTTCAATATGACAGGCATGGAGAATATCAAAGACATCTTCCTCGGGAATATATCACTACATAATGTTATCAATGCCAATACAAAATAGAAGACCATTGATCCAAGTATACTATCCATTGAGGCCCACCAAATTTTGATGCTTACAAGGAGAGAAGTGTGGTGGAAACTTGCATGTAACCAAATAGTTAGAAATTTTTGGTAGAAATTGCAAAGAGGTGTTCATTAGGGAATGAGTCATCAATAGGGACAACTTCATTGTTAGACTATTGTAACTAGGACAAGAAATCTACAACCATATTTTCTTGACCAGGCTTATCAAGTATAGTGACATAAAATTCTTGTAATAAAAGCATCCACCTAATAACCCTACTAGTTACTATAGGTTTATTCATCAAAAATCAAATCATTGAGTGATCAATATGAACAAACACCTTATAACCAGTAATGTAGTGCCAAAATTTATTAATAGCATAAACAACAGCTAAAAAAAAAAAAATTAGTTACTATGTAGTTTACCTCAGCACTAGTGAAATTCTTGTTGATGTAGTAGATTGAATAGAAGAGGTTGTCTTCCTTTTTTCCAAGTACTGCTCCCATTGAAAAGTCAAAAGCATCAGTGTGAATATGGAATGGTAATTCCCAATTAGGGCCTCTAAGAATAAGAGTAGTTACTAGCTTGTTCTTAATGGTTTCAAAGGCTTCTTGACATTTTTGGGTCCAAGTGAAAACAACATCTTTAGCTAACAAAGAAAACAAAGGAGAAGCAATCTTAATGAAGTTTTGAATAAATCTCCTATAATATCTAGCATGACCAAGGAAATTCTGAACATCTTTTTGTGTCAAAGGTGTTGGGAGGTCCTGAATTATTTGGATCTTTTTGGGATCAAGCTATATACCTTTTGATGAGATTAAATGACCTAAAACAATTCCCTCTGTCATCAACATATGATGTTTCTCATGGCTTAGAGTTAAATTAGTGTCGATACATTGCTTAAGAACTTTCTCTAAGTTATTTTTAGCTTCATCAAAGGTATTTCCATGAACAATAAAATCAACCATATAAACTTCTACACAATCATTAACTAGATCAGTGAAGATGCTTAATACTACGCATTGGAATGGTGTAGGGGGCATTACATAACCAAAAAAGAAGAATAGTGTATGCAAAGGTTCCCCATGGACAAGTAAAGGTAGTTTTGTCCTAATCTTCTAGGGATGCAAATCTAATTATACCCACTGAATCCATCCAAGAAGGAGAAGAATCGCTTCCCTGCAAGAGTATCCAAGACTTGATCAATAAAGGGTAATGGAAAATGACCCTTCTTAGTAGCCTTATTTAAAGCTCAATAATCAACACAAATAAACCACTTATCATTTTTCTTTGGAACAACAACCAAAGGAGATACTCACATGCTATCTAAAATTAGATAAATGAAACCAACATTCAGGAGTTTTTGGAGTTCTTCTTTGACAATAACATGCAAGGCAAGATTGAGTCTGTGTTGTGGTTGTTGAACTAGGCTACTTCCTTCTTCAATGTAGATGTGATGGGTACAAGTGGTAGGATAAATACTTCACATGTCTTGATACTCCCATGCAAATGCATCTTTATGTTCTTTAAGCATACTTATGATATCCTTAACTTGAGCTAGTGTTAGGTGTGGATTAATATTGAGGGTACATCTGGGTAGGATTTGCATAGGTTCTAATGATGTAGGTCTTGATGATGTTTCTAATTTTTCTAAGCACAATAATTGGCTATACAAACATTGATGTGGTAGAAGCTAATGTAACATAAGGAAATGTTGAATAGATCAAGGATTTCCAACTAAAGGAAAATTCCCAAAAGGGAAGTAAATAGTCACATGAGAGGGAAAAACCATAGTTTCCAAGATATTATTACACTCATAGCTATTCTAAAGAAAGTTTACTAAAATGGGCTCATCAGTTGGGTCTTCAAAATACTATACTTTCCCAATGGTTAGGATTGGAACATAATTTTCTAAATCACTATTGACCCAAGTTGGGTCCTTAGTGTCCAATAATGGTTGAGGAGGAGGATATAAGGTCAACTCTTTTGTTTTCTTACCATTAGAAATAATCATGTTACCTAACCAAAAATTAATGTGGTTATTTGCTACTACTAACCAAGGTCTTCCAAGAATGAGAGGCTATCCCCCCAAACTTAGCTTTGGGCTTAAGGATCATAAAATTGGTTGGATAATCCCAACTATCAATGGAAAGAATGACATCTTCTATAATCCCTTCTAGTTTGACTAAGGATTGATCATCCATTTGAAGCACTATAGGAATGGGTCTAAGTCCCTCTAAGGATAATTTTATTTTTGTTTCATTTTTCATTACATTTATAGCAGCACATAAATCCATAAGAGTATTAGGAATAACAATTATACTGATACTTACCTAGATGACAGGACTACTAGGATCTGCATATTTTGGAATGTTGATATTTCCCAACATAAATTCTACTAGTTGTCTAATAACTTGAACAATTTTTGGATCCTTCTTTTTCTATCATCAGGTACATAATTCTAATATCATCTTAATTTATACTAGCACATCCTTGAGAGCTTGCAAAAGAGGAATTTTGATGTTAACATTATGTACTTCATTTAAAATATCAAACTCAAAATGTGTTGGTTCTTTAAGCTCTGGCTTATGAACAAAATGATTAGGAAAGGGAGGTTCTTTTTCTAACTCCTCTTCAAGTTCATCAAGGGGCTATGTGATAGTAGGTCCTTTAGGAGCCTTTCTAGATTTGAGGTGTACACCATCCAACTAAGTTGTGTTAATAGGTTAGGTAGGAAAATTAGCCATTTCACTATGATAGAGTGGTTGAGGAGGCTTATTATTAGGATTTGGATTTGGTTGAGTTGGCATGGATGTGGGTTTAGGCAGTTGTCGTGGATTCAAAGAAGATGGAGGTATGGGAGGAAGAAATTATTGAGGTTTTTGATAGGGGCTTATTAGTTGTGGTGGAGGAAAGGACTTTTATGGAAGATGGGATTGCATATAAGGTTGTGAAGGTAGATACGATGATTGTGGAGGTGGATACAAAGGTTGTAGCCTCCATGTTTAATGCCATGGTTGCATACTAGGTTGAAAACTTTGGTGCCATTGATGTAAGGTTGGGGTTGTTGATAACCTCCATACCATGGACCTTGGTTAGAGAATTACTGAGGTGGTCCAAAAAAATATTCATTGGAGAACCCTCTAGGTAAAAATTAGCCTTGTGGAGCCATATAGTGAACTAGTTCTTCAGTATATTTCATAGGAATCATCCCTTCGGGATGAGGTCATAGCATCAAAGTCTTACTAGCTTCCTCAAGTGATGCTACATGAGTTTGATTAAAAGGGAAATCTTTTAGTCCATGCCTCTTGTCATTCCTGACTCCTTCTTTTGGTTATTCTGCTTTTATGACTTAGCTATGATCTAATTTCTTTCAGTTTGATACGTTGATTGTTCAGTCAGAATTTGATCATATTCTGTTTAGCAAGAACATAAAACTTTTGTTGAGTGTGTTTCTGGTATCAGCATTACTTTATCTAGATATGACAGATGACTTATGATTTTAATATAAGAGGTTTTAATACCTGACATTTTTCGGTTGCTTATATTAGATTGCTTTGAAGGAATAAAATGTTTTAAGTTCTTAACTTAATTTGAGTTTTAAGGATTGTAAACTTGATTATAAAAATTCATTAAATAGGGTATCAAGTGTTCATGAGGTTAAGTTTTACAAGGTTTATGCATATAAATTGTAAATAGATTAATCACAACCTTAGAGGTTTTTGACTTGGTATATTTGCAAATGTTGTGAATAGGGTTAAATATATTTAATTGCATCTTACCCTATAATGGTTTTGATTTCATGTCAATGCTTCACTTATTTAAGTTAGGGTTTTATTACTCGCGGATGATAGATCATGCATACTAGTTGTTTTGTAAATTAGTCTTGAATGCTTAAATGATGTGAATTTCGCATTGTTACAAAATGCCAAAATGGCGGTGGTAATGGGTTTATTTTTATTGTACCTGTATCACTATGTTGCATTGTAGCATTAAAAGCAATATTAAAGAGGCATTATGGCACTCGGTGTTTTGTTGATCATTTCAATTTCGAGAGGGTTTAAAGTTAAGGCTTGGCCGGAATTATGGCCGCCGTGCTCTATTTGGCATACATTTATGAACTAAGTTGCAGTGATTTTTGGAAACATGGAAGGGTTTGTTGGAACTATTTTCATGCATATGAGGCTGAGCCTCGAGATATTATTCACAGCCAATTTGTTTATCAAGCTCTTCGATCTCTGCATCTTGAGCTTTGGTCGGATTCGGCATTTTGGGCTTCACATCAAGTTGTGTAGCAGGGACTTTGTTGAACAAGTTGTGTCTTCTTACCTCACGTAGGGGCATTTTCTATCCTTCTCTCTCTTGCTACTGCATTTAAATGTTTAAATTAGGAATGGTAGAAGTTTGATTTTAAAATGTTTTGAAGGACATTTGCATAAACTACTTTCGAGCTTGGAAATAGGCAAGGTTCAGAGATATTTTTTGGGCAATGTTTGTTCCCATACTCAAGGGAGGTTATGAAAGTGTACTTGGGAAACATGGATATGTCTGAGCTTTATTGTTTGTTATCACATAGCTCTCAGTTGTTAATTGTATTTGGCTGAATTTTGAGTTTTAAATTAGAAGTTTGAATGAAACTATCGTTGTGTTATGTTGTACGTTTTTGGGTGTTTATTATGTTGAGGAGAAAGAGGAGGTCACTGTGTATGGTGTGATACATCTAGAGTTAAACATCTCGATAAATGGAATCAGGTTTTCTTTTTACTGGGTTTTGCATTTGATCTAGGGCATAGTTGTTTATCCCAATATCTTATTCAAAATAGAGTATAGCATATTCATAAACAATGGTTTTCAAATTTAGGTTGGTTATGCTATTAGATGGACTGTTAGTGTTTTAAAAAAAAAACACAAATGAGTTAAATTTCTTATGAAATTAATGTCATCGGCATTTTGTCAAATAGTTCAGCTATAAACAAGCATATTAGTTTAGAAATGTACTTAGCGGAGTTTAGGGTCTTATGTTTTAACGGATGATTATGTTTTTCACAATAAGTTTATTGGATGTCGCAATCTTAGTGCTTAGTGGTTATATTCCATTCGTAGACTATTAGATTTTTGTTTCTGAAGTGTCGATAGTAGGAAATGTGAGCATCGACATTTTGTCAAGCATTTACCTTGTATTATAATTGAAGTTGGTTTATATTGTAACAGCATAACTATTGTTATGTTAAATTCGTATTTGGGAGGTTTAAATTGTTTAAGTCAAATAAGCCTAAATAGAATGAATTTTGGGTGAATTCAGAAATTCTGTTATGGAATGAGGTTCGACGCATATTGTAACTAGTTGGTTTTTAATGTCAATATGGAACTTTAGGAGGTAGATAATTTAGTGAGAACAGTCGGCAGTAAACATGTTAAAAGCATTAGTCGATCTTTGTGAAATACCTTCAAAGGAAGTTGTATTCTGTTCATTTTTTATCACTGACAGGAATGACATTTTTGACATAACGTATAAATTGTAATTTTGAAAACAAACATACATATATAATCAGGGTATCGACATATTGTTAAATAGTTGTGTAAAATGCTGAAAGTCACTTTGCATATTGTGAATTATATTCTAAATTGATTTTAAACATCACATCTTAATATGTTGTTGTGGTTATTTTGGTGGTGGCATATTGTCAAAACAGAGGTGTTACTTTTATAGACACTGGTTTATCTTAATATCTTAGTTAAACGATCACTTGTTAAGATTTGGTTGTACTTAGTTTTTACTATGATTATAATGTGATATATTAGCTTTATTGAATTGTTTGAGATTAGATGCTTAAGACAGAATTCTTTTATTATGTAAGATGAATTTCAATTCTTAATAAAAATGAAAGTAGTATATGAATTGAGGCAGATTTTGATACATGTTTGATGATGTGAATATCATGTGCATTATCATTCGTTATCTTGGTCAATTCGATGTTAAGTATAGATGATTAGGTCAGCAGGGAATTAAAAGTATAGTATGAAGATTTTGTAAGTATCATTGAGTTGTGCAACAGTTCAATTGTATCTATGCAATCTTGATATTATAGGTTTTAATCCTGTTGATGTAATTATCCATATTTACCTTTGAACTTGGCAGTGTAAGATGTGTTACAGATGGATTTAAGGATGTAGTATCATATTGTAAACTGATTTTATAATTACTGCATGTTCGTCTTAGTATATATGTTTGATGTGTATTTTTAAGAATATCTGTGATGAACGTATATCGAGGTGGCTGAAGTTGGTTTATCCTATTCAGTTAATTAATTTAGTGATAACTTTAAAAATAAATTGGGTGGGTTAATTTCACATAAAAGAAAATTGGCCTTACCTATGACTTAAACCTATATGGTTAAGTACGAAGAAAAGGCATTTCTCTATTCTGTCAATGACAAGTAAAATAGAGAATACCGTTATATGATGACTATGAGCATACCATATTTGGATGCAGAAACTATATTATATTAGATGGATTAGAAATCTATTTTTGGATATCTATATGTTGGTACTAACATGTATGCAGATGTATTTTGCCTTTTAACTCAGTGTGTACTGAGCCCCTGTTTGTGTTATGTTGCATTCTATGTGGTTTTCAGGTGCTTCAAGATTCAAGTAGCTAAGGATGTTTATTGAAGTTACTTTTGAATCAGCATTTAGGGTTCCAAAGTTGGACATAGGTGTCAAGAAATGAAATTGTATTTCATTATAGTTCTGAACTCTTTATGTATTTTTATTATAATGGAACTCTTGTTGAGATAAAAAAAATTTTAAAAAATTATTGCATTTATGGAATTGTGTTTTTTTTTATATTCTTTCAGTATGTCTTGAGTGGCATTACATTTTGGTATCAGAGCGCCAGGTTAAGTATAACCAAGACTCTTGGGTTATAGGGTTTATCCCGTCATCGATGCGTTATTAATAGATTTCTATTTCTAGGTTGCTATTATGCCTCCCATCACTAGAGGAATTTGAGGACGGGGTATTCCTGAGGATGACCTTGCTGATAGAGGCAAAGGCAGAGGCAGAGGTAGAGGTAGGGGCCGTAGTAGAGGTCCTAGGTACCAGAATGATGCTAGAAATGATTAGTTTGATCAGAATGTTAGGGTTGGTAACAACCAGAATAATTAGGCAGATCAGGCTTTGGTACTTCAGAGAATTTTGGAACGTCTTGATAATATTGAGGCTAATAACCAGATTCCTGGTGGGGGAGCGAATGATAGGAGACCTCTTGTGCAGGGCATTAATCTTCCTGTAGAAGAAGATCTAGTGGCAACAGCTCAGCTCAAGGACCTTTCCAAGATGAAAGGACCATTGTTCTATGGTATGGAATAGGGTACAGTGGCAGAAGCTTGGCTGCTAAATATTGAGTGATGTTTTGTCTTACACCGTTACCTGAGTAACATGAAGGTCAGATGGACAGTTATGCATTTGAGAGGATTTGGTTCCTTGTGGTGGGAACAGGAGTTGGAAAAGCTTGGCATTGATATCTCCTTGGTCACATGGGAACTTTTTGTTGAGCGCTTCAAGGAGAGATTCATGTCTGAATATTGGCATCAGGCCCGTGTTGAGGAGTTCTTTCAGATCATGCAAATTGGCTCTACAGTGGAAGCTTACGAACAAAGGTTCTTTGAACTTAAGAAGTTTTCTGGGTGGGCTAAAAATGACAAGGCCATGATACAACATTTCATCAGAGGGCTTATGCCCAAGACTGGGGAGGAAGTGAGAACTTTCCGACCTTTGACTATGCAAGAAGCCTCAAAGCGAGCAAAGTTGATAGAGATGAAGTCTGGTTATCATGGGTCTGCTTATAAAACCAACATGAATCCACCTACCCCTGATGTCAGTAAGAATCAGAAGCCTCCACAGAGTAGTTCAAAAAATTGGATTTTCAGGTGGAAAATTCAAGAAGAGGAAGTTTGATAAGAACTCCTAAGGTTCAGAACAGCCTAAGCAATCTCAATCACCTCAAAGTGTGTAGAGTAGCAAGCCATCTCCTAAACCTTTTGGTTAGAATATGGGATTCAAGAAATCTATTGAGTGCTTTCATTGTGGACAGTTAGGGCATTATCAATCTTAGTGTCCTAATTGGGATAAGTCGAAGGTTGGACCTAAGCCAACTAGGTCTGAAGCAACAGTTGGTGATTCTGCCAGGAACCATCGTATCTTTGCAACTTTGGATCAGAAGCAGGCCGAACACCAGAACTCAATTATAGAAGCTCAAGGTAATACTCGAGGTATGAAAGTTTCTATCTTATTCGACTCAGGAGCTACAGACTCATTCATTTCTTCTGCTTTAGTTGCACATTGTGATATACCTGTGGTTAAGGCAAGAAATAGATGGCAAGTGGAGTTAGCGTCAGGTTCTAAGGTAAACGTTGATATTATTGCTCCTGACTGTAAGATTTGTATGAAATCTTTCTCAACTTCTGTAAACCTTAGGGTTATACCTTTAGGATCGTATGACATAGTTTTGGGTATGGATTGGTTAGAACAGCATCAAGCTATTTTGGATTGCAAAGATAAGTCAATCAATTGTGTTGATGATTCTGGATCAGCCAGAGTTATCACAGGAATCAAGAGACCTATCTCTTTGCAGACAATTTCTGCCAAGCAATTGGCAAGGTGTGCTTGAAAAGGCTGCAGTTTGTTTGCCATTTCAGTAAACAACTTAGAAGATTTTGTAGTTAAGAGTTCTTCTCTCGATCATCCTATTTTGTGAAACTTTTTGGATGTTTTTGTTAAGGAGATTCCTGGAATACCTCCGAAGAGAGAAATTGATTTTTGGATCGATTTAGTGCTTAATGGTTATATTCCATTCGTAGACTATGAGATTTTTGTTTCTGAAGTGTCGATAGTAGGAAATGTAAGCATCGACATTTTGTAAAGCATTTACCTTGTATTATAATTGAAGTTGGTTTATATTGTAACAACATAACTACTGTTATGTTAAATTCATATTTGGGAGGTTTAAATTGTTTAAGTCAAATAAGCCTAAATAGAATGAATTTTGGGTGAATTCGGAAATTATGTTATGGAATGAGGTTCAACGCATATTGTAACTAGTTGGTTTTTAATGTCAATATGGAACTTTAGGTTGTAGATAATTTAGTCAAAACAGTTGGCAGTAAACATGTTAAAAGCATTAGTCGATCTTTGTGAAATACCTTCAAAGGAAGTTGTATTCTGTTTGTTTTTTATCACTGACAGGAATGACATTTTTGACATAACGTATAAATTGTAATTTTGAAAACAAACATACATATATAATCAGGGTATCAACATATTGTTAAATAGTTGTGTAAAATGCTGAAAGTCACTTTGCATATTGTGAATTATATTCTAAATCAATTTTAAACATCACATCTTAATATGTTGTTGTGGTTATTTTGGTGGTGGCATATTGTCAAAACAGAAGTGTTACTTTTGTAGACACTGGTTTATCTTAATATCTTAGTTAAACGATCACTTGTTAAGATTTGGTTGTACTTATTTTTTACTATGATTATAATGTGATCTATTAGCTTTATTGAATTGTTTGAGATTAGATGCTTAAGACAGAATTCTTTTATTATGTAAGATGAATTTCAATTCTTAATAAAAATGAAAGTAGTACATGAATTGAGGCAGATTGTGATACATGTTTGATGATGTGAATATCATGTGCATTATCATTCGTTATCTTGGTCAATTCGATGTTAAGTATAGATGATTAGGTCAGCAGGGAATTAAAAGTATAGTATGAAGATTTTGTAAGCATCATTGAGCTGTGCAACAGTTCAATTGTATCTATGCAATCTTGATATTATAGGTTTTAATCCTGTTAATGTAATTATCCATATTTACCTTTGAACTTGGCAGTATAAGATGTGTTACAGATGGATTTAAGGATGTAGTATCATATTGTAAACTGATTTTATAATTATTGCATGTTCATTCTTAGTATATTTGTTTGATGTGTATTTTTAAGAATATCTGTGATGAACGTATATCGAGGTGGCTGAAGTTGGTTTATCCTATTCAGTTAACTAATTCAATGATAACTTTAAAAATAAATTGGTTGGGTTAATTTCACATAAAAGACAATTGGCCTTACCTATGACTTAAACCTATATGGTTAAGTACGGAGAAAAGGCATGTCTCTATTCTGTCAATGACAAGTAAAATAGAGAATACTGTTATATGATGACTATGAGCATACCATATTTGGATGCAGAAACTTAGTGCCATAACGATGACACCTTAGAATATATATGTTTCATTTATGAGTTATTCTTAGTGCGAGTTTAATTTTTGCAATAAAAAGTAATTTTTTACTTCTTGCACATTATTATCAGATTTGCACTATATTAGATGGATTAGAAATCTATTTTTGGATATCTATATGTTGGTACTAACATGTATGCAGATGGATTTCACCTTTTAACACAGTGTGTACTGAGCCCCTGTTTGTGTTATGTTGCATTCTGTGTGGTTTTCAGGTGCTTCGAGATTCAAGTAGCTAAGGATGTTTATTGAAGTTACTTCTGAATCAGCATTTAGGGTTCCAAAGTTGGACATAGGTGTCAAGAAATGAAATTGTATTTCATTATAGTTCTAAACTCTTTATGTATTTTTATCATAATGGAACTTTTGTTGAGATAATTTTTAAAAAAAAATTATTGCATTTATGGAATTGTGTTTTGTTTTATATTCTTTCAGTATGTCTTGAGTGGCATTACACCTCTTAAGACAAGTTGGACAATATACTGCCAAGGCCTTTTTAGCTTCCTCATGTTTCTTGTGACAACACAATGTGTCAATTTGTTTGCCCATATGATTTAATAAGTCAATTTTAAGATCTTCAAGTAAATTACTAATTTCACACTTGGAGGTACCTGATGCATTACCCATAGTGGAAAAGTTACTTGAGTTCCCACAAATAGATCAATGAGACCATGAATAGTTCCTTCATATATCACAAATATCTTCAAAGGACATTTTAGAAATATCCCCTTTACCAATCAAATTTAAGTCATCCATGGTTTCATCATGAATTCCTCTTAAGAAAAGAATCTTACTAGTTTCTAAAGCTAAATTAGGATACCTTGAGCATTGTAAGCTAAAGGAAAAATGTTCCAAAAAATCTTCAACTAACTCTTCTTCTCATTGAGTCATGCGAAAGATCTCATCTCATACTTCCTTGGTTTTACAGTACTCCTAATACTTTGTTAGAAAAGAATCTTTCATTTGGTTCCATGTTCTAATGTCCCTAAGACTCATAAATGATCGTAATGCAACATCCTTCAAAGTAGCTAGAAATAGCTTTAGTTTTTATGAATCACTTTGAGAATCATAGCTATTATAAAGGACATAAAATTCAAATAGGAACATATCAGGATCCTTGGAGGTTGACCCTCTAAATATGGGAAGTGGTAAGTGAGGGTTGTTCTTCATAGGGGCATCATCCACAGGAGGTTGAATAGGAAACTCAAAGGTCGTATAGTGTTGGACAAATGCATTCCTATTATTTCTAACATTATTTCCTCCTAAATTGTTGTTTTTGATATTGTCAACCATGACTTCTTCTAGAACTTTGGTTTTGCAAGGTGTAAAATATATTTTAAAGGGTTGTTCCAAAGATTTTGGAGGCTTACTACACCTAATTTCATATGACTTTGTGAATTGTTCAAAAATTTCAGAAGGTGTAGTAGGAGAGATAGATTGAGAAGATGGCTAGATTTTAACTTTGTTGCTTGGTTTGATTTCAACAGTTGATGGATCTTTCTCTTTTTGTGTTTTTGAATTTTTGAACTACCTATTGATTCCTTCTTAACAAATCTACCTTGACTATATCTAAGCCTATTCATGCACCGAAATGATTTACCACAGTAGAATCCAAAGGTACTATCCTAAGCAAGGTTGACAATTGCTCAAAAATTTTGAAGGGCTCACTATTCCTATCTTGACCTATTATAGTTTCATGCCTTTAATATCTCTCCCTAGCAAGGGTGCCAAAAATGTTGGGTAAAATTGAGGTTCAATTTGATGGTAAATTTATGGATGTGATTGAATGAAAAGTGTACCCTAAGAGTGCCAATCCAGGATTCATAAACTCATGAGAGATATAATGGTTGTTTTCTCAAGGGGTGAAAATAATACATCAAGAGGTTTATGAATGCAAATTACTACTTGCTAATAAATTAAACTTATTCAAATTACCACACATCTAAAATTACTATGGCAAATGGGTTTTAATCTAAAGTTTGGATTCTCATTAACACGCCTCTAAACATCTTAAGCACAATGTTCTTTATGAATACTATTACAAAGTTTTTCCTGATTAGGAATTGAAATCTACTTTGGTTGTGATAGGAGATTTAATGGTGGTAGGAGGTTTTTTACAATAGGTTGGCTCTTCGTGCAAAGTGCGACAAAAAGTATGATAAATGGAGACAGAGAGTATTATAAACATCAATAGGAAGTGGTTCAATAAATGGATGGATGTGGCAGGGAGAATGCAGCAGACAATATTCTGTAATAGATTTATGCAGCAATGGATATATAGAAAGTTTGAATAGATAAGAATGTCGCAACCAATTACTTCATTAGAAAAATAAATCTTTGGTTAACAACAATAAGCAATGTATAGATTTAATTAACAAAT
The DNA here is from genome assembly GCA_028749045.1 of Cupressus sempervirens. NCBI lineage: Eukaryota > Viridiplantae > Streptophyta > Pinopsida > Cupressales > Cupressaceae > Cupressus > Cupressus sempervirens. Next base: position 257,008,003 of record CM053787.1, read on the forward strand.
ACATATGCAATAAATTTCTTATAAATGCACATAGTCGATTCAATCTATAAAGAACACATGAAATCAATCAATACTAAAATACTCACAAAACAAACCAAAGTAATCTCACCAAGTTTCCTAAGAGGGGGCCCTCCTCTAGTTCACAAGGTGAGAGATGTTCTAAAAATAGCTACTACAGAAACACCACGCTTTTAATATCACAAACTTTAGAGATAGTATAAATAGAGTTTTTCATATATCCTGTCTATGTTGTCTTTCAAGTAACATTTGGTTATATAGGCTTAAAATGTTTAACCATATTAATAACTAGGCTAGAATGGTCGATGGCCTACTCCCTAAATATAGATAATGATTCTTTTTGGCTATTAGCCACTCATAGTAGATTACAAAACAACTTGGCCAAGATAACATATGGCCAAAAACTAATATGTTTAAATATTCAGAACTACTTGCCCAAAATAACATAGCAATATTACAACTTCCAAACTACTCCTCCAACTAAACGGTTGGCTCCATACTCTTGCATCGTTAGTTCCTGTAGCAAAATGAGTCAAGATGTATTAATATTTCTGCATTAACCATCCACTCTTTAAGAAATATTTCAAACCTTAAGACTTTATCAAATGCATTATACTCTTTAGTTATTAATGGCATAATAAGGGTTAGGACAAGCTTAAGACAAGGTAAAAATATATAAAGAATGTACAAAAACAAAGCACAATTGCACACCCATCACATATTGTATAGCAATACATTTTCATTGTTTGCAATCTTCTCTCTCAGTCTGTTTAGTGTTTTTCCAAGCTTCACCTCTTCCTTCTTTCGTTACTCTTCAATAGGTTATTTGCATGTAGGTGATCTTGGTGAGCTATGAAGTTGGCTTTCATCAACTTCTATAGAAAGTCCTTCCTAGAGAAAAATAATCAATAGTTTCATGTTGAATAATGATGAGTGAGATCAGGAATAAGAGGCATTTGTAAAATTTTCTAAACTTGGAAAACATCTACAAATTATTGAAAGTGAGGATTTGAGAAAAGAGGTAGAATGGGTAGTTCATAATAATATAGGTGGAGCTGAAATTTGTTGGTGTGATGTATTGTAGTTAGAAAAGATGTGAATGAAAAGAATTTTACCATCTTAAGTTGGAAACACTTTAATCTAATGATGGTTTAGCACATATTTAATGTGAGATAATCATTTTCATACATCTCTCCTCTTTTCTTCCCCTTTCTTCTTATTTCTCCTAGGTGAAATTAGGTTAATATCTAATTGATCCACTTTAATGCTTCTATTTCCATGGGATAAATCTCAAGGTATGATCTAACCACCTAGGCCCTCCCTTTCCCTCATCCAATAGCTAAAAATTTCTTATCTTCATTATAATGGTTATATCTCAAAATATGTACTTATTTTTAGGATCCAAGACCTATTTCGAGACCTTGAAGAAATCTTAAGGGTTATGGGCCTTCGTTATTAGGGACATTGTGTACCCTTTCCCAATTAAGGACATAATATATCCTTTCTATGCCAATCACAAATGCAATGCATCCTTGATTGGGTCACATTATGGGATAACCCCTCGAGTCCTATGTCCTTATTGATCCTTAGGGTTAATTCATAATATTATTGGTTCATGGGAAAATTTTCATTTTGATCCCTTAATAAACCCATCCATTTTCTCCATTTTGAATTGATATCATATCCACAAAGTTCATGATCAAGCAATCAAATGCACTAGCATTCAACCATTCAAGTTCTCAAGCATTCAAGTCTTTTGGCATTCTTCAAGAAAATCCTTCCATTGAAGATTAAGGATTCAAGCATTCAAGAAATATAAGTAGTTCATCTTTAAGATTTCCATCAATCCATTCAAGGTTTTTTTTCATCTTATACATCTATTCATTCACATTCTTGATCTGATTCAATTGGTAAAGAAATATAATTGCATTCAATTCAAGAGATCCATCTATTGTAGGGAGAATTCATTCATTTACTTTAAATTTCAACAATTCATTCATTTCAATTCAAGTCTAATTCCCAAATTAAGGTTCGAATGATGAAAACCCCACATCAACAAATAAAAACCCTTTTCATTGTAGGTTTTAGATCTTAGAAGGGAAAATAGGCTACAAATTCAAATACCCTTTTCATCATTGTCAAAATTGCAAAATCAAAATTAGGATCAAAAATAGTCTATTAGGGACACATTGATCTCCTACTTTAGGAGAAAGTCACCCTTGCATGAAAGTCAAGCCTTCTAGATTGGTGAAGGATTTCTAAGTTTTGTAGGTTTAGTAGTTTCAAGCCTAGGTTTGGCGTTGCTTGTCCATTTTGAGAAACACATCAAGCAAAAAAATCAAATCAAAAGGTGAGTCTTCTAATTACCTTATTTATTTTAGTATTTTTACCTATTACATCTAGTATCTTAATTTTGTGTCCTAGATATTATTACAACTATGGTTTCAAGGGATTTTGCATCTTTTATTTTATTCTATAACCATTAGATTCTAGCTTGTATTAGTTTTCCTTTATTATTTGGCTAGCACTAATCTTTCTCGATCTAGTCATTTTAGAATTGGGATTAAAAGGATCAATTTTATTGAGTCCCTCTTTTAGTTGTGTGTGTGTGTGTTTGGTTATGTGATGAACTTAGGTTTACTTTCCTTGATGCACATTCCCCACCATACATCTTTGGTGAACTTGACTTACACCCCCTTTTGATTTGGATTCTTGTGTGTTCACCTTTCTTTGGTGAATTCAACATCTTTCCCCAATATTTTTTATTTTGGACTTAGATCATTTTATTCCATTGTGTTATCTCTTGTGATCTATGCTTTATATATTTACTTTCATATGATTATATTGTGTTCTTTTAGATTTAGTTTATATCATAAGGTAATATTCCCTTTGTGTCATCTTTTCATTCTTGGTGTATGAGCTTTAATATGTTAAGGCCTACCTATATTATCCCCATTAGGAGAAATTGTATACTTATGACTCCCTTTGATCCAAAATTCTCCTCCTCTCTTTAGGGACCTTAGTGATTCTATGGTTTCTTGTGATCCTAATCCTTCCATAAAGCATGGCTCTTCTCATTCATCTCATGATGAGGATTAACTTTAAGAGCTCCTCCTGAAAAAAATCATAAGCTTGCTACTAAGATTGATAAAATGCATGATTGGCTTCTTCAAGAAAATCATAGTACTAATACTATTTTTGCTTTTGATGCTCTTAAGAAAATGATTTTTAATTGATGAAGGGTACTCCCCTTAATACTTTAAATACACAATAGAAACAAAGAAATAACAATGAGTTGAAAGTACAAAATATGGGCTACTTATTATCACTGTAAATGTGGTATTACAAAAAACTTTAAATATAATATGAAAACCCACATGGGTGTCTTCCTTACGATAATCTACAAGACAGAGATGCAAACTATCACCTAGAGCTAATCTAGATAATAAATGGGCCTTCCTTATATAGATAATTTTACAACACCTAGGAAGTTTCTAGACATGAATCCCTGACCCTTGAGGCCAACCAACCTCACAATTACATATAGAATTAGCTCAAAAAAAATATGACATTTATTTTGGAAATTTTGGTTGGTCCAAATTTGGAAGATCATATTTAGTAAACTGTTGATCTGATTGGGTCTAATATCCCCATTCCAAAATCATAATCCTATAATCTACAAGGAGTGAATTTCACAAGCTTTAGTTAGCCTCATTTTAGAGCCCATTCAATGCCTTTAAGGCTTTCAAAAATATGCCTGGATTTTTTATACCAAAATTTCACAAAAATATCCAAATAACTTTATGAATACCAATGATATGGCACCAAGCCTCAACTAGTAGGTTGATATATCCAAGATGAAGCTTCACCTCTAAAATTAGGACATTCTGAGATCATGTGATCAAATTACTAAGTAGCAAGCCTCCACAGAAAATAATTCCACATTGAGACAATGTTGATCAAATAAGTAAGATTGAAAAATGAGTGTCAACACACTTAACCATCTTCACTATACATGTCGAGTATAAAATGGAAGCTCAGCTGGAATTTCTTTATGTGTCGAGTCACCAATAGTGCCAAGTAAACTACAGTTGCTACCGAGCAGAACACATTATAGTATATGTCGAGCTATACAAAATTTAACATGTGTCGAGTAACTTAGGATCCAACAGGAGCCGAGCATTGCGAAGTTAATAGGAGTCGAGTGATTCAGGAATCAATAGAAGTCAAGCAATGCAAAAAACCAATAGGTGTCGAGTAATGCAGGAGCTATAGTGGATGCCAAGCAATCCAAAATAGATGGTGCCAAGCATTAGTATTACTTCATGTGCCGAGCAATGTAGGATTAGCATGAAAGTTTGTGCAATCACAAACCAAGATGTAAAACAGTTATGCATGACTCTTGATAGGATAAAAGGATAAGATCAAATCCTCCCAACTACCTATGCAATCCTCACGTAGCCAATTAGAAAATTGGAGACTACATGCAGCCAATCAAAAAAAATTGAGATTGCATGCAGCCAATAGGTGAATTTCAAAGGGTTTGAGCAGGAACACTTAAATCAAGGATGCATAATGAACCACTAATATTTATAAGGGAATCTTGATGCCATTAAACAATAGAGTAGTCAAAAGAAGAAGGAAAAAATAGAGCCTATTAAGGTAGTTGCAGAACATTGGCATCAAAGATTTAGAGGAAAGGACGACATTTACACATCCAGTTGATCAAAACAAAACAAGGAACACAATTAGCAGACCAGATCTAGCAGAGATCAGTGATAGTAGAGCAAATCAAGTACCTTTAATAGCCTTATGTAAATCCTTTAATAGGGTGGCATTCTAAGTTGAATGTTCTTAAGTCCTCTAATAGGGCACACTCCTAATAGGGTGTAGAAATCCTTTAACAGGGTCACATTTAACAGTGTGTTGTAGCCTTTAACAGGGCAAGCCTTTAATAGGGAAAACCATCAGAAGTGGTTGAAATCAATTGTTGCAGTAATTTTGTGGGTATCATCCCCACCCTAGTTTTACCTTCTTATTCCTTGAGGATTTTTGGGTCACCAAAATCTCAAGTGTTATGTGGTGTTGCATGTTTGCTTCTTATGATTGTTTAATGTTTATATGCATGCGTGTTAATTTTAGTTATATGTTATTAAGGATTTAAAGATGAGATAAGGTTATTACTTTTGATTCACACCCCCCCCCCCCCCCCTCTCAGAAGCACTCTTCCTATTAAGACATTCCAACAGACAACCCTTATTCAAGAAACATAAATCGTTCTTACACCTAAGATGGTCCTACATCAAACATCAAGGGTAATTTGAGAAGTAACCCCATCATGTCTTAGGTAGTTAGAGGAAAACAAAGATGATCAACCTCCTCCCTTGCTAGCCATGACAAATCCTTCACTGGCCTCCCTTTCCATTTGACCAAATACTCTTCATATGTTATATTCCTTGTGCTCCTTCCAACACAACTATCCAATATCTCTTCAATCTCCTTCGTAGCCAAAGTAGCTATTAGAATACTCCACTGGGTTTATGTAACTTCTTCTCCATTAGCTCCTTTATGATACTCTATCATATCTAAAATATTAAATACTAATAAACTATTCAGTTCAATAGGCAACTGTATTTCATAGGCATTTGTAGAATCATGCTTTTTTAATATCTTTCATGGTCTAAACTTCTTCATTTTTAGTTTATTATATGGACCCATGAGAAAAAATTCCTTCCTCAAATGAACCATGGCTTCATCCCCAACCTAAAATTTAGTATACCTCCTTTTTTCGTCTGACTTAGCCTTTCACTATGTATTCATCCTTGTAATGTGCTTTCTCACCTCCTCATGGACATTCTTCAAAAGTTCTACAAAATCCTTTAATTTAACAATACTTATTTCTCCTTTATCCAAGTGTCTCAATTTAGAAGCATTTCTAGGACTACTCCCACATACTATCTAGAATGGTAATTTTAAAAAATCCTATTGATAAAATTATTGTAAGCAAATTGTGCTTGTGGTAAATCAGATCTTAGCCTTTTGGCTTACACCCAACCAAATATCTTAGAAAATTCCCCAAACTCCTATTCACAACTTCTGCCTATCCATCAATATATGGATGGTGTGATGAGCTAAATTTAAATCTATCATCAATTTATTCCATAATATATGCCAGAAATACCCAACAAACTTAGTATCTCAATCTAAAACTATACTCTTTGATAGACTATGTAGTCTCACCACCTCCGAGAAAAACAACTCTGCAACATGAAAACCATTGTTAAAAATAGGAAATACTAAGTAGAGGGGATTAGCATTTCACAAAAATTTTCCCAACTATGGATATATTTTATAAACTTAAAATATGCACACATAAATAAGCTAAAAAGTAAACATAATAGTAATACAATGCAACTCATAACACCGTTATTTTTCAACTATGGAAACCTTAGCCAAGGGAAAACCTTGGTGGGGATGGCACCCACAAAATGATCCACTAATCAAAAGTATCCTATAAAAAATATTGACTTTTTCTAGAGGCTATTACATCTATATAGTTTCTCAGTCTTTGTTAGAGGACTAGGACTTGTTAGAAGCCTTAACTCTATTAGGACTTTTAATTATAATTATAAAATGTATGCAAGATGAGCCCATTGCCCAAACATGCAATATACAATGATATATACAATACACAAAAGGTGTAGATACAAAAACCTCTTTCCAATTTTGATACCTTCAATACCTAATTTGATCTTTGCAACTCACTATAAAATCTTTATATATACTACGTCTTACTGCTCTAATCACAAAATGATAGCACAGTTAACAGAATAACCACACAAAACCTCACATCAGGAGTTCTATCCTTTATACCATAGTTTTTCTATTTTTTGGCCTTCATACAATCATACATGTTCCAAAATATAAAAATGATTTTTTCTCACTTAGGGTCAACATCTAGGATATTTTTCCTAATTAGTTAAGTAATTATTTTGGTAAATAAAATAATTCCTCAACTTAAAAATTTATTTCCTTATCTATGTTGTGTATTGTTTGTGCATACCTATGATCATGAAATCATCAATATCTCTCAGTGTACAAATCATAATGACTCACACTCTTTCATGTAGGACCCTTATAGCCTATTCTTTCTTCCCTCAAGTGCATACATGCTAGTTTTTTTGTCTATCAACTACAAAAACCAAAGTAATGTTTGTGTTGGCAAATTCACTCTATGAAAAATAATTTTCTATGTTATCAACCCAAAACTAAATCTTCATAATGTTTTGACTTCATACAAGTAATATATATCCACAAGTGAAAACTCTAAATATCTACTTAAAATTTTCCAACAATCTCTCCCTTTGGTATTGATGGTAATATATGAGAAAATTAGCTAAGTCCCAAAAGCTCAAAAAAATGAAAAATTGTGAATTTCTTTAGATGACCATTACAAAATTTGAAAATGTGGATCATTTTCTATTTATACCATCTTTACACAATTATATCTCCTTATTACAATATTACTCCCCCTTACTCTATACTCTACCTTATATCTCCTTTTACATATACAATATACAATATGCAATTTTGCATACAAACACTCCCCCTTTGGCATCAATGACAAAGGTGAGTCAAAAACTATATACAAGTCAAATTTTGGTTCTTTCTTTCTTTTGCATGCTAATGGATTTTTCAACAATGAGATGCAATCAGGAAAAATAATCTTCAAGATGACTAAACCTTCATTCCATGCTCCTTTGATTGAACCTGAGACTATGATGAGTACACATAGTCCATAGGATGCCAATTCTGCTACTTTGAAGCTTGGATAGATGAATTATTCATATGATATATTTTCCTCCAAGAAATCATCCAATTGTTTCCAAACTATATATATCTTCAATGATAGATTCTCTCTCAACAAATAAAATCTTTGTAGTAATGTTGCCTCGATTAAAGGATTTCCAATATGACTAATATGTCAACCTTGATTAAAGGATTTTAGTGCCACAATGGTTAGAAAGTAATAGCTAGGTTTGCTTTGAAAAAAAAATGAAAAAAAACTCACTTTACAAATTCAAATCTCCATTCGTCTCATTACGAGTTCATTGACTGGACTTCATCATATTCTCCATCTCTGATATGCTTGGCAACCCTTAAAGAAATCTTGAAATCACTAAATTCCTACCTCTCCTCTACAACTTTTTTCTTCACTTGTTCACAAATTCTCTAGCCAACCAACAACATAAAACATCTCTTATGCCTCCTTAAATAGGTATCTTTAATCTTTTGTTGTTTAAACATAACTGTAGATCTTGGGGTTTGATTAGATTCATTGAATCTATCCATCTTTTGTCCTTCTTCTCCTTCCTTGAAACTTTTGAAACTTCTCATGAATCCTTACCTTAAATCACTTAACAAACTCAGTTCATACATTAAATATGCCATCTCATCAATCCTTATCATTTATGTGTTTTGACTAATTTGTAAATTCAACTATGTTAGCCTCACATCTTGATTATTTCACAAACTATTAATTTTTTAGCACTAGGTCATCACTATAGTCTTCAACTTTTTCATCACTGGATAGCTCAATCTATATTGTTCTATCTCACTTAGCTTACACTTTCTCTCTCATCTATCTCTATGCTTGGTCGCTTCAATAGTTTTCTTCTATATCTTGCTCAACCATTACTATCACTCGACTAATACTATTTTTCTCATCTATAACTTAAGTTCCTTAATCTTTTTCTTCAACTTCCTCATTGACCTAGTATAATTGTCACTTTGTCAAGATTAGTAATTTACTCATTTTCTTGACTTTCACCATTACTATCACTTCTATGCTTGGTCGCTTCAATAGTTTTCTTCTATATCTTGCTAAACCATTACTATCACTCGACTAATACTATTTTTCTCATATATAACTTAAGTTCCTTAATCTTTTTCTTCAACTTCCTCATTGACCTAGTATAATTGTCACTTAGTCAAGATTAGTATTTTACTCATCTTCTTGACTTTCATCAATCATCACTTCCGAACTTCAGCTTCAAATTTATTCTCTACTTAATATAGTGATCAAACAACACATTATCTTGTCAAATTCCAACTAATCAAGTGCCCATTGTAATTCCATCATACATAAATCCTCTTTACTCAACAACTCTACTAGCTCACCTTGCTATCTCTTATTTTCAAACTCTCTTCATCAATCAATTGATATGGAACTATATTATTATTAATATCTTACCAATAAGATTTTCCATCAATGTCAACATAACCATTGTTTCAACTATAGTTTCCAACAATCTCCATCTTTGGCATTGATGGAAACACCTTTAGTTACCATGAAATGGAAAAATATTCCTTGTGATTTTCACTATTAGCTCCATTTGTATTGTATATCAAATCTTCATTTATATCCTTAGTTTCATTATGATTCACATCCATACAACCTCCAATATCATCTCTCTTTCTTATATCTTTGTGTATTTTGACATAATTCTCCCTCTTCTTGTAACTTGGCACATATCTTTCTCACAAATATTTAGATATTGGATGGTAACTATCATACATTTCTCTTCCTTTGACAATAATGAAAAATTCATCATCTACTTATGCATATCATGTAATCATCTCTTTCTTTATCACTTTCTGTATAGACTTATCTTTGAAATATAACTCCCTCTTTCATCTTCTACTTGTAGCCTTTAACAACTCATACAACTATCCTTCTTTTCACATTTTTAGAAAACTCCTAAAGTGTGACCTCCCACATCAATCTATAAGTTATTCTAATCATAAAAATTGATACAATGTTGCATCTCTTCTTATCTTACTTTAGATAGGGGAATGACCCCTTACTCACCTCTTAGATGCTCAAATGCATAGTTAGGTAATGTATTAGTGAATATATCAACTATCTACTCCTTTGTGTTCACATATTCTAGTCTCATTTCTTTGTCTTGCACTAATTTCCTCAAGAAATGATACTTAAGTCAAATATGCTTGGTCTTTGTGTGCATCACATGGTTTTTAGATATGTTTATATCACATCTTTATCACAATATATCACCACGGGTTTAGTAATCTCTTCCTTCATACCTTTCAACAATTTTTGATCCACACAATGTTTGAACAATTAACTTTTGGTGCTACATATGTAGCTTCCGGTGTAGATTATGAGATACAATTTTTCTTCGTACTTGTCCATGAATTCAATCTCTTTCCAAGAAATAAATATCATCTACTTGTACTCTTTATGTCAGCAATGTTTCCAACCCAATCATCATCTGTCTAAAATTTCAACTCAAACTTGTCATTCTTCTTGTACCATAAACCATAGTCTCTTTTTCCTTTCAGATATCTCAATATTCTTTTCATAGCCATTAGGTGATTTTCCTTAGGATTGGAAAATAATATTGCAACAATTCCAACAACTAATGTAATGTTAGGTATGCTATGAACAACATATTCTAATTTTCCAATCATTGACCTATACAATGTTTTTTTACCCTTATCTATTAAAAATAGTCTTGAGTCTTCCATTTTGAAGGTCTTTAGTATCTCCTTGATATACTTTGATTGTGTAATGTATATACCTCCTTTCATTTGATAAACTTAAAAACCAAAAAAGAATTTATTCTATCAAAACATTGACATCTCAAATTTGTTCTCCATCTCATTATTGAATCATTTACACAATAAATAATATCCTCCAAATATGATATCATTAACAAATATTTCAAATAACAAAATCTTATTCTCATATTCACTCTTCAAGTGTAGATTTTTTTTAATATTAGTTCTTGAAAAACTAATTTTCACCAAATACATATGTTATCTTTCATATTTCTCTCTTGGGGCTTGTTTCAAACTATATAATTCTTTATGCAACTTACATACCATGTTCTTCTTGCTAATTTTAACAAATCCTTCAGGTTATTCAACATAGACTTTTTCTTCCAAGATTCCATTCAAAAATGTTGATTTTATATCCATTTGATATAACTTGAAACCTTTGCAAGTAGCATATGCAAGAAATATTCTTACTCCTTGCAATTGGAAAAATGTCTCTCCGTAATCAATTCCTTCCTCTTGTGCATATCCCTTACAAACCAATCTTTCTTTGTTCCTTGTGACTTCACCTTTCTCATTCAACTTGTTTCTGAATACCCATTTTTTTCTAATCACATTCTTTTCCTTTGGCCTTGGAACCAATATCCATGTCTTCTTCTTCTATATTTGATCAATTACATCATTCATTGCTTTGATCCAATATTCATTCTCTAGTGCATCTTTAAATGTTCTTAGCTCAAACTTACATAATGAATGTGTAACATTCTTCAACTTATTTCTTGTCCAAACTCTTGAATCTTCATCTCCAATGATTTGATCTAGTGTATGGTGTCTTCTCACATATTTTTTAAGACAAGCTCAACTCTTCTTTCTCCTTAAGGTAATTCACTTAATTTAGCTTGTTCATCTTCTTCAGATGTCTCTTGTTGTAACTCATTTTCCTCTATTTGGTGTTTGGTCTCCTCTTTCTATGACTCTAATCCTATAGCATGATGCTCAACAACTTGTTGAGGCTTGATAGAGCTTGTTTGTTGATACTCAGTAGTGCCAGTATGCTAATGCTCAACAATCTCTTTCTCTGGTTCAAATAAGGTGCTTTTAACTCCTTCATAGATTTGTACAATTTTTTTGTAATCTTTAGGATCCTTCTTGTAATCTTCTTCATTCTTTTTTTCAAATTCATCAACTCTAACATTTGCACTTTCCATAATTTTGTTAGTGTTAGTATTCAAACACGTGTATGCCTTTCTTTTACTAGAATATCCTAAGAATATACCTTCATCACTCTTTGCATCATGTTTTCCTTTCCTTTCATCTTTTAATACATATAGCATTTACTTCCAAAAAAATTGAAATATTTGACATTAGGTGCAAACCATACCACAATTCAAAAAGAGTTTTGTTTGTACCTTTCTTGACTTGAACTTGGTTCAGTGTATAAATAAAAGTAATTACAACTTCTCTCCAATACTTTAGTGAAATATTATTTCCATCATTAGTGTTCTTGCACAGTCCATAATTGATCTATTTCTTCTTTTAGATATTCCATTTTTTGGTGGAGTCCTAAGTTTTGACATTTTTCTTTTGATTCATTTCTCATTGTAGAATGTTACATTTCTCTAATATGAATTCACCTACTTTATCTGATCTCAAGCATTTCATAATTTTATCTATTTCTTTTTCAACTATATCCAAATTTCACTTAAACATTTTAAAAGAATCATATTTTTCCTTAAGAAGCATCATGATCATAATTCTAAAGAAATCATAGTACTTGTCACCATAATAGCTTCGTAGTAACCACATAAATTAGTATGAGCAAGCTCCAAAATATCATCAGAAGTATGAAACTAGACTAAGTCATTTCTCCCATTTAACTTGTTTTACATCACTTTATCAAGTTTTCTCAATCTTTTTAATCCTCTTACTCTTTCCATTTTGCTTATGCTTACCAAATTGTCAAAGTATACAAGACATAGCCTTGTATTCCTCAAATTTTGAATACACATGATATGTATTTTTAGATAGGTCTAGATAGAACTCGTTATCTATTGTTTTCTCTCCACTTCCAATCAATTCACCAGTAGCATCATAGATTTTTTGCTTCTTGTTTTGAAATTCAAATCGGTAGCTTAAAATATTCAATTGTACCACATTCAATAGATTATATTTCAGTCCATCAATCCAATATACATTGTCACATTTGATCTTGTCATTCAATTTAATTGATCCTTTACCTTTCACATAACATGGTGCATCATTTCAAAACTTAACACAACTACCATTATAGCATTCTAGCTTTTCAAACTTACTTGTATGACTAGTGATATGATGTGAACAACCGCTATCAATTATCCATTTATCATTCTTACTTGCATGTGAGATTAGAGTTATTTTCTAAGGTTTTTCATCTTTGTTAGATTCATCCTTCATTGTAAATAACTTCTTCATCATGTTCATCAAAATCACTTTAAGAACCATCTTGTTCTGCAATTTAAGAAGATTTCTTAAAATTTTATTCATAGTCTATGTCACCTTGGTTGTCTAGTCTATTGTCTCTCCTTTCTTAGTATTTATTGTCTTTATTTTCCTTCTTCTCATCTATGTCAAGACACCTTGTAGAATTATGACCAAATTTTTTACATGCAAAACATATTATAGGAAACTTAGCTTTGTATTTGCCTCATCCTCCAAGAAGCCTTCTTGCCAATAATGCTTCTAAATCATCAAGATCATCATTTGATTCACTATCACTATTCATAGGCTTACATTTGAACTTTTCTATCTTTTAGATCCATAAAGTTTTAGTTGAGACTTGAAAGAACATTCAACACTAAAATGTGTATAATTATTAAAATTTAACAAGTCAAATGCATCGGGTCTACTACATTTAGGCCTGAATTGTGACGATAGGCCATTGCAATTTTGATGGTAACTCATCACCCTACTGATGAGCATCACACTTTTATAATTACAAAAACTATAGATATCATAAATTGAGCTAACATATTGGCAAAGCATTCATTTTCACCATCATAATTGTGATGGAAATATGTCAAAGACACCATCACAATTGCAACATCTGTGCAGTAGAAATGATATGGAAAACCATTCATTTTTATTGTCACAATTGTAATAGAAATATGTCGAAGACACCATCACAATTTCAATGTCTATAATAGAAATTTTATGGGCCCCATGGCAAGCCATCAGAAATGTCTAGCACAATTGAGATGGTCATGTAGAAGGAGTGCTACAGAATCGATGGTTAGTCGTTAAAAGTTGTCATTTCAATTGTGATGACATACTATATTAATAAAAGAATGGAAAAAAATATTGAATATCTATGATGTAATCATAGGTTAATATCTTCATGTAATCATAGGTTAATATTGAGCTTCACTCAGTTTTGAGAATAGTTTAATAATCTCTACTAATCAGGGCCAACCATGTGAAGGTGGAAGCTCATTTGTTTCCCCTCTCGAACATCTAAAATCTTCAAGAAAGGATCAATGTTTAAAGTACAAAAAAAGGTTCCAACTCTGCAAAAGTGACATCATTTTCCCATCTTCTGGTACATGTTTTTTTTTGTCACATCCAAAATAAGATTCTACCACTCTAAATTGAGAATTTTCATACAACTGTGTTCAAATGCATGGACAACAAGTAGATGTGATAAAACACAACATGGTTAAATTTATTTAATAGGTCTCTTAAGTTTTTAAAATCATAGACCAACATGAACAATGTTTGTGATGGTCTATAACTTAAAATACCTAATTGAAGACCTCTAACAAAAATGCAAACCTATTGTGTTTTTCAGCCCTATTTGATGTTGTATGCATATGAATTGATATTGTGTATTGAACTATGGTGTCCTTCTGCATTGTCTAAAACTAAGAGATTCACAAAATTAGTTTTCATACAATCATACGTTAATGTTGAGCTTCACTTGGTTTCAAGAATAGTTTAATATTCTCTACTAATCAAGGCCAACCATGTGAAGGTGGAAGCTCATTTGTTGCTACCTTCCCCCCCAGCATCTAAATTCCCTATTAACATCTAAAATCTATAAGAAAGGATCAATCTTTAAAGTACCTGGAATGTGCTCATCACCTCTTGCTACTCTTAGGGGAAGTCCATCTTCATTGTCCATGAGAAATTCATCATAAAAATACATCTAAGAATGTCCTCATCACCTCCTACATAAAATAAATCCAATATTAGAAAATACCCCCTAAGAAATAATACTTCAAGTGAAATAAACACATGAAAAATGAGAGAAAAAAAGAGGAATCTACTTACCAATAGGCATTTCCATCACATTTATTGCCACACTACCTATTGAGTGAGTTTTATTATATTTCTCTTGTGCCAAGATTTCTCTATTTAAATACACACACACACACACATACGCATATGTATGTATATGTATATACATACATATACAAAGATCGCAAGGGCATGACAATGAGATGTAGAGATCACAAGTGTATAGCAATGAAATGTAGAGATCACAAGGGCACATACATATATATATATATATATATATATATATATATATATATATATATATATATATATATATATATATATATATATATATATATATATATATATATATATATATAGAGAGAGAGAGAGAGAGAGAGAGAGATCTTTTTTAAGGTGCTAAGTGACTTACCTAAAGATCCTCCACAAAAATAATGCAAACCAGGAAAAATGGGTAGAGTTCGCAAGAAATTTTACAAAAACATATCATACCAAATATTTTTAGAAAGAAATAAGCCATAACCCAGTTAAATGGGTTTAGTTTCTAATTAGTTGTGTTGATATATATGTATGTTTAATTGGGTTATAGATTCTACAAGGGAATGAGCCTCATGATTATGGAGTAGAACTCTCTTCTTCAACTCCTTACATTCAACTCTTCACTGAAGTTATTCTTCAAGTATTGAGAATCGCTTCTACAATCCTAGGAGCAAGGGCAACCCTAAACCAATGCTACATTTTCTAGAGACATGAGACAAGTTACTAGCAGCCTCAATACTTCATAATATTTGGATAGTATAGTGATGTCAAAATTAATAGAAGCAGTAGATACTTGGGATATAGAGATCACAAGGGCATGACAAAAAAATTCCTATAGAATTGTCATCATATAGGTACAATAAAATGAATAAGATGTAGAGATTGGTCAGTCAGCTTAATACCTTAGTAACAAAGGATTGGATATCCTTTTGTAGTGACTCTATGGTTAGACAACATCATGTGTCTTACCTAAAATAGTATATTGACTTCATTTAATTTTTCAACTTGGGAGCGTAAGCTTGAGATGGTGATTGCAACATATATGCTCTAATTCTTCTTTAATCATTATAACTAAAGCAAAGGAAATGCTGAAGAAAATCTATGCTAGAAATTGAAACAATAACTTAACTCAAAGCTTAAAGTATTTTTGTAAATAGTAACCTATCTGTGCACCTATGTTGTAGGAATAGTTCACTGATTCTTTTATCAATGGCTACAAGAGAAACATAATTCTACCTTGCAAGGAAATGAAATCTATTATAATATAATAGTTCACTCACCAAGTGGGCCCCCTTGGACGAGTGAACAGAAAAGACAATCAAGATAAGAGAAATAAACATGAACTACTCATTCTATTCATTCATGGTAAAAGAATTACACTTCATTAAAAATAGTATCACACTCTACTACTATGAAAATCAACTTATCACATTCTTCTTCCAAAACTATGGTTAAAGCTACAATAGTCATTATTTAAAGAAAACTACAACTATTTCCTAAGTCTATGATCACTCCATTGATGAGAATAAATTATAGACTCATAAATTTTGAAATAGATTCAACATTAACCATGAATAAATCTTCCAAGAATGTAGCAAGTTGTGGAAGCTACATTCGTGCACTACACCAATAAAAATCATGTAATGAATTGCTCCACTTGCGATGGTTTAGCAATCCAATTGGCTTTAACTTTAGTGCTGAGGTGTTGACCTTTGAATATCCACAACAAGCACCTGTATAACATTCAATGAACACACAACTTCCACATACATATTCTTTTTATGATCAATATTAGAGAAAAGGTGCAAAGTTCAAATTACCACTCTTGCGAATCCTATGGCTATAGGAGGAAAACTACCGAAGGCATAGGATAAATGAGGAAACATTTATCAACATGAAATATTACTCCATTATACCATTTTGTCCATAGTTTCAAGAAAATATAGCATATTTGAACTATCCATACTTCTACTTCATGTCTTTATATATATAACATAAACATAAGTCCATATGCTTAAAACCATGAAGTCATTACTATTTTTCTAAGATAACTACTTGAAAACAAGATAAAAAGAACTTAAAACAATGGCCTTTTGGAGGCCCATCATTCCTCCCAACTGAGCTATTGCTAGTCTCCAAAAACTATGAATTTTTTAATTCTAGATCAATATCTCGAATCACTAGTTGTCCTTTTTTGTGGCTCATTCTTAACATTATAAAAGTACCCATAATTTTCCTTGAGCCTTCTCCATCACCAAAATTTTGTTATCTTTCATGATCCTATGCATTGTCATTTACTGCTAGTAGTGACTACAGGAGAATAGGAGGCTAATACTTTAATGGAAGCCAATATTTGCATTGATTCCTTACCAATTTGATATACCATGGAATTTTGACAGTAGAAAGAGTTAAATTTTGAGGAGAGTGGGGTTATCTTATCTTTAAGTCACGTGGCATCCATGTCCACCTTTTCCTTGAAGTAAAAATTGTTGTCTCAACATCTCGAGATGAGTTTTGTTCCCAATATGCAAAGACTTGTTCTCTAACTGAGCATACTAAACTAGCTCTAGTAGGGTTGCCTAGAATAGAAGTCCAATCTAGAAATGTATGTCTAGAGTTTTAAACTTTTGGTCTCATGAGCAAGGAACTATCATTTCATTTCCCCTATAAGGCACAGCTTGGTGTTCCCTACTTATCTCATTCTGCATCCAAGACATCACTGCTCTCAACTACACATCCCTTATATAAAGGAGTGAGTTCCACTCTATGTCATTAGGAACTACCAAATTATGGAGATATAATTCATTAATAAATTCTTCAAAGGCATTGGAATAGACTAGAATGTGTCATAAAACTCATGTAGATTTGTAATGGAGGGATTAATCCCTTCCATTATTCTAGTCAATTTGAAAGTTACAAGTTGTTCTTTGAGAAACAATGCATACACCAATTATGATGATCTGCATTCCATCAGTTTAGGATTCAATCTTGTGACTATTTCAATCCTCATTTTTAAAACTTTATTATGGTTTGAGATCTTCTTTAACTAATAACTTTTCTCATTAACAATAAGTTTCAATTTTTCTCTTTCTAGCTTCCATTGAGCTCTTTCCCATAACAACTATTGAAATAAATTGATTCATATAGACAAAGGTGTAGATAGATTGGGTGGTGGCAATGGTTCTTGGTTAAAAATGTCTATCTAATCAAATATTGGATGAGGAATTTTTTTTGGAACTTTGTAGCATGGAGCATTCTCCTTATAACAACAATTGTCACCATATTCTCTTCCTTACTGGATTCAGCTACTACTATAGCCAGTATATCTAGTCCATCCTGATTGAGTTTTTACATTACTTCCTCAACAATTTCTTTCTTGAATTATGGATAGTCCTCATAAGGAAGGTCTTCTAAATTCTCACCAATATCCTACATAACAAGACTTTCTTCAAATTCCTCAGATGCTTCAATCTCGTTAGAATCCTTATCACTATCAACAAGTACATAGTTAACATTAAGGTCAACTTTAGGTTGTGGACTCTAGTTATTGCACTCATTATTAGTGGTTATGTCTCATTGTAATTTTCACTCCAAAGAAGGCTCCTTCTCAATCTTAGAAGACTCTAGGTTATTTATTCAAACATAGGTTTCAATAATCCCATTTCCTTCATAAAGCCTTGCACTTTGCCTTGTAGGAGGTGTAGATAGGCATGGAGGATTCTTTCATTTCCTCTTGCTTGCAGACATTTCTATAGTAGGTGCTTCAGGAGGTTTTTTAGAAGCTTCCTCTTCTTTCAAGTGTGGGGTTTCATTAATATTTCTTTCATCATTAGGTTGTTGTTCTATTTTTTCTTCTTCAAGTTCCATAGCTTTACCTTTGCCTTTCCTAATAGTAGAACTAGTCTTAATAGATGATGGGGTCTTGGGGGCACTAGCAGCTTCTCTATTCTTCTTCTTTTTTGCTAGAAATGGAGACATCAAATTTATTAAATCATCTTCTTAGTTGGTCTATAATTGGAGGGATAGGCTTCAATAACATTGTTCAATCCTAGGAATAACCTTACAAAAACCAATATATGTCCTTTCCCTTCATCCAACACCTTGGCCTCTAGGGTCAACCAATCTAGGCTCTACCTCCTTTAACTGCAAAAATTATTCCCATGTCCCAATTGATTGTTTGTTTAATTCCCTTTCCACAACTAATTTTATTAAGCAATGATGGGAGACAAATTGATCATTTCCTGATTGTACTAAAGAAGCTTGCTTCTTAACAATGTTGAACAAGAAATTGGGAAGATTAGCTGTCTATAATCATGTCATAGATGAGCCAAAATCTTGAAATGTAGGGCATGTAGGTATTTTTAATGATCTTCACAAGTCAAGTATTGAATGATAAATGTTGCTAGATGGATAAACTCCGAAGGAAATGATAATCTGGAGGTACCCTACTACTTTTCAACATCTAGTAAAGGGTCAAGATGCACACTAAACTATGCCTTAGTTGTATGTAGGTCAAAATCCTTTATCCAATTTTCTCCTTCCTAGGGTAACCTAGTGAATTCGGCTATCACATCTTCTACAAATTAAATTCTCAAGCCCTTAACCATTGCAAAGCCATCCTTCAAGGTGCTTAGAAATTGAAGAAAAACCTCCTCATCAAATCCCTTAAGACAGAGGTAGTAATCTAACTATCCTATTCTCCTAAACATCTCACAATTGGCTACATCACCTATCAAAACCCTCTAATCAACCAATTCATATCTCTAAAGACCTCCACCCATTTTTATGTACAATAGAATTTTGGAAAAATCATGGTATTTTTAGAGCTCAATAATGGAAAATTATCAGAATTTGCAATGTTATGGCACTGGACAAAGAAAATGGCATACTATTACTACGTGCTTCTTAAAGATTTTAATGCACGCAATCTCATGATATCCTTCCTTACATCAAGTCTCATAAGTTTTTGCTCATGTACAAGTCTGCCACTCTAAACACATTTCTAATTATCATTAAAAGTTAAGCTCAACTCTTAATATCCTTAATTCCCTTAATGAAGCAATCACAAAAGGACAAGTCATCAACATGTGACAATAGTCATCTCATAAGATAATAAATTTTAAATTTTAAATGTGATTTAAAATTTTGAAAAATGAATATTTCTCCCTCCCCAACTAAGGGCATGGGTCCCACCAAGCCAAGATATGCAATTGAAATAAATTCAAATCACACAAATTTCTAACAAAGAGTGAATAAAATAAAATATATGCAAAGTTATGTGGCTCATACCTAGAAAGTGCTATAGGAGAAGTGTTCTAGAAAAATCATCTAAAATGATTGAGTTATGGGATGGGATGGGATGGAAAGATAGGGAAGAGAGAGGGTGAGATGAAGTTTATGATAGAGAAATTACTTTCAAGAAGAAAGTGTTTATTATGAAAATCTTGAATGGAATCAATATTTAATAGCAATCAAGATAGAAGACCTAGACTGCTTGATTGCAAGAATGAGTATATCTTTGTTTTGCTAAAACTACTTTAGGAACTTGATTGGTTTGTCGTAGACCTTGAGGAAATTCCCATTGACAAGTAACTTGAATCAAATAGGATCAATAATAGACAACCAGAATGCTCCATTTGGAAATACAACAATAATTTCATACGGTCCTAACCATCAAGTTAAAAAAATTCTTGGATTGTATTGATACTTGGAATTATAAAGAGGGGCCCAATTGCCCATAATAAACATTTTATATTTGACAAACTTGTCATTCCATTTTATTTTTTTATGTTGGATGAGTTCATTGTTGTTTAGTGTAGATTTATGTCATTCATCAAGGCTATTTAAACCCTAAATTTGGTCTGCTTATGCAATAGTGAGTTTCATACCAAGTTCCAAAGTAGTCCTTAATGTTGTATACTCAAAATCCATAGGCATTACAACTAACCTACCATAGATGAGCTCAAAAGGAGTGAAACCTATTATAAATTTATATGTAGTTCTATAAGCCCAAAGAGATTCAAGAAGGTGTGTGGCCCAATCCTTCCTATGAAGTGCTACTATTTTGGTGAAAATGGCTTCTAGCTCCCTATTGGTAACTTATACTTGGTCATTAGCTTATGGATGGTAAGGTGATGATTTACCATGTTGAATACTATATTCCTCCATGAGAGTAGCCATCATATTAGATGTAAACTAATCTTCTTGATCAGATGTCAACTCCCTAGGAACTCCAAACCATGTAAAGATGGATTCATACAAGAACTTGGAAATATTGTTACCCCTTGGGTGTTTCATGGGTTTTCCCTCTGCCCACTTAGTTACATAATCAGTGCAAACTAAGATATAGGATTTACCTTGTGAAAAGGGTTCAATAGGACCTAAAAATTCAATCCCCCATTTATCAAAGGGTGCAACAACTAGTTGAGTCTACAAGGGAATTTCATCTGATTTGGTGGGCCTTCCCATTTGTTGACACTTATCACATTTCTTTGTGTATCTATTTGCATCCTTGTGTAAAGTTGGCCAATGGTACCCAGTTGTCAATATTTTAAAGATTAGCCATTTGGCTATAAAATGACCTCCATGGGGCTCATCATAGCATGCCCTCAAAATATCATATGTTTCATCTTCCTTTATGCATCGACACATTACTTGATCAGGGCTAGTATAAAACATAAATTCAACAATCCAAGAATAGTTAAAGCTCTTTCAACTAGAAACTTACTTTATTTCATAGAGAAGTGAACTAGCAACTTTCCTATGGTTAAGTAATTTGCAATATATGCATAGCATGGATTTTGTGTTGACAATAGTAAAAGGTTTTCATATGGAAAATTAGCATCAATGGTTGTAAGATCATCAAGGATATGCAACTGAGAGAGAAAGTCAACTAGTGAGCCAATATGCCTAATATTTTAGGCTTATTCATCAGAAGCTTTATAGTAGAGTGATCAGTATGAACATATATTTCATATCTAGTAATGCAATGCCTCAATTTATTCAATGCATAAATAACTAAAAGTGGCTCTTTTTCAGTGACTATGTAGTTAAACTTTGCACCTTGCAAATTTTTACTAATGAAATAAATAGCATGTTCAAGTGAGTCTATCTTTTGTCCTAGCACTGCACCTATAGAATAGTCTAAGGCATCTGTATGGATGTGGAAAGGCAATCCCCAATTGGTCACTCTTAAAACTAGTGCTATGGTGAGAACTTTAAGCTACAGGAAAGATGTAGCACACTTAGAGTCCCAAAAATCCTTTTTTAACAAGTTATGAAGGGGTGCCACAAGTTGACTAAAATTCTTGATGAATCTTCTATAATATCCAACATGTCCTAGGAAACTTTGTACATCCTTTTGTTCCTCTAGCCTAGGCAAGATACTAATGACTTAAATCTTTGTTGGATCTACTTGGATACCCTTTGATGAAATGAAATGACCTAGTACTACTCCTTCTTCCATCATCATAAAATATTTTTCACTGTTTAGGAAAAATTTATAGTCTTGTCATCTCTTGAGTAGTTTCTATAAATTGGCTTTTACCTCCTCAAAATTAGTCTCATAAATAGTAAAATCATCCATGTAGATCTCCATATAGTCGGCAAATATATCAAAAAATTGCTTATGATAGTTCGTTGGAATGTGGTTGGGACATTGCATAGGCCAAAAGGTAAAATTGAGTAGGCAAAAATTCCCCATGGGCATGTGAAAGTTTTTTTTTTTCTTGATCTTCTAGAGCTATTTGTATCTAATTGTAACCACTAAAACTATCTAGAAAAGAGAAATATTTCTTGCCAACTAGGTTGTCAAGAACTTGATCTATAAATGGTAAGGGAAAATGGTCTTTCTTAGTGGTTGAATTGAACTCCCTATAATCTATACAAACTCTACATTTTCCTCCCTTATTTGGTACTATAACTAAGGGTGAGACTCATTGGCTATCAGAGATGGGATAGATAAAACTAGCACTTAATAGTTTATGAAGTTCATTCTTAAATATATCCTTTAAAAAAGGGTTAACTCTCCTCTAAGGCTATCAGACAGGTTTGAAACTAGGACTGATGTAAATCTTGTGAGTGTAAAGCATAGGGTCTAGTCCTTTCATGTCCATGTAGACCCAAGAAAATTCTTTTTAATTCACTTGTAGTAACTAAAGCATAATTTTCTGATGGGAAGGTGATAAAGCATTGCTTACATTCATCTCCTTTCTCGACCAACTTCCATCTTAATAACCTTATCTATCATGAATAATTGGATAATAGGAGAAGAATCCATCTCATGAGGTAATAGTGAGTAAAGGAATTGGGAAGCTTATGAATGTTGAGGTGTGTTACAAAGGTGGTAATATGGTTTCTAGGACAAATTCCACTTGAGGAAACAGTTGAGTTTCTACTCCATATTCATTCATGATAATGTATGAAATGATCTCATCTTCTTCTTGAGAGGATACAAATGACTCTCAACCTATAATCATTAGCTAATGGATGAAATTGACCTCTGGATCATCATTACCCAAGTTTGGCTAGCTTACTTGGTCATCTAGCAACAATGGCTGAGAAGGGAGTATAAAGTCAGGTTCTTAGTATGGATACCATTAGATATTGTCATCTTTCTAGATGGATAAGCTATATAAGAATCTATAGTGGCTAACCATGGTTTCCTTAAAATTAAAGGATATCCACCTACATTATCCTTTGGGGAAAGGACAAAAAATTCTACTAGATACTTCCAAGAGTTTAAGGTGACTATGACATCTTCTATCATCTCATTTGGTTTGATAGTAGAAATATCAGCAAGCTGAAGTATGGTTGGTGTTTCTCTAAGACCAATAATATGCAATCGAGAGAATACCTCCTTTTTCATGACATTTATAGATGCTCCTAAGTCAACTAAAGCATTTTGAACTTGCATCCCATGAATGGTGACAATAACCACAAGACTCCAATGGTTAGAATATTTAGGTACAATTAATTTGTCCAACATTAAATCAGACAATTGTCCAAAGACATGAATAGTTTTTGGATCCTTCTTCTTTCTTCCTAGTTGTTTGATACATGATTCCTTGATATCTTTAGTATAGTTAAGGAATTCCTTGATATCATCAAGTAATGGTATTTGTACTATCATTTACTTTAACTGATTGAGAAAATCAATTACTACTCAATTTTTTGCACCTTGGCCTTGTTCTGCCAACCTATGAGGAAATAGAGGTTCTTTGGCTATAGGAGAGGTCTACTGATTTGACACATCTATTTGTTTAGTTGGGGAATCTTCAACTTCATTTATTATAGGCTTTTGGGGTAAAGGAAGATTAATGTCTGACATTAAGTGGATATCATTCAAGGAAATAGCATAGCTTTGTTGTTGTGTTGCTTGTTTAGTATTGTTAGAATTAGGATTAGGTTGAATTAGTAGTTTCATCTACTTAGGAGGATTATTAGTGGCTACAAGAGGAGCCATTAGATCCTATTACTAAGGTGGTGGCATTAAGGCTTGCTGACTAGGCTGGGTATTCCAATTTTGGTTTTTCTACCAACCCTGCTGAGGTTGCTGCCAATTATTATTTCTACTAAAACTATTATTTTTCCATTGATTGTTACTATTATAACTTTGAAGAGGATCTTGTGGCATAACTTATCTTTGAGCCCATTTCTTTTTTTGAGCAACGTAAAGAACCTCTCCATTTTCATCAATGACTTTAAACTCAATAGGTATTGGTTGTGTTTCCAAGCTTGCAATAGACTTGCATCTATAGTGTCTTTTCTTTTGCCTACAAGGTGGACAGTATTCAGCTAACATGGCATCAACTTTTTCTCTCTTCCTTCTCACCTAGATGGTATCCAATTGAGTGGTGTTGGTAGACAGATTGTTCTTTTGAATAAACTCCCAAAATGCCCAAATCTAAAAGAACAATTAGATGCCAACAGTTGCATAATCTATCATGGGGTTGATAGATTTCCTCTAAATTGAAAGGTACAACTCCCTTATAGAATGATATGCAATGAATTTATTTATTTCCTAAACTAACTGGGTGCATTCTTAACTTGAGAATGAAAGAGGAGAAACCAAGTTAACCCTAGGCAAGACTAACTTAGGGAAATTTTAGATGTTAATCCTAGCCAACTTCGAGAAATCACACATCCTATGACTCTCGAGATTGGTAATGCAAGAATGTTGTTTTTTATGAAAATGCAATGACATGAGATGAAAAATGAAGATTGAACATTCAAACCTTTTCAATAGGATCAATTGACAGTACTTTGATCTATTTCCCAATCACCATTTGACCAAGAATACAAGAAAGTGCTCAAAATTGATCATAACAATACTCCAATTGAAAGTAATCATTAAAGTGTTGCCCAAATACTCTAATTCATAACAAAATTCTTCCTTATTTTAAACACACAAATGCAAAACTTTGATCATATTTTCTTGCAAACTATAGCCAAATCTATTACAAAAACTGGACATTAATCTTAATACATGAATGAAAATATGGAAATAAAACATGCTCTCTCCTCCACTCCAGCTCTCTAACTGTATGCAAGAAAGGGAAGCACACAGGAAGTAAAGAATTGACACCAAGTATAATTGTCTCTACAACCTCTCTTCATGCCAACAATTTGTTGACCCCCTTCTTCCTTTTTACATCTTTTACAATAGCTTATATATAAAACACCAGCGTAAGCCTTCATGAGAATATGAAGTGCTTTCAATTTAGAGATTTGGAAAGACTTTGAATAATATTTTGAAATTACATAAGAAGAAGTCAAAAAGACTTCTATCTCTTTCAATACCAGCAACCTCCCTCTCCTCTCTTTTAGTACTGAAAACTTCCCTTTCTTCCATCTTCTCTCCTACATTATCCTCCTCTGAGGATGTATCAATAACTTCCCTCTCCTCTCCCATGTCATTACAAGATGACATTGTGACGATTTGAGAAGTAAATTCTCTTTCGATACTGATAACTTCCCTCTCTTCTTTTACAATGTCACTCAAAGCTGATAGCAGTTTCCACTTGCACAAAAGCCATATGGTGATTTGAGGAGTAGCATCTCTTTCAAGGAGAAGAAGTTCAACTTGCTGAAGTAACACTGAACTCCCACATTAGGACAAGTGATCAGGTACAGAGTAAGAATAGCTTAGCGTCCCACCTCCACAAAATGGTATAGCAAGGGGTGACCACCTTGCTTTGCAAACACACACTCATAGAATATGCTTTCCACTCTCATGATCTTCATTTGCACAAGAAGGAAGTTTGAAAGCTCAAAAATATGGGCAATCAGGGTTTTCACCCAAAAATTTCATTACCACATCCATCTGTGAAAGATGGACCCTCTAATTAAGGCTGAAGATAAAGCAAAATAGAATTACTACGGTTGAGTTGCCCCTTTGTAGTGTAAGATTCCTTTGGCCTACAAGAGGTTGCGTATCACTAGAAAACTCCTCTCCTGAGGACACCAAAAAATCTAGTTGCTCCAGATGGTTAAGATCCTTCAACAATTGGCAAATGTTCAGATGAATATTATCACAGCTTATAATACATAGCCTTTTCTTTTCAGGCAAATCATTATGATAAGTACTTAGGGACCATATAGTTCCTCCTGCTTTCTCCTCATGATATGAAGAAACCGAGCATGCCAAATACTCTATTCATTCACCATAAACCCTAGTGAAGGAGAGATTCTGTAATTGTGAGTAGCCTGAAGTGCATACACAAGTGACAGTTTGCGGGAGAGGATCCAATTTGACAAGTCGCCTACACCCTTCTACATTAAGATTTCTCAAAGATTTACAACTTTGTAATTGCAAAAGTCTAGTTATGCTTTTGTAGTGAGATACATCCATTTTCTCTAACGACTTCATATCATACATGAGAGATATTACTTGCAATTTTGAGCATCTTCTGGCATTGAGACTACTAAGCCCTTTTGGAAGAGGAGGAAATGCTTCAAGTTCATTATTCCAAGCCATCTCTAGATGCATTAGAGATTTCAGATGTTGAAAGCTTGGAGGAAATTCTAAAAAGGAATTGTTGCTGATGTCAAGCATCTTTAGCTTGATAAGATTTCAAAAAAATTTAGGCAAGACCTTGAAACTACATCTGCTTAGATAAAGCTCTTCCAAGCACAGAAGTTCACAGATCACTTTTGGTAGACAGCTCTATTTAGTACTGCTCATATCAAGGTATCGCAGATTTATAAGTTGAATAATGGATTTAGGAAGAATAGGTGAAAGGGCAGATGTTCTAGTTTGGTCAATGTCCCTCTCTATTGCAGCCATCTTGGAACTGTAGGCCTTCAATTGACACTCGGACAAGACCAGATATTTTAGATTCGTAGGAAGCCTCTATATCTCAATTTTTAGTTGTAGTTTCCACCACAGCAAGAAATTTAACCTCCACAATTGTGCCAAATTGTCTATACACTAAAGTTCCATTCTCTTTCTCTAGGGGAGGCCCTCTACTCTTGAGTTTTCTTGGATGGTCATAGCAGCGATTATAGTATTTATCTCCTCCTCCTGCCAAATTCTACTGCGATCAGTTGGATAGCTCAACGATTCCACTCGAACAATTTGCCAACACATTCTTCTTATCTCCTCATGCAAGTATTGATCTACAAATTCCTCTTCATCTATGTCCTCTTTTGGGTCCTCGCAATATCTATACTCGCGTACTGCAATGAGCAACTTCTCTTCAAGAGTTTTTAGACTTGGATAGATAGACACACACCCTAAAGCACACCAAAATTTATCATAAAAACAAATATCAAAGGCCCTATTTCAAAGGGAGTGGCTGCTCTTGAGGATGACGAAGAAGCAGGCTATGTCTAAAAAGATGCATTTCACTTCAAGGATTAGACTGTCGTAACTAATTTTGAGAGTTTCAAACACACAATCGTTGCCGACCATTTCAAGTTTATGTAGGGTCTGTTTCCAGTATCTACTCTCATTTCTATTATATAGGTCTCTACCTAAAATCTCCAAGGACAAAGGAAGACCTAAGCACGCCTTCACAATTCTCTCCATCAAATCTTCGTAACCTTCCTTTGGGTGGTTCTGATATTTCTCTTCTAATAACTTGTATTCAAATGCCAATGATTCCAATTCATCTTTTTGGTAGTCCTCAGTTGTGATGGCACCATCAATAAGGCTTTCAAGGCAAGCAATTTTCTCCTCTCTAGCCTACTATATCAAGGAATTTCATTCTCTTTCATGTTTGTGAAACTTCTGCTAGAATTTTTATCAAATTCCCAAGTTGGGAAAGTGAACGGTTAATGTTTCCTGCTTCCTTTAACCTCTCTACAGTAGCACCTATCAATTTTTGACATTTTTATCCAGCTAGGTCTACAAGATTAATCCTACTAGTTTTCAAACTACATATACCATACGAGAGTCTCTTGCATCAAGATTCAAGCACACATGTGAACACACTATGAGAATGAGATCTTTCGGCATTCATACTCATTGCCCCAACTCTCCTATTCACAAGTCCCTGAAAACTTTCCTTTGATTCCTTGCAAATTCTTAAAAAGATCATCAATAGGAGCATATTATCTTAGCCGAGTTGGGATCTATCACCTACCCATCATGACAAGACTTCCAAATAACCCACCTGGGTTGAAAAGAAGAAAGCAATCTGAAGGGAAACCTAGCAAAGATTGCCTACCTATAATGACTTAGACCTAGACTCAAGACTGACTAGACTGACTTGATATGACCAATATTGCCAAAAAAAAATGGGTGACTTAAAGTCAGGCAACAAGTGGCTACATCATTAATGATGTCTTATTTGAAATTTGATAGCAAATTAGATAGTTCTATCTTTGATACTCATGAACTGCCATTAGACTTATATGGTAGGTCTCTAAGTCCCCTACTTTACTTCATAGTGGCCCTAGAATAATTTAGAAATATACTCCATATATTAGTCCATTTTTTCTACATGATATTTTCTCCTACCATAAGATCTAGAGCTTTATTATTCCATCATTTACTCCTCTCAAAAAATATGTTTCTTTGATTCTTTGTTCAGTTAGCAAGTTAAAAATCAATTGTGAAACATAGTCTTCGAAGGTTTCATTATCCTTTTGGGACATTTTGAAAATGTCATACCCTTTCAAATCTTGACCCCAATAGTATTCTTTGTACTTTGTGACAAACAAGTTTCTCATTGCAGACCAATCTGCTATAGCATTGGCATTGAACCCCATAAACCATCTCAGAATAGCTTCTTTTAGGGTGGATGGAAACAACTTTAGCCTATGAGCATCATTTGTATAGTTATAACTTTTGCAAATGATATCAAATTCAAAGAGGAAGGTTTTAGGGTCTTTAGTGATTAGGCCATAGAACTTGGGAATTACAGTAGAAGGTATGTTCTTCAAGTTTTGATTACCTTGTTGAGGAGGCAATTGGAAAAGGAAATGTAGGCTGAGGCTAACCCATTCTTAGCAGAGGACATGGTCATGGTTGATAGATAACAAGTGCGAGTGGGTTATCTTGGTATTTAGGTTCAGAAAAGAGATCATTTCAAATGCAAAGATTCTTTAGAGGATGATGGTATTCATTCTTGAGTAGCAGTGAATGGATCTCAAAAGGTTCTTCTTCTTTATTCTCACTGTGAGGTTCACTCGGGATTTCAAATATATTCTTGAATATTATGACAAAGAAATCTCCCAAGGAGGTCTCTTCTTATATGCATGCAAAATAATGCAGAATTTAAAGTAACATAATGACTTCAAGGTTGAACTAGATCCATACCTTCCTGAAAATAGCACAAAAAATGGTTTGTCAGCTTAATACCTTAGTAAGAAAGGATTGGACATCCTTTCATAGTGATTCTATGGTTAGAGGGCATCATGTATTTTACCTTAAATAGTATTCTGACTTGATTTAATTTGTTAACTTGGGAGCCCTAAACTTGAGATGGTAACTACAAAGTATATGCTCTAATTCTTCTTTAAGTCATTACAACTAAAGTGAAGGCGATGCTGAAGAAAATTGATGCTAGAAACTAAAACAACAACTCAACTCAAAGCTTAAAGTAATGTTGTAACAATAACCTATTTGTGCACCTATGTTGCAAGAATAGTTCACTGATTCTATTATCAATAGTTGTAGGAGCAACACAATTCTACCTTGCAAGGAAACAAATAAGGAAATAAAATTTATTCTAATGGAATGATTCACTCACCAAGTGGGTCCCCTTGGATCAGTGAATAGAAAAGATAGTCAAGATAAGAGAAATAAACTTGAACTACTCATTCTATTCATTCATGGTAAAAGAATTACACTTGATTAAAAATAGTATCACACTCTACTACTATAAAAACTAACTTATTCTACTGTACTTCCAAAATTATACTCAAAGCTATAGCAATCATTATTTAAATAAAAATACAACTACTTCTTAACTTTATGAGCACTCCATTACTAAGGATCAATTATAGACTCATAAAGTTTGAAATAGAATCAACATTAACCATGAATAAATCCCTTAGGAATGTAGCAAGTTGTGGAAGCTACATTTGTGAGCTACACCAACAAAAATCATATAATGTCTTGCTTCACTTGCAATGGTTTAGCCATTTGATTGGCTTTGACTTTAGCCCTGAGGTATTGATCTTTGAATATCCATAGAAAGTACCTATAAAGCATTCAATGCACACACAACTTCCACATACATATATTTATTTCATCATTAATATTAGAGAAAAGGTGCAAAGTTGAAATTACCACTCTTGCAAATTCTATGGCTACAAGAGGAAAAACTACCCAAAACACAATATAAATGGGGAATCATTTATCAGCATGTAACATTATTCCACTATACCATTTTTGTCGATAGATTCAAACAAATATAGCATATTCGACTTCGTGTCTTAACATATATATATATATATATATATATATATATATATATATATATATATATATATATATATATATATATATATAAACATAAGTTTATCTGCTTAAAACCATAAAGTCATAACTATTTTTGCAAACTAACTGCTTGAAAATAAAATAAAAGGAACTTAAAACAATGGTCTTTTGGAAGCCCATCAGAGATCACAAAGGCACGATAATGAAATCCTAGACCTCCACATGATATATATATGTATATACATGTATGTATGTATACAAAGAGATCTTTTTTAAGGTGCTTATTACATCTTAGCACAACAACAAAATTGATTTAGCAGCATGCATATTCCACAATCCAAATGATTAAACAATAAAACTCACTCAACCTGTGCTAAGTGACTTACCTCAAGATCCTGCACAAAAATAATGCAAAGTTAATGGGAAATATGTATGTATATATATAAATAATGTATGTATTTATATATATTATATGTAGTCCTCCATATGGCCTATAGTAAAATATGTATTGCATCTACATTTTTTTTGTCATTGTAGTAGCAACAATAGATACTTGGGATCCTTGCAGGGAGAACATGCCAATACATGCATGGATACATCCTTGGCTTCCATTGTTGGGCTAGTGTATGGAGCTTTTTTATCAAACCATTCATTATAAATTGGGGAATGTGCTTTATGCATGGCATTCAAGTGATGAATCTACATATGTAGTTTTATCACCTTGGAAAACTGTATTTGATCCTACTAGCCAGGAATAGCTAATTGTTCCTTTTAATGTACCTAATCTGATGACAATTCTACATGAATTTGTACTCAACCCAGCTAATTAGAAACTAGACCCATTTAATTGGATTATGGCTTGTATATATACGTATATTTAACTAGGTTATGGATTCTGCAAGGGAATGAGACTCGTGATTATGACATTTACACAGAAGCAAAACTTGCTTCTTCAACTCCTTACACTCAACTCTTAACTGAAGTTATTCTTCTAGTACTGAGAATAGCTGCTACAAATTCATGGATGCCAAGGGACCCTAAACATGGGAGCCAAAGGAGACATGGGAGAAGTTACTACCAGCTTCAATACTTCATTACATTCTAGATCATATAGTGATGCCCAAATTAACAATGATAGTAGATGCTTGGGATCCTCGCAAGGAAAGCATACCAATACATGCATGGGTACATCCTTGGCTTCCATTATTGGGCCATCACATGGAGTCTCTATATCCAACCATTCATTATAAATTAGGGAATGTACTTCATGTTTGGCATTCAAGTGATGCATCTACATACAATTTTATCAGCTTGAAAAATTGTATTTGATCTTGCTCACTAGGAATAGTTGATTGTTCATTTTATTGTACCTAATTGGATGACAATTCTACATGAATTTGTAATCAGCCCAGCTAATCAACAACTAGACCTCTTTAATTAGGTTATGGCTTGGGCATGTTCTAT
Organism: Cupressus sempervirens; assembly: GCA_028749045.1. Lineage (NCBI taxonomy): Eukaryota > Viridiplantae > Streptophyta > Pinopsida > Cupressales > Cupressaceae > Cupressus > Cupressus sempervirens. Next base: position 257,040,266 of record CM053787.1, read on the forward strand.
TCCCATTTATCATATGGTTGCAATGTTGGAGGCATCATTTTTTATTTGTGTAGGATATGGAGGAAGAGTAGTGATGTTGGCAAACATGAAAATTTAATAATCTAAAGTCACCTTGAGGAACTTGTGTATTCTCTTGGAAAACATGTCATTGAGAATGTTCATCATGACCTTTTTTGCCTCTACATGTTTTTGCATGGAGCCTTCACACACCTGGTGCTCACAAATATCTACTTAAGAATGTATGTGAACCTGCAATGCACTGCTATGTGGTGAAATATATAGAAAATCATATAATCCTTCATCACAAATTATCTTTTATGTGGTGTGCTCATTCATTAAGTTAAGCACCCAAGTTTGCATTTCAAATCATGATTTATATATTTTGAGCTTAAGAACTGATACAAGAACCTAGAAAGAGTACCTAAGAAGAGATGGATCTCACATTCATTCATAATAAAATATAGCATTCATTCATTACCACATGAAGCAAAAAACAATTATGAGCATCCATTAAATAATCTCATAATGTCCAAAGCTAACATCTAACATTAGTTTATCCTTTAACATTCATTAACAATAGCATATAAACACAACATTCAATAACATGTGAAATAAGGTATTTAAACATGCCTCAACCAATTATAATTTAATTTTGGATCACCTACCTAATTAGTTTAGAATTTTTTTCTCACCAAAAATTATAAAATGTAAGAGCAATAGTGCCAAAAAGAGCATAAAAAGATGATTATCATGCACCAATCATGTTTTTAGCTCTTTTGGCACAATTGTTCTTACAATTTTTTGGCTCAATCTCCAACTAGTTAGTATGTGTTTTGAAAAATTATTCTTGGATTGTGAGTCAAGAAAAAGAGAAATATCAAACTTGAAAAAGATGTACATAAATGCAATTAGATTTTAAACTTCAATTTTATAATTTTACAAAGAGAACCATATAATTATAAGAAACTATTATGGTTTGTACTATTTGAAAATTATAGTTACATGTGATAAAGCTATATACCTTTGATTTAGAAAGCACAAATAATGGAAATGAAGTATTATAGAAGGTGCAAGCTCAACTGCCCCCCCAACCCATGTGGATGGCACTTTTAAGTAGAGAATAGTTACATACATACATACATATAGACATGGTTAAGTGCCACCTAACTATGTCTAAGGTGTCTTCACAGTGAAGGCATACTTTTCCTACCAAGATGTCTACATTCTCAAATCCATGGGATTAAGAACCTTGAACTACTCACTCTAATAAATATGTAGTTATGGTTTCTAATTATATTGATGTAGTTGTATTCCTATAACCACTAGTGATATTTACTCACCTAATACAACTCTTTGCCATCATACACCCACTCTACAAATTAGGAAATTTTCTATAATTACAATATTGTAATACTCTGGTGCAACCTTTGTGTTGTAGTTTACAGTTAATGTAAGATTAACCTATATATGTCCTAACTCACTCCTTATATAGTTATGTTTAAAAGCTTGCAGCAATAATAAATGGGTCTAACTAGACTAGTCAAGTTAATGTTGAAACATAGAGTTTAGCCTTCTATTTTCAAAAGCCAGGTATGCTAGGTACATATAATGTCTTAAAATATAATCCTCGTGAGTTAACATATAATGTATTTAAATAGTTAAGTTTTACCTAGCTATGTCCAAGGTGTCTACACACTAAAGGCATACTCTGCCTACCAGGCTGCCTACATACCTATATCCATGGGGTCAAGACCCATGAACTACTCACTCTAATGAATATGTAGTTCTAGTTTCTAATTGTTTTGATGTAGTTGTATTCCTATAACCACCGGTGAGCTTTACTCACCTAATATAACTCTTCTCCATCATATAGCCACTTGGGAAAATTAGACAGTTTTCTATAGTTACAATACTCTAATACCATGGTGCAACCTTTATATTTTATTTTACAATTCATGTAAGGTCAACCTATATACATCCTAACTCTCCCCTTACATAGTTATGTTTAAAAGCTTGTGACAATACCCATGGCCATGCTACCTATTGAGTGAGTTTTATTGTTTTTCTATTGTTCCAAGATCTCTTTGTTTATATACATACATACATGCATACACACATATATATACATATAAATTTATGTGTACATACATACATACATACATACATATAAAAAGATCACAAGGGCATGGCAATGAGATGTAGACATCACAAGGGCACAACAACGAAATCCTAGATCTCCATTGATCTCCACAAGATATCTATCTATACATACATACATACATATATATACACATAGATACATACATATACATACATCTTCATATGCAATTTTATCACCTTGGAAAACTATATTTGATCTTGCTAGCTAGGAATAGTTTATTGTTCATTTTATTATACCTAATCTGATGATAGTTCTATATGAATATATAATCAACCGAGCTAATCATCAACTAGACCAATATAACTTTCTAAAAATATCCACTATAATATGTTCTTTTCTAAAATTTCTTGCCCATTTTTCCTAGTTTACATTATTTTTGTGCAGGATCTTGAGCTAAGTCAGTTAGCATGGATTGAGTGAGTTTTATTATTTTATTGTTTGGATTTTGGAATATGGGCTTTGTTTTCTCATTGGCTTGTTCAATTCCTAATTTTAATGAAGTAACAAAGTGGTTTTTAGGGTGGAAAGGACTATATAATGAAGAGGAAACTTGAAAACTTGAATGTTGAAATATTGAAATAAAAGCTATTGAGGATCAAACACCTATGGCAGAGTTACAACACAATGTGAAGTTAATTTTAGATAGAAACAAAAAAAAATGTGACATAAATTATTCCCCATTTGTTTTGATTATGGAGGGCTATGTGCAAAACAAGGTGGAGGGCTCTAAACGAGGGTGGAGAACTCTAAACATTGGTGGAGATTTCATTGTTGTGCCCTTGTAATCACTACACATGCCCTTATGATTTCTACATTTTATTGTCATGCCCTTGGTGGAGATCAATGGAGATCTAAGATTTTGTTGATGTGCCCTTGTGACCTATGTCCTTGCTCTATGATTTTGTTGTCATGTTGTTCTCTTGTGATCTGTGTTCCCTTTGCAACACTACAACATTTGAGGTCAAATTGTGGCAGTAGTGTAATTTGTAGTGTTCAGGTCCAAATGTATTAGTTCTTTTTCTATAATTTTCTTCAAAGGGAGAAGAGGTACCTATGTAAATGTTCTTTTCTTTTCCTTCTAAATATGTATCTCTTTATATTTCCACCAGTAGGTGATTAGAGAAGCTTCTCTTTATGTATATGTATGCATATATATGCATAAATATACATAAATATGTTTTGTCTATGTATGTATGTATATATAGAGAATCTTCTCATTATGTATATGTATGTGTATATATACATAAATACACACACATATGTGTGTCTATGTATGTATGTATATATAGAGATCTCTCTATTTATATGCATACATACATACATAGACACAAATATATGTGTGCATGTATGTATATATACACATATATACATATACATATGTATATATGTATACACTTACATACAAATATACATATACAAAGATCACAAGCACATGACAATGAGATGTTGAGATACATACATACATACATTTACATATGCAATTTTATCACCTTGGAAATTTGATGAAGGGTTCTCCCTTTAATGCCATAAACCCATAACAGAAATAAAGAAATAATAGCAAATGCCAGAACAAAATATGGACTTATTATTATTGTCACAAATGCACAATTACAGCATTCACAAGTACAATATGCTAACCCACATGGGTGCCTTCATTACAGTAATCTAGAAGACTAAGTTGTGAACTACCACCCAGAGTTGTTCTAGACAATGTTTAGGCCTTTCTTAAATAGGCAATTTTATGTTACTCGGAAATGTTGTAGGCATTGAAACTTAATGTCTAGGGCCAATAGGCCCTAACAATACCTATAGAGTCAGCCAAATACATCTTTGACAATTATTTTAGAAATTTTGGGTAGCCCAAGTTTGGAAGGCCATAACTCTCAAACCATTGCTCTGATTGACTATTATAACCACTTTTTTGAAACGCCAACTCCTAATCTACAGGCACAAAATTGCACAAGTGCCCTTTTCTCATCTTTTCTAACCTCATCTGGGAACTCCAAGGCCTCCAACAATGAGCCTAGATATTTTTCTCCTAAATTTTCCACAAAAAATCTATAATATCTTCTCTAATACTTAAGCTAGACCAATGAGATTTTTTAAGTAGGCTTATAATTCTAAACTAAACCTTCATGTAGAAAATGAGAAAATTTTGAGCTTGTATGAAAAACTTACTAAAAATAGAATGTTCCCAGAAATAGCAACCCCCTATCTTTTAGTCCTTATTAAAATAGTAAAGGTTGAAAATATAAATATTTTTGGGTGATGCAAGATTGCTCTTGCACCCAAGATGCTCCTACATCAAAAATTGTATTTGATCTTTACTTAATCACCAAGAGATAATACAATTTGTAAGTACAAATTTCTATATACTTAGTTTGGTATGAATAGTTTTAATTGAATTCATTTGAGGAGAGTGAGTCTACTCATGATGATAATGGCTCCATGTATTGGGTCTTTAGAGTAGAGAGACTTACAAAAGATTAGATGTTGTTGATGGATATGGGATGATTTTTATGTGATGCCAATATATCCTCCTCCATATTAAATTTCTATATAATCAATTTGCTAGATACAAATCACTAGACTTGGCCTTATGAAATGGTGGGACTAAGATATAAACCTCAAACAAAGGTTGCATGATATGCTTGGGTAGGAGGAAGATGGTTGTGTGAATGGAAGATTAGAAATGTTGTAGAGAATTAGGGTGTCGATTGCAAGTGGTTTTTGATAAGGGAACTAACTTTGAAAGCAGGATGATCAAAATTGGCATGCCCATCCTTATGATAGATGTCTCTATCTCATAATAGAAAATTACCTCAAGCAACAAGAAACAAATTATTAAATATATGGAAAATCAAAAGAACATTCACCTATAATATTTTTGAAGGACCAAAATATAATTAAAATATAATTTGGTGGAAAAAGACATGAGCTATGTGTCTCCACATTGTGGCTATTCCATTGTCCAATAGTGGAAATTCTTCATGTTAAATATGAAGATCTTGAAATTAAAAAAAGATAACTATTAGAGATCTATATTTGTGTTTTAGCGATAACAAATATATAGTCTAATTTTAAGATAAATAATAGTCTTAAATGTATATGATTAAATAAAATAAACAAGTTTACTAGTTGTAGTTGTATAATTCTAGTTGTTAGAGTTTTAGGCGACTCTACAACACCCCTAGGATCAAATGAAAGACCAAGATAACTTCCACAAGAGGTTGTCAAGACAATTGCATGAAGATGCAAGAATTCTATTATTGATAATGGACTTGATTGACATCCAATTGATTGATTTAAAGTGTACATAATAGGCCTCTTTATATAGGAGAGGCGATAATAGGCAATGATAAGGAGAAGATAAGCTATCACCCACGTAAGGTGGAATCACATGTCAACCAAAGGTGGATCATCCTCCATTATGAAATGAATTATGTGGAATGATGAGGATGATAATCTGATAAGTGCACTACCGATGGAATGAGATAATAACTATGAACACCTAGAGTAGAATTCTCCTACACCATGTGTTTAATTAAGGTGCAAACTCCTAAGTGTCTCAATCAAAAACTACTATGCAATGTATTATCCTAAGTAAGCTTAAGTAAGTGTAATTAGTGAATATTTAATTACAACAACACCCCTCCCTTAAGTGAAACTTAGGGGAATGCACTTAAAGTCAAAATGCAAGATGGGTCTTAGCTACTAGGCCATTTTAGGCACTTGTGTAAAATATGCAATGCAATACATGAAATTCAATCTCTCATAAAGTGGAGAAATAAAGAAAACCTCATGGGAAAAACCCTCCTCCAAAAAAAGAGATGAAAACAAGATGCATGGATGGATGGAGCACTCAAGACCCCCCAAAAATTGCATACATCATGTATATACAAGGAATGATCCCCCCGTAGGAAGTAAATAAGGACATGATATCCCTTCCCCCCATAATGAAGAAGCTCATAATCCAATGGCTACAAGAAACATGTCTCCCCTTGGGAAGAGATAGATACATCAAAGGATGAAGAAGCCACTCCAGGTAAAAAGTGAGGAAGGAGGAACAAGGTCTCCATGTATGCATCTCTAAAGACTGGATAGGTGTCTCCAAGCTCAAAGATTTTGTCACACCATCAAGTTGACCTATGAGATGTGAAAAAACAAGAGAACATGAAGAGTTCAAAAATCCAATCTCCAAAGAAGGTGAAGAAGTATCTCTATGAGGAATCCCCTCAAATGTAGTATCCAAATTTGCATTATGAGACTCATCTGAAAGAGCATCTAGGAATTCATCCCACGCTACAAGATTTGAAGCATAAAGATCATCTTTCTGAATAGTAGGACTCATGTTTGAAGAAGTAAGAGGTGGAGGAGTAGGAAGTTCAACACTTATCCCAAGAACAAAATGATTCAAGTGTCCAATTTTCTCCTCAAATGAATCATTCACCCTTGATAAAGGGTTAGGTACATCATGAATGTCATCATTATTATTAACAAAATGTGCAAAAGAATACAAGCATGATGTACGATCAACAACTCCTATAGCTATGACATCTCTAGTCTTTATGTCCCTAATATAGACATAATTAGGAGTAAACTCAACAATTTTACCTTGTGTTCCATGAGTAATTTGGTAAATGAAAAGGATATTAGTGGTTAAGGATGGTACACAAAGAAAATCATTAAATGTACCCTCTCCCATAGGAATAGAACCTTTCCCACAAACCTTCATGTATGTATTATTACACATCATTCATGTATGTATTATTACCCATCAATATAGGTGGATAAGTACAAGGCTCAATAGAAGAAAACATATCCATGGAATATGTCATGTGATGTGATGTACCTGAATCAAGAAGCTATTTACCTTGCTCAAGATATGTGGAAGCAATGAGTACTTGTCCTTTACCTTTGGATGATGATATCGATGTAGAATTTACCTAATTTTGAGAAGGAGAAGATATTAATGAGGGAATTTGGATATTATTCTTATGAAGAATGTGAGTGAGTTCATCAATCTTCTTGTGGAAACATTTATGCCCATCATGTCCTAGCATTTTGTAATAAGCATATTTATCTCTCTTTCTTCTAGATGTTTCCTCTCTTGAAGAGGACTTGGATTTAATATTATTTTGTGAAGGAGAGTCATCATATTTTTCATGTTGCTTAGTATCCTTGTGTTTTTTTTACCCTTTCCTTTGGGAGCCTTTGGAGAGGATTCATTTGCAACCAATGCTTAATACTTGGAAGGCTTCAATCGACCCATGTTTGCTAACTTTGCTTGTTCCCTTGTGAGTCGAGATACAAATTCATCAAGAGAAGGCATTTTGTATGCACTACCAAGAGCATGCATAGTAGCATAGAATGTGTCAATAATGATTGAATATTTTGGCCCTAGTTTCGAAAGAATAGATAATATCAATTGTTCATCATCTTCAGTAATACCACAATTAGAAAGCTCCAATATAATGGAATTGAACTTAGAGAAAGAAGTCTTTAATATTATCAAAATCACATAGACTTAGACCTATAAGCTCGTTCTCTAATTTGAATTTTATCATTCCATTAGGTTTACCAAATATTCCTTCCAATGTTGTCTAGACATCATGAGGATGTGTGTAGGATGCAATATGATGTAGCAAATCATTGGAGATGGTAGATCTAAGAGAGCAAAGTGTTTTATCCCTTCTATCAAACCATTTCCTTCTTTTTGCAATACTTGTACTTGTCCAAGAATCATTATAAGCAATCCAATACTCATCAACTTATTCAAAACTGCTTATTTCCATTCATGATAGTTATAGGGAGTGAGTAACAAAACTTTAAAAAAATCCATAATTAACACAAAGAATAATTGAAATCAACTGATAACTCCTTCAAATTATCAATTCAATTAAGAAAATTGAAATCCAAGTATTCACCAAGTGCAAATATAGCCAAAAAAAGTCCTATTTATGAAAGTGATATGTTCACTCCAAATAACTAAAATCTAATTACAAATCTAGAAAGTAGAGGAAAAATCATGTACTTTCCAAAAAATTGCACCTACAAATGTTACTGGATGTGCCCAAACAAAGCCTTGAAAGTTGCAAAAAATGGGATTTATGATTTTTAGAAAAATATAGAAATAGAGATCCAAAATCACTTGCACTACTATGTAGAATGTGAAATTCTACCCCAAAACAAAAAAAATAAACAAAAAAATGATTCCATATGAGGGAGATATCACCTCTAAATTTTTTCTTCTGAATCGCCATCATTACACCTTCAAAAATCAAATGGCTCTAGATTTGGCCTTAGATGTCTAATGTGGATGAAACAAAATTTGATTTAGGGGTTTTGAACCAACTCTATATGATGTGAACCTCTTATTTGCACCAGCAAGCTCCAATTTTCACCTGCAATAGAAGGTCACAAAATAGGACTCCCAAAATCTCCTCCAAATTGTGATGTCCAAGTTGCCAAATGTTGCACAAACAATGAGTCAAGCCAAGATTGCACTTCTTGAGAAGAGGTCTTTACACCTTGAGAGCTCTTATACCATGTTATAGTTTTAGGTGACTCTACAGCACCCCCAAGATCAAATGAAAGACCAAGATAACTTCCATAAGAGGTTGGCAAAGCAATTGCATGAAGATGCAAGAATGCTATTATTGATAATGGACTTGATTAAAATATAATTGATTGATTTAAAATGTACATAATAGGCCTCCTTATATCTAATAGGAGAGGTGATAAGAGACAATGGTAAGGAGAAGATAAGTTATCACCCACACAAGGTGGAATCACATATCCACCAAAGATGGGTCATCCTCCATTATGCAATAAAGTATGTGCAATGATGAGGATGATAATGTGATAAGTGCACTAAAGCTGGAATGAGATAACAACTATGACCACCTAGAGTGGAATTCTTCTATATCTTTAAGGTGCAAACTCCTAAGTGTCTCAATCACAAACTACTATGCAATGCATTATCCTAAGTAAGCTAAAGTAAGTGTAATTAGTGAATATTTAATTACACCAACACTAGTATTACTAATTATGTTAAACAAAATGTTCAATGAAACAATTATGAAGTAACATAAATGGATCATCTGCTCGATCCTAGCATAATGTGAATGCATCTTATCATTACCTGAATGATATTATGCACGAGATCTTTACTCAATCACCAAGAGATAATATAATCTATAAGTATAGATTTCTACATACTTAGCTTGGTATGAAAAAATTCAATTGAAGCAAGGATAATTGCTTGTGTGAATTCAAGACATGAATGATTAATTTAATTTAGCACAAGTACTATGCAAATGTGTATGTATGCATGTAAACCAGTTCACATAGTGAACTCATTTACATACATACATGCACATATGCATATAATCATCATAATTAGTTATCCTTGAATTTGACCAAAGCTATTATATATGAACAAGAGTCACATGTTTATAATAAAAAGAAAAGAACATTTACATAGGTACCTCTTCTCCCCTTGAAGAAAACTACAAAGAAAGGGCACAAAGATTATAAGGAAACAACAAAATACTAGATCTCCACTATCTCCACCAATGTTCATATCTCTCCACCCTTGTTCAGAGCTTTCTACCCTCTTTCATGCATAGCTCTCCACAATTAATCAAAATAAATGGGGAATGATTAATATCATGTTTTCTTTTCTTTTTTATTTATAATCCATAATCCACAATTCACAAGATCTTTATGTATATATACATAAATACATCATACATATATATACATACATACATACATACATACATGTATGGATACATACATATATAAATGCATTCATGAAAGCAATAATACACTTTCTCAGAGTTTACAATTATTCAACAAAATTAATGTATTACAAGAAAATACATCTGGAGAACTATTAACTTGGAAGCAAAAACATAGTGTTGAAATAGTACAAAAAGTGCTTGACATGAGAGGTCCATAAGTAAGGGTGTTGACCAATCTTGAAAATGTGAATACTAAAATGAAAGCCATCAATGATGAAACACCTATGCCAGATTTAAAACTCACTATGAAGTTGATTTTAGATAAGGTAGAGGTAGATATGTAGAAGTTTGATAATCAAAGTTTAAGTCATGAGATTGAAGGAGAAGGAGTGGCTTTAGAAAGAGAACAAGAAGGAGTGGATTTAGAAAGAGAATGCACAAAAGAAACAATAGCTAGATGATATAGAGGATATTATGGGAGCCATTGGATGCAATCTAGGAAACTATTGTGGTAGGTACTATGACATTGGAGTCACTTGCAAGTTTTTTTGAGAATTTATAGTCCAAATATAAATTTCTTATAAGAGTGTTTCAAGTATTGGCATAGTCTCCCTTTGATGATCCCAAGTATCAAATTCTTGTAAGAGTGTTTCAAGGTTAGGAATCACTTCAACATCCTTTGCATGGTTTAGAGGTAATGTCATTGTGGCAGAGGCTTCTATAAGGGAATGTGCCTCATGATTATGGCATTTATACATAATAGAACTTGCTTCTTCAACTCCTTACACCCAACTCTTCACTGAAGTTATTCTTCAATTCCTTGCATATGAAATTTTATCACCTTGAAAAATTGTATTTGATCCTTCTAGTTGGAAATAGCTGATTGTTCATTTTATTGTACCTAATATGATGATAGTTCTACTAGAATTTTTAATCAACCCAACTAATCGCTGCTAGTTTCTTTCTAAAAATATCTGCTATGATATGATTTTGTAAAATTTCTTGTGAACTTTGCCTATTTTTCCTAGTCTACATTATTTTTGTGGAGGATCTTGAGGTAAGTCACTTAGCATGAGTTCAATGAGTTTTGTTTTGTTTTATTCAAATTCTAGAACATGTATGCAACTAGATTATTTTTTTCTTGTCTATGGCTAAGATGTAATAGGAACCCTTAAAAATATCTCTATATATACATGTTCAAAAGGAGATATAAAGTGATACCTATTTAGAAGGAAAAGAAACCAAAATTTAAATACCCTTGAAGAAAATTGTAGAGCTAGGGCATGGTATCAAAATTGTAGAGCAAGAGCACATCACGACAAGGAAATCAAAAAGCAAGGGCACAAAATGGCAACAAAATTTCAAAGCAAGGGCATGGCACTAAAATTGTAGAGCAAGGGCATGACAATGAAATTTCAGAACAAGGGCACGACAACATAATTATAAAGCAAGGGCACAACAATGAAATGCAAAGATACATATCATAGGAATGAAATGCACCAAGCATATATGCATAATCATGAGGCTCATTCCCTTGTAGAAGTCATAACCTAATTAAATATGTGTATATATCAACCCAGCTAATCAACAACTAGACCCATTTAATTGATTATGACTTCTTTCTTTCTAAAAATATCTGCTATGATATGTTTTTGTAAAATTTCTTACAAACTCTACTCATTTTTCTTTGTCTGCATTATTTTTGTGGAGATCTTGAGGTAAGTCACTTATCACAAATTGAGTGAGTTTTTTTTTTTTTTTTGGATTTTTGAATATGTATATAGTTGGATCAATTTTTATGTTGTGTAGCTAAGATGTAATCAGCACCTTAAAAAGGATCTCTAAATATACATGTTGAGAAGTGTTGGATAAAATTGATTAATTGTGTGTTGTCTTTGATGTTACACAAATATCATATCAATTATTTTTTAGTGCATACCAAGCTCACTTGGATAGCGAAGATATTTTTTAGTGTCTACCAAGTATTCTTGTTCAGAAGATAGTTTCTACTGAGTTCACTTGGGCATTAAAGGAAAGTCTGCAAAAGATGAGTGTTAACCAAGCTTACTTGGTTAATGAAGGAAAGGTTGGATGGAATTAGTGTTAACTAAGTTCACTCAGTTACCAAAGAATCATTGCAAGTTTGTAGTGTTAACCAAGCTTCTATTGGTTAACATAGGGAAATCATTTCTGAGTTAGTGTCTACCAAGTTGGGTCAGCTAACAAAGGAATTTCCTATTTTGGCATATTGAGCTTAATTAATTTATCTATTGATTCCATCTGACTAAGATGATGAATGTTAATTATTCTAAGATATATTCTAACTAACATGATAATAATAAGGATATAAGTATAAGGTCATGTTGTGAGATAGTGAGATGTATGTGAGGAAAAGGATCATCAATGAAGATTGCTCTAAGGAAGCAAATCTGGAGGTTAGAAAGATATGTTTGAGGAGCTAAAAGGATATATTTGATCAAGAAGGATCATGTATAACCTAGAATAGAGATCTATAATTTATAATTTATTTGTATCTAAATCAAGTCATCTCATTGTTACTCTCTAACCATTGTAGTACTTATCTAAATCTCTTAACAGAGTTGGCTTAACAGCTATTTGTAAATCCTCTAACAAGATGATAGTTTTATTGAATTGTCTAAAGACCTCTAACAAGGCCACTCCTAAAAAGGTGATTAAATCATTTAATAGGGTCACACCTAACAATGTGTTTTGTAACCTTTAACAAGGTTGGCTCCTAATAGGGCTCACTTTAGAAGAGTGAAAATAGTAACTAGTTACAATTGGTGGTTTTCCCAAATTGGGTTTCCACATTAAATCTTGGTGTCATATGTGTTCATGCTATTTATTTTATGCTTACATTAAGATAAATTAATGATAATCATTGATAACATACTAAGATCTATAAAGTTAATTCATTACTAAGTACATTCAGTATTTACTGAGTTATAGCATTAACTATGTGTATGTTGAGTATCAGTATTTTAGTTTTCAAAAAAAAAATTATGCTAACATCCAAAGGGATCTTGAATTTATTTTTGTAGTAACTGATTCACCCCTCCCCTCTCAGTTACTCCTTTATATTTCCAACAATTGGTATCAAAGTTTTTGGTGCTTGTAGAGAAGGTTTCAAGGACCTAAGCTAAAGATCAGTTATGTCTTACAAAAGAGAGATTCCAAAGTTGAACAGAGACAATTTTGCAACATGGCAAGAACTTATGAGGTTACATCTAGCTACTATTAGTGATTCTAGTTGGAAGTATCTTGATATTGAATACAAAACTCCCACTGGAATATTATCAATTGAAGATATTGTTGAGAAGAAGAATCATAACATCATGATGATTGATATAGCATCTTCTCTCAGTTATGCTAAATTTGATGAGGTAAAAGACTATAAATCTGCTCATGCAATGTGGACTAAACTAAAAGATATCTATGGAGGTGATGACAATGTAAGAAGATCCAAAGTAGAATGTCTTAGAGGACAATTTGATGAAATGAAGATGAGAAAAGATGAGAATGTTGAAAAATATGTGGAAAGAATCAAGACCAACGTAAGTACAATCAAAGAATCTGCAGGAGACATTTAGGAGGCAACTGTTATAAGCAAGGTACTCAAAACTCTTCTTCCTATCTATGAAATTAGAGTGTCTTCTATTCAAGAAATGAGATGTGATCCAAATAAAAAATTAATCTTGGATGCTCTAGTTGGAAGATTGACAGCTTTTGAACTACATAACTATGATAACTATGTTCATGTTTCCAAAAATATTGAGTCTGCATTTGAAGCCAAACTCTCACTTAAGGAAATGAGCGAGAAATAAAAAGATAATCAATCAACAAGTTAGGAAGAAACTAAAAAAAGTTCTAACAATAGTCTAGAAATTGTTGAAGCCCTACTTGCAAAGAAATATTCCAAAGGTAGAGGAAAGTACAAAGGTAAAATCCCTCTAATTTATTTTTCTTGTGAAGAAATTTGTCATATTGCTACTAGGTGTCCAAATAGAGAAAGCAAGGATGAGAAGAAAAGACACAAGCACAAAGGCAAGAAAGAATTCAAAAGTCACAAGAACTCCAAGGAAAAAGGTAAGAAAACTTGTTTTATGGCTAAATATTGACGACGGTGAAGATGAAATGTTGTATATTGCTATAAAAGATGAATCTAATGATGAAGGAGATAAGATGTCACTTATCTCTCATGTTATCAAAAATGACACTTGGATTATATACAGTGGATGTTCACACCATATGATTGGAGATATGATGAGGAAGTGTAAGATTTGGTAACAATGAACCTTGTTGCATAAAGGGAAAAGCTCATATCTCATTAATCAATGAACGTATTTATGATAATGCCTATTAGGTTAAAGGAATGAAGTATAATCTAATGAGTGTGGCATAGTTGAATAATATTAGATTCAAGGTTGAATTCATGAAATGCAAGACAAAACTACTAGATGACAAAGGAAATCTAGTTGGATTAGGCAAGCAAACAAAAGGTAATCTATTTGATCTTGATCTTGGTGAATGCTCATGTTTTATTGCTCAAGTAGAAGAAATTTGGTTATGGCATAGAAGACTATTTCATTGTAAACTTGAATAATATGGTCAAGATAAGCAAATATAGAAGAGTAAGAGTTGTTCCTAGTTTGAAGAAACTTGATGTTGGTTTATGCAAGAATTGCCAAATTGGTAAAATGGGAAAGACTAGTTTTAAAAGTAAAAACTATCAGTAAGAATAAGTCTTGGAAAATATACATACTAACCTATGTAGGCCCATTATAATAGAGAGTTACAATGGAGAAAAGTGTTTCATTCTTTTTGTTGATGATTACTCTAGGATGATGACTGTGATGTATCTAAAAGAAAAATTAGAAGCTTTTGAGAAATTCAAATGATATTTGGCAAGAGTAGAGAAAGAAACTAGAAAGAGATTGAAATGCTTAAGATCAAATAGAGGTGATAAATTCATCTCTAATGAATTTAATAACTTTTGCATTGAAAGAGGAATCAAAAGACAAGTATCAGCCCTTGGTACACCTCAACAGAATGGTATAGCTAAAAGAAGAAATAGATCCATCATGGATTGTGGAAGAACACTAATGATAGAAAATAATGTTGCTACCAAATACTGGAAGGAAGCTATCAGTACTATAGTTCACACTTTAAACTGTGTTCAGTTAAAGAAAGACTCAAACCAAACTCCCTATGAACTATGGTACAGATACAAACCTAATGTAAGTTACTAGAAAGTATTTGGTAGTAAATGTTATATCTTGAAAGAGTCTAGAAAAGGAAAATTTGATGTAAAAGGTGATGAAGGCATATTTCTAGGATACTCCTACAGAAGTAAAGCATACAAATGTTTGAATTTGTCTACTCATAAGATCATAGAAAGTGCACATGTGAGAATTGATGAGTTTGCAGAAAAGAGTGAAGAAGAAAGAAAGAAAAGGAGCTAGAGTATTATAGAAGATTTTTCTACTATGAACCTAATACATTGCCAAATCTATTTGAAAGAAAAGAGACTTCATCTCCTGAGTCCCCTAAATCTCCAATGGTTATCGAGGTTACAAGAAGTACGAACTAAGTCACATTTTGAAGGACTTGAGTTGCAGTCAGAAGCTACCGAGCTAGTTCAAACTGAGTCTAAAAGACCCAAGTCATAGACAGTGGAACTTGAGCTTAATATCAAAGCTCATAATGAAAATAGTGGAACTCACACAAAATCCAAAGAACCTATTTTATCAAGATATTTTAGAAGATATCATGCACCTAATCAAATAATTAGAGATAAATCTGATGGAACAATGACAAGAAGAAAATTGGAAGGTACATGTTTTCTTGCTAAATTTGAACCAAGAAATATTAAATATGCATTATATAATGAAAGTTGGGTTGAAGCAATGAATGAAGAAATAGAATGGGTAGAGAAGAATAGAACTTGGACTCTTGTTTCTAGACCCAAAGAGAAAAATGTAATTGGTACTAATTTAGTATTCAGAAACAAGTTGAATGAAGATGGAAAAGTGTCTAAAAACAAAGAAAGACTGGTATGTAAAGGTTATTGTCAAGAAGAAGGTATTGATTATGGTAAAACTTTTGCACCTATTGCAAGATTAGAAGGTGTTAGAACTCTACTTGCATATGTAGCACAAAAAGGATTTAAAGTGTATCAAATGGATGTTAAATCTACATTATTGAATGGAATTCTTGATGAAGAAGTCTACATTGAACAACCAGAAGGTTTTTTAGATCTTAACAAAAGGGACATGGTCTACAAATTACACAAAGCACTATATGGTCTCAAGCAAGCTACTAGACCCTGGTATGAAAGACTAAGTAATTATTTGATACAGATTGGTATTCTAAGAACAAATGATAATAGTAGCCTGTATATAAAAGAAGGACCAGTTAAAAATATTGTGTTGGCAGAAATATTTGTTGATGACACTTTATTCACAAGAAATGAAGACTCATGCAAAATACTTTCAGAAGAAATGAGCAAGGAATTTGAAATGTCTATGTTTGCAGAAATAAAATTCTTTGTTGGATTATAGATTCAACAGAAGAAAGATCGTATCTACATCACTCAATCCAAATACATCAAGGAGATACTAAAGAAATTTGGAATGGAAGACTCAAGACTAGTTGGAACTCCATGTCTACTAGACATAAACTTTCCAAAAATGATGATTCCAAAGAAGTAGATTAGACCACATACAAATCAATGATTGGGAAATTGTAGTATTTAGTACATACAATGCCTAACATTGCCTTAGCAAATGGTATGGTGGAAAGATTCTCAAAAAATCCTAGAGAAAACTATATGATGGAAATCAAAAGAATCATGAGATATTTGAAAAATACTAAAGACTATGGCTTATGGTACAAACTCGAAGGCAATTTGGACTTAAAATTGTTTACTAATGTTGATTGGACAAGAAGTCTTGATGATAGAAAAAGAACTAATGATGGAGAATTCTTTCTTGGTAAAAGATTAGTGTCTTGGACAAGAAACAAAATTATATCTCTTAATCCATAGTAGAAGTCGAATATGTGGCAACAATAGTCAATTGTTCTAACATTGTTTGGTTCAAACAACTATTGGAAAGAATGAAAGTAGAGATCAAAGATGCAATAATCATATATTGTGATAATACTAATGCAATCAATATATCAAAGAACCTAGTGATGTACACCAAAACAAAACACATTGCTATAAAATATCACTTCTTAAGAGAATTGGTGCAGGATAAAGAAGTCAAATTGGAATATGTAAATACAAAAGAGAAAATTGTAGACATATTCACCAAGCCATTTCCTAAGGATGAATTTTTGTATCTAAGAGGTAAGCTAGGGGTCACTCCTCTATTTGAAGCTCACTGAATGAAGTTTAGTGATGCATCAACTAGAGCAAGTTGAAGATCAAACAGTTGATGTAGTATTGACAAGGGCATATTGCAAATGAATTATTACATAAGGTAAATTGATATTATTATAATTTTTTTCTTTGGCATGTGTTGTCAAAGAGGGTGAAGTTTACTATCATATCTCTATAAAAAAAATTTATTATAAAGAGGGAGAAGTTCTATGAAGAGATTTCAAAGAGGGAGAATGAACTTGGTAGAAGATTGTTGTAGACATAAGTTTTTGATAGAGGGAGAAGCTAAAGAGTTCAAACTGAAAAAGGGTGTATTGTTCTCAAATTTTCATTGTGTAATGACATGTTGTGTTTCCATCAATGCCAAAGAGGGAGATTCTTAGATACAATTGATTAATTATGTGTTATCTTTGATGTTACACAAATTTTATATCAATGATTGATTAGTGCATACTAAGCCCACTTGGATAGTGAAGATAGTTTTGAGTGTCTACGGAGCGTTCCTATTCAGAAGACAGTTTCTAACAAGTTCACTCAAGTATTGAAGGAAAGTCTATAGAAGATGAGTGTTAACCAAGCTCACTTGGTTAATGAAGGAAAGGTTGGATGAAATCAATGTTAACTGAGTTCACTCAGGTACCAAAGGATTGTTTCAAGTTTCCAGTGTTAACCAAGCTTCTATTGGTTAACATAGGGAAATCATTTCTGAGTTAGTGTTTACCAAGTTGGGTTGGCTAATGAAGGAATTTCCTATTTTGGCATATTGAGCTTAATTAATTTATCTATTGATTCCAACTGACTAAGATGATGAATTTTAATTATTTTAAGATGTATTCTAGCCGACTTGACAATAAGAAGGATATAGGTATAAGGTCAAGTTGTGAGATAGTGAGATGTATGTGCGAAAAAGGATCATCATTGAAGATTTGAAGATTTCTCTAAGAGCTCAAAAATATATGTTTAAGGAGATGAAAGGATATATTCAATCAAGAAGGACCATGTACAAGCTAGAATAGAGATATGTAATCTTCCATTTAATTTCATCTAAATCAAGTCATCTCATTGTTACTCTCTAACCATTGTAGCAGTGATCTAAATCTCTTAACAAAGTTGGCTTAATAGCTCTTTATAAATCCTCTAACAAGGTGGTAGTTCTATTGAATAGTCTAAAGACCTCTAACAAGGCCACTCCTAATAGGGTGATTAAATCCTTTAATAGGTTCACACCTAACAATGTGTTTTGTAACCTTTAATAGGGTTGGCTCCTAATAGGGCTCACTTTAGAAGAGTGAAAAATAGTAACTAGTTACAATTGGTGGTTTCCCCAAACTAGGTTTCCACATTAAATCTTGGCATCATATGTGTTCATGCTATTTCTTTTATGCTTGAAATTAAGATAAAGAAATGATAATCACTGGTAACATCTTAAGATCTAAAAAGTTAATTCATTACTAAGTACAACTAGTATTTACTGAGTTGCAGTATTAACTGTGTATATGTCAAGTATTAGTATTTTAGTTTTTAGAAATTTTCTTTATGCTGACATCCAAAGCGATCTTGGATTTATTTTTGTAGTAACTAATTGACCCCTCCCCTCTCAATTACTTCTTTATATTTCCAATAGAGAAGGAGATATAAAGAGATACCTTTTGAGAAGGAAATGAAACCAACATTTACATAACCTTGAAGAAAATCAAAGAGATACAGCATGGCAACGAAATTGTAGAGCAAGGGCACAGCACTACAACAAAATTGTAGAGAAGGGCACGACATGGTAAGAAAATCACAAAGCAAGGGAACAACACCAAAACTACAAAGCAAGGTCCTAACAATGAAACACGAAGATGACAAGAGCATGACAATCATATCACAGAGAAAAATCATAAAGCAAGGGCATGAAAATGAAACATAGAGATCACAAAGGCACAATAACCAAATTGTAGAGCAAAGGCATGGCAACAAAATGTAGAGATCACAACACTGAAATCGCAGATCAAGGGCATGACAATGAAATATAAAGATATATCATAGGAACTAAATACACCAAGTGCAAGGGCATGATAATGTTCAAATATCTCCACACTCATTCATAGCTCTCCACCTTCTTTCACACATAGCTATCTACAATCAAAACAAGTAGGGAATAATTTATGTCATGTTTTTTTTAATACTTACATGGGTGTTGCAATTACAACACTTATGTCGATATTGCGACAACATCATTGAAAATTGCAAAAAAAAGCATGAAAATCACCACAAATTAGACCATCATTGCAATTTGACCCCAAATCTTGTAGTGAGTCTACCAATTAGACTATTCAAGGTTAGATCATTACCAAGTGTACACCTCAATTCTTGTATTATATATATACTCTAATGGAATAAATAGGAAGTAAAGTCCTTAATACCTTATTGATCACAATCTCTTTAGATATATGTCTAATCCAGCTCCTCTTATTGCATTCACAACTTCTTTGATTTGACCACAATACTGTGAAATAATTTCTCGTTCTTTCATTCTCATGTCATCAAACTTGCCTCTCAAGATTTTTTCTATTATTCTTAATACATTTTTATCTCCTCCATGAATTTGTGCCAACTTATCCCACATTTTCTTTGTAGTAGTGCACTCCTTGACATCATCAAATTCAACATAACTTAGGGAAGATGCCAGATCTATCTTCATTTGATTATGCTCCTACTTCTCTTTTATTTTCTCAATTTTCATTGGCTAGGACATTCAACACATTCGTTATCCAAGTAGTATAGTGTTGAATATCCAACTCTAGATAGATGCAGTCTCATCAAGAATTTCTATTCTAGGAAGTTCTCTTTGTTCAATTTGGGTACCTATCTCTTATGCATCTTGATATTTAGATTAAGTCCCTTCAAAAATTCATTTAAAGCATTAAAATCTCTGATACCAATTGTGAAAATGATTAGAGTGGGGTCAATTAGTTATCCTTAGGTCTAGATGTACCAATTCAATTTTTAACAACTTCAAACAAATTATTCACATTCATAAATCCACTCAGTCAATATAGCAACTCATCAGTAATTCAAATTATTCATCTCGTCAATTATCTCTCTATCTAGTATTTTTCAAATAACACAAATATAAAAATAGATGGCATGAAACATGAAAACATCATTCACACAATTGTGACACTAGGATTTAACTTGGAAACCCAATTTGAAAAAAACCACCAAGTAACATGCTACCACTTTTTCACTATTCTTAAGTGAGCTCAGTTAAGGGCCAACCCTCTTAAAGGCTACAAAACACACTGTTAGGTGTGACCCTGCTAAAGGATTTAATCACCCTATTGGGAGCAGCCTTGTTAGAGGACTTTAGACCATTCCATTCGAATTTCATCTTGATTAAAGGATTTACAATATTACTATTTTGTCAACCTTCATTAAAGAACTTCTCTGCCATAATGGTTAGAAAGTAAAAGCTAGGTTTGATTTGATAAAACATAATTTACTTTTTGAATTGAAAACTCCATTTGTCTCATTCCTAGTTCATTGATTGGACTTCATCATTTTCTCCATCTTTGATTTGCTTGACAACCCTCCAAGAAATCTCGCAATTAGTAACTTCTCACCTCTCCTCTACAACTTTGTTCTTCACTTATTGACAAATTTTTTGGCCAACCAAAAACATAAAACATTTTGTGTACCTCCTTATATGGGTATCTTTGATCTTTTTCCACTTAATCATAACCACAGATCTTAGGATTTGATTAGATTCATTGAATCTATTCATCATTTATTCCTTTTTCTCCTTCCTTGAAACTTCTATAAACTTCAAATTCAAGTCTTTTCTTAGATTACTTAACAAATTCAATTCATGCATTAAATATTCGAACTCATAAATCCTTATCACTATTATTTTTTGAACAATTCATAAATTCAACTATGTCAACCTCAAATCTTGATTCTTTCATAAATTGAAAATTTGTTGACACTTGAGCATCACTATGTTCTTCAACTCGATCATCACTAGGTAGCTCAGTCTCCATTGTTCTATTTCACTTCACTTACACTTGCTCACTTGACTATCTTTGTGTTTGGTCACTTTTACAATTTTCTTCTTTACTCAACTAATATTATTTTTCTCAGCTATAACTTAAGTTCCTTAATCATCTACTTCAACTTCTTCATTGACCTAATAAAACTGTCATTCAATCAAGCTTAGTGTTTTACTAATCATATTGACTTCCATCAATCATCTCTTCCAAACTTCAATTTCAACTTTTTCTTTTCTTAATACAATGAAGGTAAAAGCACAAACTCGTGTTACCTTTTATAAGGAAAAAGGATCCCAGAATGCAAAATGTTCAACTTTAACAACATAAAAATGATATTTGTGCTTAGAATTTGAAGATGATGTAAAATGATGAAATATGTGAAATTGGATGAAATTATGCCTATAATTTTTGTTAAAAAAATTAGTAATAATTTATTTAGTTTTTTAATTTTTAAGTCCCTTTTTCTACTGTGAAAGACATAGGTTGTAGTTCTCATCAAACAAGTATATCCAAATCATCTTTTTTTGCTATGATTTGAAAAAAATTTATAGAAGACATGTATAGATAGGGAACAAAAAAAGAAATATTGTTTTTTGATGTATATGTTTTGTTGTTATAAGTACTTGAGTTTGACCTTACCAGAAACCAACAATTTTCACCTCTTGTCAAAGCTTCCCTATCAAACCTACACTTTTTTGAAAAAAAAATTACATATTCTTGGAGATGACTCTCTCCTCTAGGGATATATATAAATTTTATATTTTTTAATATGATTTACTATTTTAATTTTAGGGAGCATCTTCTCAAATGTTAAAATTATTACTTATAATATTTTGAAACTATAACATATTATAACTAATCAAAACACTATGAAATTTATATAATGATGATATTGACATTGAGATCTATAAAATGCTATTTTTAGTTTTTGAAAAAAAGTTGAGTTTTGATAGAGATATGAGATCTCACCAAAAATAGGTTTATAGATCCTAAAAGATGACAAAGATCTATGCTTTTACTCATGATCAAACAACAGATTATCTTGTCAAATACCAACTGATCAAGTGCCCATTGTAATTCCATCATACTTAACTCCTCTTCACTCAACAATTCTACTAACTCACCTTGCTATCCCTTCTTTTCAAATTATCTTCATCAATCAACTGGCATGTCACTCTATAGTATTAGTGAATGTCTCACCAACAAGGTTTGACATCAATGACACCATAAGAATTGTTCCAATTGTAGTTTCCAACATAAATGAAACTCAACTGAAGTATCAAGATCTTGATCTTCAGATCCAATTTCTTGTAGAAAAAATATCAAGAAAAATAAGTGCATACCTTGATCCTTGGATGATGTTATTCTCCATGGGTATAGGTCACTATGGATTATGAATAACGTATGATTTTTCCTCTGTGATTGAACATTTGGAAAGGGCTTCCGATATAATTAACCACTCATATAACTAGTGCGAACAAATTTGGAAGGAATATTTTGAGGCAATTCATTAACCATATTTGATTTTTGCATCAAAGTCATATAATCAAAATTCAAATGGCCAATTATTTCATGCCATGTATTAAAATCAATAGTGGTATCTAAAGAATATGTTGAACTAGAAAAATTATGAAATTTGAAGAAGTTATCATTATCCATTTTAGTTTTAGCAAAAACTTGATTATTTGGAGGATTAATCACATAACACATATCTTTATAAAATTCAACTTTATAATCTTGACATATCTTGTCAATGGAAAGAAGATTAGTTTTCAAATCAGCAAAATAGAGCACATCATGTAGTTTACAATTAGGAATACTTTCATCACCTAATTCATCAATTTTTCAAGTATGATTATTAGCTAATTGAAATGGAATGTTAGACAAATCAGGTTGAAAAGAATGTAAAAAAAAGGAAGAATTGCCCTTATATTCATATTCTTAAAATCACAGGGAATAAGCTAGGCTTAAATTATCAAATGAACTTCTAATTACAAAATCAACTTGATCATTCAATTAGAAGTTCATTTTGGTTATAATATTGGTTATAATATAGAATTTGTTCCCTATTTAAAGAAACATGTTGAAAAGTGCCACTATCCACTTTGAAGGTGTAGATACATTGTAACTACAAGTAAAAGAATTATGAAATTGAGAACCATTAGGATTACCTTTTTTATTAAATTTTTTTTTGAGATTTTGATTGTTGCGGTTCATAGGTTTCTTATCATTTTGGTTTTTGAAACAATTATTAGCCACATGACCATATTTGCCACAATAAGTGCATTGAGGTTTGGAGTTAGAATTATTCCTTTGATTATTACAATAGTTTGTATTATTATTATTTTTTTTTATTTTTTTTTATAAGTCTTAAAGTGAGACTTGTTATTTGAATTATTATAACTAGTAGATTGATTATGATTATGATTATTTTACCAAGTTAATCTAAAACTATTATTTTGATTCCTAGACATGAAAGAATGTTCATTTGATTTAAGTGTGCCAAATTGAATTAGTTTAACTTCTTGATACAATAAATTTTGAAAAATGACATAAGTTAATTGCATGAATAAACTAGGAAGAGAAAGTTGAGCATGAATACTAGTAATAAATTATTGAAATCATCTAGAAAGACACATCTTAAGTATGATATGAATTAAATTAATATTGGTTAATGTAACACCTAAACCAATCAAGTGACTTTTAAGAGCATCAAACTTTAAAAGAAATTCATCCATGGTTTTGAAATCGGTATACCTAAGATCCTTGAGTTGGTCTTGAAGTTGTATTTTCTATGACTCATTTGTGCTATCAAAAGTGGTTATCAAAATTTCCCATGCTTCATGAACTTTAGTACAATTCATAATTAAGACATAAATTGGGAATCTTAGATATTTCAATCAAGCCTAGGGATTCTTCATTTTTTGTTTTCCATGCATATTTTTTTATCTTGAGTGGGAGAGACAACTGACTCAATAGAATGACTAGTGGCAACATCCAACATATGTTCAATGTAGTGCCTCTCCCAATGGATTTATGTAAGTCATCCTAAGGGATGCAATGCTGATGATCTTACTTTGTGTTGTTAAGTGAAAATGAGTGATGTAAATGGATTATTTTAATACAATTGAATAAATGGTTAAATTATGTGATTTAATGCATTTATCACTTTGACTATATTATTATATGTAATTAAATTTTATCATGATAATTACCATACAAGATTTATGTCCCTGGTAGTAGCACATGGAGTTAGAGATTCAGTTGTTCATATCTAGCCAATGTTGACCCTATATGGTTAGTGTATCCCATTTAATTGTTTAAATTAAATCCTCCAGTGATTTAATAAGTCTGGACTCATTTGCATTATGTGATTAGACTTGTAAGTGTGTCTGTGCATTTAGAGGTTTGCAAGTGTTGCAAAAATAATTAACAAATTCTACAATTTTGGTTTAAGGGAATTTGGAGCTATGTTTATTTTATTTAACTCCTGATAGCTTTGTCGTAGTTGAATTCCAATTACTTGGAATAACCTATTTTTATTTGGGTTGATTTGGGGTTTAACTAGGTGACCTAGTTAATTACCCTAATCCTCTATTCACTCAAAAAGTGAATATATATCCAAAAATAAATTTTATTCCTCACTTCTCACTTTTTGAAATAGAAATTTGAGAGAAAATTCTAAATCCTCTTCAAGAGGAAATATTGTTCTATTCTTTGTGGGAGCTATGGGCATAGGATCATCACAAGGTTGGTCACACTAGATCCAACTCAAGGAGACCTTAGATTACCATGATTTTCAGTTGTTTCTATGGGGTTTTTATTTTATTGTTCAAGTTCCTATTTTGCCCTTTTGGCTATCAAGTAGGGCTCTCCTATTTTACTATTTTTTTTTCATTTTTGCTTCTACTTTTTGTATCCATTTGGATGGTGAAATGTCCCTCTTCTAATTTTATATGATATTTCAAACCTCTAATCAGATCTTTATGATCAAACAACCAATATTTCAAAGATCTACCAATTTCTCAATAAACCCCAAATCGGGTATGCCAGAAATAGTGTCAAAAACTTCACAGCTTCACATATTATTAATAAATCTAAAAGTGGACTTTTTTTATAGAAATTTCAGCAGCATAACAGCCTACAAAATGACATTTCTAGATCTGTATAACATTTACACAACAGCTCCCAAATGGAGGGCAAAAACAATGCTCATCGAGCTCCCGAAAATAACACAAAATAGCTGGAAACACCACAAAAGCACTGATAATCTATCATAGAAGTATAATAATGACCAAATACATATATTCAGCTCTATTTTAACATTTAAATTTCTGATATACAGTAGCAACCCAAACTGATATGAAATACTCAACCGAAAACACCAAACTCTTACAAAAACACACTCGAAAATCCACAAATCTACACTGTTCAGCACAAAGGAAAACTCTGTATGAGCATGCACATGGAATGGCTTCAAACTCCCATCCTTAGCCTTCCTAGAAACCTAAAAACTTTCATTTTCAGGTCTCCTTCTCCACAGGTTTGGCAGCCTCTAAAGAACAACAAAGAAATGAGCAAAAATCAAGTTCTGGAATCCCCCCAAAATGCCTCCAAACCTCTTAAAAGAGGGCATAACCCTAACTCACGTCCAAGAAGGGTTAATAAAAAATATTTTAATAATAATCTTCATTTATTAGTCCATTAGCTTCCAAAGATTATCCCCTTTTTCCAAAACTTCACCTTTTTGGGCCTGCCTGCCTTAGCAAAGATTATTATTTTTAATTATTTGAAAAGGGGACATGACAAGTCCTCCCTTTCCAAATATTGCTTGTCCTCAAGCAATGGCTAAACAATAAACCAATCAATCCACCTAGATCCCAAATGTAGTCATGAACTATACTATTGTTAATTAACACAGGCTCCTGCAATATCCTCTGCAATATAACCAAGAGGAATCTATAATCAAACTGACAATTACAGCTCAACCAAACTCCAAAGTCACAACTTCCACAGTCAGGAACCCACGAGACGCAAACTCTTAGAACATCAAAACCCAAGTAAAGTGGACAAATCAAACTGCCAACATAGTAAATATCATCAACGCATCCCACTGGCCTATACGAAATGTACAATCCAACTCTGCAACAATGGTGAATGCTCCCGAATGAAACTATACCAAGTATGGAGAATCCACACACTGTACAACTCCTGCACTCAACACAACTCTGCAAGTCATCAGCCATTGTCTCATAACCATAACTCCCATGTACCCTTGATGGTGAAAAGCCTTCACAAGATAAATAGCAAGAAATGGAACCCAAACCAAATTTGCCATGAACAAGTGATACAACTCACTGTAACTGATCATGAGCTAAGTGAGGAGATGGCATAGCCAAAGGAGTAGAATCAATAACAACACCCGCTGAAGCATCACTCCAAAACTCCTTCTCTAAGTCATGTATTATCAAGCTATCAACTATAGAACCTATCGCCATGTCGTGCCCATCACAACTCTCATCCCGAGATGTCAAACTATCCCATATCTGATGATAAGCACTAGCAACCAAAGTACATCTCTGTATCATCATCTCACAAACATGATCATCAAAGGTAAATTGATGAGCATACCTCACAATGTAATGTCGATAGAATGCGCCAATCTCAATCAGTGGCTCAGACTGTAATCCAGATGTAACTAACTACAATCGATCACTAATCAAGTTGGAACTGACTACTACCTCTGAAGACATCGCCAAGGGAGTAGTATTACTAGCAGGAACCATGCCAACTGTCAGCTCACCAACATCACACATGGTCTTTGATACAGCATCTCTAGTCTTCGTGCCATTAGTACTAGAGGTCACCACCATGTCAAGCATACCACAACAATCTGCTGCAGCACCCAACTCAACTGATCCTGGCTCTAGTGGGGACAAACTCGATATGCCAATGTTAGTATCAAGGATGGATGCATCCCCATCTCCACTGTCTTTGATAATGTCGACCATGGACATGCTTAGGTCACCAGACACCACAGCTTGTGACTATATAGAATCTGGTAAAGACTATAGTTGCTCTAGCTCCATGGTTACCTTAGCCAAATGAAACTATGACTCCTTGAAAGCCAATTGTCTACTCTCAAGAATCTTAGAAGTCACCTCAAGCTACTGAGTAAGCTCACTCACCTCATCCTCCTTGGCCAACAATACATCGTATGTTGTACTTCCTCACTCCATAAGATAATCTCTATCAGCTACCAACTAAATATAATCTTGTCTCAAAATCTAGATAGCCTCCGATAAAGAGTGGAACTCTGTCAAGGAAATATAACTACCTCTCATCACTAGTAGGAGAACCCCATCCATAAACTGCTAACAATTGACGAGCAGCATTGAAATGTTGGCAAGCAATAGCAATGTCTCGTTCACTAACTCTCAACTGACTAGACACATGATGGTACTGTCTAGACTGTATCCTACAAACCTCCTCTGATGCACTATCTAAAGGAGTATCCTCAAGGTTACTGGTCTCTAGAGTATTACCATCCATATCATGCAAATCAACTCCAAAGCTCATATCAACATACGGAGTATCAAAAACTGTAGCACTGTTATCCAACTCCTCTGTACCAAAAGAAACCACCAAGGAAACTAAGTCTTCAAAACTGCCCACTACATCCTCCTGGATGTCATCAATGCCAATATGATCCTGAGACTCATCTGTACACACTGCCAAATATGAAAGATCATCAACACATTCTAGCAAAAATGGTCGACTGGATATATGAACAAAGCCCAACACTGGTGTATAAAAACTAATACCAACATCGGATAAGCTCCTGGCACAAGAAAAGACAACACCCTTCAATCTACTAATCAAATCCATGATAGCACCCAAACAATCACTGCTACCAAAAAGTGTTAAATATTTCCAGTCAACTGAATCCCAAATGCCAATATAACAATCTCGAGTCGATATCCGTAAACTATAATTAGCTAGTAACTCAAGAAAAATCCTCACCTGAGTAATATGACCAATACCAACTAATTCCACATACCTGTCTGACATTGTCCCTATATCCTAGATGTGAATGCAAGATGAACTCGCAACATTATCAATATCCATATATGATCTACCATTCGCAGAAATCTGAGTATTAGGAGTGCAAGATGAAACTAAACTCAATTCCATGCCATGCTTATCCCCATGTCTCTCCCAGTCTTGTAATGCCAATGGAGTATTCACCAAAGAAGCTCGAGTGTCCTCAAGCTCGTGAGAAAGCCTGTCAACTTCCTCCTCCTTCCTCCTCAAGGCATCTAAATAGTCTCTAACAAGGCTAAGAAGATGGTCACGATCTGATAGAAGATGTAAATAACTCAACTTCATCGTTCCCATTCCTTCCCTAATCGCTTGTAAGTCAACACAAGGAGATTTTTCCTGAACTCCCTTATGTCTACCCTATAACTGAATCATTTGAATGTGATCCTCTATCATATCCTGCATCCTGTCATGATTAGATAATGAAGTCACAATACTATCTTTGTTCACCTTCAGCTGGCTGGACAAATCATGTGAAGTACTACCTGCCTCAACCTCATGTGATGAAGCATCTAACTGTGTCTAGTACTCTTTCTCAGCAAAGTCATGAATGCTCAATGTCTGCTCATCTCTACCAGGTATCTCACCATCATGCACAACAACATCCTCATAATCATTATCTAAACCCACTACCTCCTGTGGCAGAGTAGAATCTGAGACCTCTGCCTGGCTATAAGCTAGTTTCTCAAACTCCTCATGCAAGTTCTTGGTAATTGTGTCATCTGCCCTGTGAGAAAATATGCCAAATAGAAATCTAGTCAACTTATCCAACTTAGTTGGGTCGGAAAACATGTCATTCATCATGCGATGGTGCTCAACCAACTATTCAGACATGTCATGGCTTATTTTTCTAAGTTTATCTCGAATGTCTAAATAACCATCCTTTCTACTGTTCTGACTCTGGATATCAATTGTCCAAGATCGTGTCCTCTAAGACTCTGTACTATACCTGTCCATTTTGGATAAAGTAGAGTGTAACCCCAATAGGTTATAACTTCTTCAAACACCAAGAACTAACATGCAATTGATTAGAAGTAGCATGCAACCATAGATTTTGACATGCAGCTGATTAGAAGCAACATGCAACCACCAAATTCACCAAGAACTAACATGCAAATGGTTAAAAGTAGCATGCAACCATAGATTTTGACATGAAGCTGATTAGAAGCAACATGCAACCACAAAATTCACCAAGAACTAACATGCAAATGATTAGAAGTAGCATGCAACCATAAATTTTGTCATGCAAGATTTGGGTAGTTGTCAAAACTGACATGCAAACTTCTACAAACCCTCTGGCTAGCAAGATCATAGCTCTAATATCATTGAAATTCCCCTCTTCTAATTTTATATGATATTTCAAACCTCTAATCAGATCTTTATGATCAAACAACCAATATTTCAAAGATCTACCAATTTCTCAATAAACCCCAAATCGGGTATGCCGAAAATAGTGTCAAAAACTTCACAGCTTCACATATTATTAATAAATCTGAAAGTGGACATTTTTTTATAGAAATTTCAGCAGCATAATAGCCTACAAAATGACATTTCCATATCTGTATAACATTTACACAACAACTCCCAAATGGAGGGCAAAAACAATGCTCGTCGAGCTCCCAAAAATAACACAAAATAGCCGGAAACACCACAAAAGCACTGATAATATATCATAGAAGTATAATCATGACCAAATACATATATTCAGCTCTATTTTAACATCTAAATGTCTAATATACAGCAGAAACCCAAACTGATATGAAATACTCAATCGAAAACACCAACTCTTACAAAAACACACCCGAAAATCCACAAATCTGCACTGTTCAGCACAAAGGCAAACTCTGTATGAGCATGCACATGGAATGGCTTCAAAATCCCATCCTTATCCTTCTTGAAAACCTACAAACTCCCATTCTTGGGTCTCCTTTTCCACAGGTTTGGCAGCCTCTGAAGAACAACAAAGAAATGAGCAAAAATCAAGTTTTGGAATCCCCCCAAAATGCCTCCAAACCTCTTAAAAGAGGGCATAACCCTAACTCACGTCCAAGAGGGGTTAATAAAACATATTTTAATAATAATATTCATTTATTAGTCCATTAGCTTCCAAAGATTATCCCCTTTTTCTAAAACTTCACCTTTTTGGGCCTACCTGCCTTAGCAAAGATTATTATTTTTAATTATTTGAAAAGTGGACATGACAGATGGAGTTTGAGAACTAGTGTTGCCCTCCTTTTCTAATTGCTAGCTCTACTTGATTGGGTAGGTATGAGAATTTTCCTTTTTTTTGGGATGGGGATTTGGGGTTTCGCACCACTATGTTAGTCATTTTTGCATACAAGGTTCAAACCTTATTTTTATTGGATTTTTGTGGCTCATTTACCCAAGGCTAGAATGGGTTTTATTTTTGTGGATTTTTGTCAATGTTAGATTTTGAGGTGTTTGTCTAAATTTGTGTGCTGTCTAGTTTTCTCAGGTTTTCTTGCCATGGTGTTGGTCATGGATTTAAAATATCTGTAGGATTCAATTTGATGATAATTACATCTTTTATTTGCATTGGGATGTGTGCAAAATCAATAGTCCTAGATTGAGGTTGGTAGAGTGTGTGTTATTGCTATGTGGCATTTTTGTTGCTTTAGGATTTGTGTTGAATCTATACTCTCACATGTAGGTCAGTTGAGTGAGATTGTTGTACTTGTTTGATTGTTTCTTTTCTCATATCTAATGCTTGTATTAGTTACTTGATTATTTTTTGTAGTTGGTTGTGTCCACACATGAGCATGTGTGTGTGTGTTTGATGGGATCTTGCAAGACCCAAACTCCTGGATATAGGTTGGTTGAGGGATTGTTCATTAGGGTTGGGTTGGGAACTTGCATTTCCTCTAGGCACTCATTGTGATATGAGCATGGGTATGTAGGGTAAGCATTTGGAGTGGCTTCTCTCATTACCCTAGTTGTTTATCGACAAGGTAGCATGAGGAAGTTCTAACAAGTGATAACTAAATTAATAAATGGGTAATAAAACTTAACTCAAATAAGTGAATGCATGTACGATGTCTCTGAAGGCATGGCATGATGATTTCCTAAGGGATTTGTTCCACACTAATGTGATGGTTTCTTAAGGGATTTGTTCCATGTTGATTATTGCTTGGGCTTTTCACTGCCAAGCAACTTACACTCCACTAGAGTCCTTACATAGTTGACCCATAAAGTGTCTGACCGGGACCTATTATAATTAAATTCTCTCATGATCTTGGTTTTAGGTGTCTTTACTATCTAGTGTGAGTGATAGCCATGGACATTGTTTTATGTGTGTTTTTAATGAGATCATTATCTCCATCAACACAGTAGGAGTGGGCCTGCGGGTTCCATGTGGGTGGGAGGCATAGCTACCTATATCATTGTTGGGGACCAATGTTTAGAGATGTTCTATTTCCATTTAAGACTGATGCTTGATGTTTCACTTGGTATATTCAGGTTTATGGAGCATGTTTCCTTGTGATTTATGCTTTTCTTGAAATGCATGGATATTCTATTTAGATGATGTTAGTTTCATTGGTGCATTCCTTTATTAGGATATTATAGCATATGATTAGATGATGTGATTCAGTACTAGTTCGAGTATCTATGCTTTGATGGATTAGCATGTTAGATCTTCTTGTTCTTATGATGCCAGTTACATTTGTAGTAGTAAATCCCTCGTAAGACAACTCTGACTATGTAGTTGGTAGTTTGGGATGTTACGCATGGGGGATGGCTAGGGCCTTTGAGGTCTCATGATGCTATAATGGTTGGGAGGAATCATACATGAGTTTTAGTTGTGTTGGTGCTTAGATGTTTATGCTTCCTTCATATGATGTTTGGTTTATGAACCATGTATGTACATTATGATGTTTATTTCCACATGTTCCTTTAAATTTTGTTATGGATTAGATGGATAGTTGTGCTTTTGTCTTGTATTTCATTCTTTTGAGTGACTTATCCTCAACTTTAGTAGTTTTGGCACCCCTGGTGTGGAGTTTCTAACCTTATTTACCTTCTAAATTTAGCATTTGTGACTTTTTATTTTGGGCCTAGGTGATAGAGCATTAGCATTGTGTGACACTGGAAATGTGTCACATAGAGAAAGTTTTGCACCACTTGAGAGAAAGTGTCACACGGCTATAGAAGAAAGTGCCACACATTTATAAAAGAAAGTGTCGCATGGCAAGAAAGTGTCAAACCACTTAAGAGAAACTGTCACACCACAGTGGAAAATTGTCACACCACTATAGAGGAAAGTGTTGTCTGACATCTATGTGTAGACCTGCTTGGGCAACAAGCAGGCACTTTTTGACTTGATCAAGATGTTTTGAGGGGTATTTTAGCTACACTCTATGGATTTCTTGAACCCTAGTGTTTGACCTTTTGACTTTGGGACCTTCCAAATTTGAATGCATTTTGTGACCTTTGTAGCATTCTTGTAAATTGGTAAATTGACTTGTATGGATTAATCTCCTAGGAATCTTGCTTTTTGGATTTAAAATGAATATCTTTTCTAAATATTAGTGTTTAAGGGAATGAACATTGTATGCTTAAGACATGTAGTAGGTTAATGAACACGTTGGTAAGTAGTGATGCTTGGAGATCATTGGTGTTTGGATGTTTGGTTTAGTCTTCCATTGTGATCTTTGTGATCTTTGTGATCTTTAGCATGTAGATGGTTGTGTGCTTCCATTCTTATCCTTCAAAAAAAAGATAATGGATTTTATCAATCCTTGTTCCAAGGATCTCTGGTGGGGCATCACATTTAAAATGAAAAATAAATAAAATGTGGATCTTCCATCAATAGTAGTATGAACTATTAAATTAAATTTTTTGAATTAAGGTTGACATGATGTTAATTTTTTAATTAAACCTTGAGATAAATGATTGTGCCAAAAAAAAAGTACACTCTTAATGAAGTTTTAAAAACAAAATGCTAGCTAAGGAAACTCTAAAATTGAAGGGCTTTAAAAGAAACTTTATATTATGAACACAATATAAGGATATTATATAGTTAAAGAATAATCAAGAATAAGAATTATTCTGAAAAGGGATCAATTTAAAATTAGAAATTACTTGACACAATTAATTAATAAATAATTATAGTCCAATGAAAGAAAACTTACTAGTTAAATTGTTGTGACATTTTTTTTAAATGATGAAACAATTAAAGAAATGGACAATTACAGAGAAGAATGGGAAGGAAGTAGAAGAAACTAACAAAAACATTGTTAGATAATACAAACAATAGTACAAAAGAATGAGCACCTAGGAAAAGTAATGAAAGTGCGAGCATAATAAGTTGTGCTTGCACAACTAAAAGACTTCAAAAAGATCTCACCTGAGAAGGGAAAGAAAAAATAAGTCTACATTTCAAACTTGAAAACTTAGTGATGGTAAGGGAGAATGAAATTTTGTAGGCTCGGGCCTAAATATTTTGTTAGTGAGTGCTATATATGCACACACTACTTCAAATAATCCAAATTAAAATCTTTTTAAGAGGTAACTATCTATGTTCTATATAGAGATTTTTGAATAATACTTTCCTACCAAGAATACTTCACGTCTTTAGGATTTGATGCTACACCACTACTCACTAACCTATTAAATCAACTCTACTACATAGATAGATTTTACCACTACTCACTAACCATGAATTGAATTGATTTTATTTTACCATGGACTATCTAGGTTATGTTTACCTATTCATATTTGGGTTCCAATGAGGGGTATTATTTTGATTATAACTGATTAAAAATCATTGTTTTAGATGGTGCATATGTAGAAAGTCTATTTTTTGTACTAATCAAATTCATTCTTTAATACATACAGCCACATGGAATGATATATCAAGGATGTATTATTAAGAGCTTGTGATAAAGACGACTTTTGTTCTAATGCCTAGAAATAATATTCTAAATCCTTAATAAGTTCCCGATTACTTATGT
Source organism: Cupressus sempervirens (assembly GCA_028749045.1). Taxonomy (NCBI): domain Eukaryota; kingdom Viridiplantae; phylum Streptophyta; class Pinopsida; order Cupressales; family Cupressaceae; genus Cupressus; species Cupressus sempervirens. Next base: position 257,074,687 of record CM053787.1, read on the forward strand.
AGATACAACCTATAGCATACAACATATAAATTTGGTGATAGGGGTCAATTTCCAGTTGCATTACTTCATATTAAATTTTTAATGCTTTTGCATATATTCCCTTTCAAATTGAGCTTACATTCATTCTAGTGGTTCATTCAATTGAGATGTTCTTCACTCCCAAACCATACATGAGAATTTCACCTCATATTGTTCCTCTCTTTTTTAACAGAGTAAGAAAAATAATCAATTCAATTGACAAGAAAAATGTTTTTCTTTATGATAATGAATTGACAAGAAGTAGTGTATGTCCAATGAATCTCTAGTTATCCTTCTTGCAAAGATTTTTTATTTTATTTTTTTGAAATAAAATTTTTTTTAGCTTAGCAATACAAACACGACCTCTAACAATTTGCTTTTCCTTAATGCACTATAATTTATGAGAAATATTCGCTCCAACAATCATTGTTGCTTCTAGTAGTATTTTAAATACAAAGGAGATGAATGTTTGTTTCCTCAACCATTATAAATAGCCCTTAATAAATATACATATGTCTTATGTATTCTTCATTATTTATTATAACTAAGCATTTCTATTGTTGATTTTAACATGTAGTATTTTTTTCCTTATGCACACCTATCATATAGATTTGACCATTAATGTCTGTGTAATATATATAACCTTTTGCTCAATAGTAGAATCTTAGAAGATCAAAGCATCTAAGGCTACATAAATTGGAGGTACATGACAAAAATAATTGTTCTATTTCTAACACTCACCCTCACTAAACATAAGTTTTAACTTACTACAATATGTCAACATTGCTAGAAGAGTCAAGGGATCAACAAGTCATCTTCTATTACAATTACTTGAAATGTGTTAGGAAAATATGTTAGATCTCTTCACTGCATTCTTATTGAGCATTGTAATACAAAATAAAATGTGTACAATGCCAAAAAGACATCAAAAAATTCCTTATAATTAAGGATTTTATAAAATATATTCAATTGTGTTAATGTTAACTTTATTGTGTTCCCAAAAGAATTTACAATATTCCTATTTATTTGATGCTTTTGATGCCTTATATGAAAAGGACTAAAGACAAATGAAAAACACAAGAAAAGTTTTTTTATAGTTAAATAAAATGAATCCAATAACATTTCATGATTAATCATTAAAGATTGGAGTGCACATGAATATATGAGTAATTTTGGAGGACTACTCAAAGTAGTAGGGAACATTGACAAAAAAGGATGATTTTATACATAATTCAATAAAACCTTGTAATTCTTGAGAAATACTCAAATTCAAACATGATTGAATAAAGTAGCAAGTGTAAACATCAACTAAAGGAGCTACTTTAGAGTGGAAGATTGAAAACATTGTTGCATGTAGACAAGAATGATTGTGAGCATAGAAGAAGATTGCAAATGAGTGCAACAACACTTCATGATTAATTTAGTAGATTTGAACATATTATCTGCATTGTCCCATTTTTCTTTAACATTCCGTGTAGTAATGTCATAATAGAATATAAGATAAATGCCAACTTATTAAAACATTTAGTAAATTGATGCAGGAACACCTTGGAAGGGCAATCTTGCATCACCCAAAAATATTTTTGATTCATCATTCAATAAGGGTTATCTCAGTGTAGAGTTACTACTTTTAGAGGCTTACTATTTTTAGTAAGTTGGTCATGTGAGTTTAGAATATTTTGATTTCATCCATGTAGGTTAATTTTAGATATATCATCCTATAAGTAAAGTCGCATTGCAATAGCAAGTTTATTTTGTGAATTTATTGATTTTTTTAATATTGGCAATAGGGTATACAAACATTAAACTCAGTTTTGAAGGCTTTAGATGCTTCGAAGAGGGGTTGAATCCTAGTTAACTAGACATTGTGCAATTAAGAATTGTACATCAGGTCATGGCTTTTCTAAAAAGGGGTTATAATAGTCAATCAGAGCAACTAACAATGAGTCGTGGTCTTCAAAAGTCATACCACCTAAAATGGGCAAAAATGAATTTTTTCCACAATTCCTTTTGAATTTTGAAATTTTTTAAGACCTACATAATAAAATATAAAAAATAATAATAATTTAGGGTTGATTAACCTCAAGGTTTAGGGTTAAACTTCTAGAACTTTCTTGGGGAATGGAAAATTGGCTATATAAATAATGCGTATAGGGTTCTCTAGGATAGTTCTAGCTTATATAATATTGTAAGGCAAATGCCCATGTGGATTTGCATGTTTTTTCCTAAAAAATTTAATTCCATTATTTTGGAGATAATAAGAAGCCAACTTTTTGCTCTCTTTTTTTTTAAAGAGGGGTAAACGCTTTGGCCTGGAGCTATGAACCAGTGAGGCCACAAACAGGGGACCTCATCCCCATGAGATTTGAACCTTGATGGCAAGGACATCAACACAACAACTTAACCATCACAACATGCCACTATTGGCAAGCCAACTTTTTGCTCTTACAACTTGCTATTATTCTCTATTTCTTTTATATATTTGTGTTATTAAGGGGAGTACCTTTCATATAATGGTATTAGAGTAGGAGTTCTTGAGTGTGTAGATAGATTATTGGGTGTGAGGTATTTTGCACCAGGGTTATGGTTGTGGGTTTGAGTGATAAACACAAAAAATGCCTCCACCAAGAGATGGTGGCAGAAGAGTTAGAGGTGTCACAGGTGAGTTCTTTAAAGCCCTCCAAAGACAAGTGCGAGAATTGAAAGAGAAGATTCATAGAGGGATAAATAATGTAGTGAGAGATAAAAGTGGGGAAGAATTCAAAGAGGGGAATGTTGAACATGGAGTAGCAATGGCAAGCGATCCCAACAAGGATAGGTTTTTCAAAGCCATTTCTAGGATGGGAAAAAGACCCAAGATTGAAGTCCCCATATTTTTTAGAAATCTTAACCCAAAGGATTTGATCAATTGGATCAATAATCTAGAAGAATATTTTAAGTATGAAGAAATCAAAGATCCTAAGAGGGAAAATTCTACAAAGGCCAAACTTAAAGGGCATGCAAACATTTGGTGGTAGATGATTTGGTTAGAGAAAAATAGAAGAGGAAAGAATAAAATCACAAGATAGGATTGAATGGTAGAGAAATTGAAGTGGCGATTATTTTTTATGATTATGATCTTGATCTACTAAAGAAAATGTGCAAAGGTTGAAGCAAGAGGGAAGATCTATTCAAGAGTATATAGAAGACTTCTATCAAGTTCTCATTAGAATAGAGCATGCAAAAGATAATAAGCAAAAATTTGTATATTACCTTAGTGGGTTGAGGCTAATTACTCAAGAGGAGTTCATTATGGTTAAAATGACTAGTACTAAAGACATGAGCTAGTTTTCCTTAAGGGTGGAAGAAAAGTTGAACAAGAAGTTTGAAAGAAGCAAGGTGGAATAGGTTGTGGAAGATGATCCAATAGATGGTCATATGGAGGCCAAAATGAAGACCATAAAAAGAATACCAATGCAAGTATTAGTTAGAATTAGAGGGAAAATAATTTTAAACATTTTCATAATCATAATAATAGGGATTAGAGAGGAAGAGGAAGAAGGAAAGGACTAGGAAGAGGAGGTTTTCATGGAACTTTTTCCATTGTGGTGAAGAAGGGCATCGAGCCTATGAGTGTCCTCAATTCCAAGGAAGAATAGACATGAGAGCTAAAGTATAGAAAAGAGTTGTACATATAGATGAAGATGAAAATTCATCACATTCTAAAGATGTTGAAAAAGGAGAACTCTTAGTTTGTAGAAGATTCTTACTGAATGATGAAAATTAAGCTCAACAAAGGAGGATTTTATTTTGCACCTAGTGCAAGTGTGAGGATAAGTGTTGTAATGTGATTATCAATAGTGGGAGTGCCAGTAATTTGGCATCAAAGGAGATGGTTACAAAATTAAAGCTCAAGAGAGAAAGAAACCCATGACCATACGATATTATTTGGATTACAAGATGACCACAAGGTCATGGTCAATAAATAGTGGCTGGTGAGGTTTGTTAATTGGAAAGGTTTAGTACTAGTGGGGGAGGGGGTGGATATTTACTAACATTTTTTTTTTTATCACTTCTTAGTCATACCATTTACATTCATAGTTCATTGATAACATGTGCAATGTTACCGATATGCTAAAAATGAAAATATAAAGTAAATAGCAGAAACAAAGAGATTATAAGACATGAATTTTTAGTCATGCCAAAAACCCTTGGTTGGAAGGAATAAGTGTGATGGGGATGATACTCACAAATTCTTCACTACAAAAAAAAATATTTGTTTGTTAAAGCATATAATATGTCACCTTTTGGGAGACTTTCCTAGTAAGGAGTGACTAATATAATCTGTGTTGTATCAAAAGCCTATTAAGACTACTATGTTAGAAGATTTATTCCTATCTATATGGCATTTACCCTATTAATAGATTTAAAAAGTTCTTACATGAACTCAACAATTTTGTTAGTGACTTCCTTGTTAAAGGATTTTGATACCTTGTAGAAAACTTATTAGGATTCCCTCCAAGATAATTTGACCTATTTGTGCTTTCATCCAAATCTTGTCAGATCCATTATTTTCATCAATCCTTTCTCTACATTTTCTTCTATTTCTTTGTCTGCTTCATTGATCAAAGCTTATCCTCTTATCTTATTATAACCCTAACCTTTTAAAAACTTTTTCTTTGATCCTTTGATAATTAATTGTATAATCTCAGCCTTAGATTCTAGGGTTTATCCTTCTAGATCTTTCTATAAACAGTTTTACACTATGCTCTTATCTTACCCATTGTTGTCGGCCTCCAATAGTTGTCTAATGACTTTATGGCTTCATCTTGAAATATGAAGTATATGCATTTCTCTTTAAACATTAACTCTGTGCACTCCCCTATAATTATTTAGTGCATGCAAATTAGAGACTAATGAATAATGTGAACACCTTACTAACTAAAAATAGTATAGTTTGAAAGATGTAGCTAACACATCTAGTGAACAAAAGTTTAATTTAGGAAAATTTAAAACAAAACAAAAATTAATGTGAGAATATAAGGATCTCCATAAGGAAAAAAATGATTTATTAAAAAAAATTATATAGAAATTTTTTACTTACAACCTTTCTATTACCATAAGACTATATGACATCCCTATTTGTAGGGTGCTTAAACTAGCAATTTTAATTAGATTTGAATACTATTAAAGTAGAAGATTTCATAGCATTGGTCATGAAAGATTCCACTAAATATATATAAATATGATTAAACTAGTAAATTCAGTAATGTTAATCCTTAAAGATCCCACAAAACATAACTCATCTATAGATCTCCCCTCTTTTATATACTAGTTATGCATTCTACACCTAAGGGGTACAAATAAGTTGAATGATACAACAATAATGCAATTGCAATTGAAATATTCTCTAACTCTTCAGAAAGATGCAATGACACTCTTGACCCATACATATAAAATATATTAGTGATTCTATCCTTGTCATTATAAACTATACCCTATATAAATTCTTTCAATATGATTTTCATCTCTATGTCTTTCTTGAGCATTGACTAAGGGATAATTAGGTTGTATGACTTGATGACATCCTCCAAAGTATTCCCTAAAAGGAATCATTCATCAATGTAAGCTTTTGATATCCATCTTAGGTTATGACTAGATTGCAACAAGTCCAAGCATTGTGATAGAAAGATAGATACAATCCACAATGGATATATGCAACCCTTCCCCATAAATAGGGTCTTTTCCAATGACTTCAACAATATAATATTGAACATTCAAGCAATGTATGTTTTTAAGCCAAAAAATGGCAGAATCCTCAAATAGATCAAAGTCTACAAGTTTTCCCCTTTGCTAGATACAGATTTTGATATGGTAGTTTTTGGGCTTGACATCCATTTATCCAAATTATTGGCCAATATATTCAATAATTCCTACTATATAAACATGACCATAGAAGTAGCATTTGTGATTTTGAAACATCCATGCTAATATTTTCTCACATCCACATACATCTCCATTGTTCTTCCAATTACCAAGTTGATGGCTTGCAACATGTGTGTGTGTAGGATCAATTTCATGGTTTTAGAAGAATAATGAAATAGTTAGTTATCTTATCATTATACATTAACATGTTTATTCATGCAAACTATGCACATCTTACTATCTCATAATATTCTAATTTGAAGGCATGTAAGTAATGCATATAGTGACCACTACCATGATTTATGAAAGACACAAGATAACTAAGTGAAAATTGTGCAATCTAAGAATATGAGTACAATATCATTTCATGACTAAAGTAGAAGATTTAAACATATTATTGATAGTGTATCCCATTTCTTTGACAATCGATGTAATAATATGATACTAGGGGGTAAAATAGATGGACATAATGAAACCCTCAATTCAATATGGAGAAAAAGTTGAAACAAACAAGAAATCAAAAAAGAAAATGAATACAATAGCATTTCATGATTAAATTATTATATTTATTCATATTGTCCACAATGTACTCTACTCGTTTGACATTACATGTAATAATTTGATAGTATTACTAAAAAAAATTTAAAATAGACAAAAAACCTTGATTGAATAAAGAGAAATATTTGAAACAAAAAGGATTATGTAAAAGAAAATGAGTACATTAACATTTAATGATTAAAAAAATCATATTATCGACAATGTACCCATTTTCTTTTACATACCATGGAATAAATTGAACAATATGAATATTTTTTAAATGAATCGAGTCAAACGCTCAAATGAAAAGAAAAGCATGCTTGAAACAAACAAGAAAACATAAATGAAAAATAATACAATAATTTTTCTTGATTAAACTTGTAGCATTAATCATGTTATTGTCAATGTACTCTATTTCTTTGATATGTTAAGCAATAATCTAACATGAAGATAATAAAGTAAAATGAATTGATAGAAGCCCTCTACTGTGTTGCCCCACTTTTTATCTGTATTCATGATGAAAAGTGGAAATGTTATGTCATTGGTTAAGTTTAGGTGTGTCTGGTTCTAGTTTTAATCTTTCTTAGGTATAAATTTTCTCCATTAGATTATCCATTCTTCCCTTCCTTCGCATCACATGCCCAGGCAGGTTCCCTCTATGTCGTGAGTTTGTGGGTAGTCTAGGACCTAATCTAATGGAGATTCTTACAATTCACAAAGTGGTTTTCAATAGTGGACTTGTTTATGGTTTATCATGTTTTTCATGTGAACGTATGAAGCTTGCGAAAAAAAAGAGATCACCTTCTCCTCAACGGGTTTTCTACCTTTGAAGGTGATTTTCCACAAAGATCAACAAATGATGCTTGCAGACTAAAGCAAGAAGGAAATGAGTTGTTCTATGGATAAGTCATATCTTCATTATAGTCTTTCACCTTGGGAAGCACTCAAGACTCATCATAGTGCTCAGAATCACCTTTAGCAAAAAACTCTAAAGTGACTTCTCCATAGCAGGCTTTCAACCCATGAAGTCAATTTTTCAATAAAGGTATTTGTGAAAGAGAAAAACAAGTAAGTGGGTCCCTCTTCAACTTTCACAGCCCTTTTGTGATTTTTTGAAACTAAGAGGCATATTGATTTAAAGGGTAAAGTGAAAATAAAAGCATGGGTGGAAAAACAGAGATTACCTTCTCCTCGGCAGGTTTCCAACCCTTGAAGTTGATTTCCCACATCTAGTGAGAAATTGACTTTGCAAGCATGTTGGGCACATAAATTGGTCACAAGATACTTAAAGATGGTAATGAAAACAAGTTAATCACATTTGGAAACGTATTTTGAGCAAAATCTAGCTCGATGGATATTTCCTTACGGAGTACTCTATTTTCAATTGTCTGAAATTGGGTAAAAAAAAGAAAAAAGAAAGGTAAAGTTGAAATAAAGAAAAGTTACCATTAGGCCAATGGAAATAGTGAAAAGATATATCCATTAGAATCTCCCACATTTACTAATCTAACAGATTCATCCTTTAATTCATTCATGTGGCACAGATCCTAAAAATTAATGGATGGATTAGAATACCTATATAGAGGGAAATATAATGGTTTTACAAATCACCACTTTTTCTTGAACTATTACATTGCTAAAATTGTACAGCATTTTCAAATTTTTTGCGTTGCAAATCCACTTCTTTGTGCCTAATCTAGATTTAGATTTGTGAATTATCCTATATTTTGACATAATGACAACTAGATTCACTAGGTTTGATGGACTAAGTGGAATCAAGTCCACATTGCAAAGTTTCACAAACACTTCACTCCACTTCTATGATATGCAAGACTTTCAAAGGAGGTTGAGGTCAAAGCCAATCCATTCTATAACTGAGAAACTCTGAGGGAGCAGATTAGTAGAGGTAGCTAGTTTCCCAATGGCCATACAAGCTCCATAATTGATTTGTGAATGCATAAATCATTACAATCTGGACACCAGGCAAATTTTGTTACCTGATCATACAATGCTAATCTTAATTGATAGGCAAACTATGGTGAATTGCCTTTGAGTCCCAGAATGAGAAGAACTTTTAGAATTGATAGTAGGAGGGGCAATTTCAAAATTCTCCACAAAGAAGATGGTGTGGAGGAAGGAGATCATGCGATCTTGGTTCCAAAAGCCGTGAGGTGCTAAGAGTAAGGTTCCCAAAACCCTTTTTGGTACTGATCTCAAGCCCGAGATTGTAGATATTTTGGTTCTCCTACACAGATTAAAAGGTGAGGTAGAAGCTCTCAATTTTGTTGAACAATATTTCTTTCTAGTGAAAGTAATTTGTTTAGATATATAGTATATTGATTGGGCTTATGAGGTAAGTAAAAATCTATCTAGAGCTCTCAGTGCTGCAAAATTCTAAAATACCATTTACATGTCTTCATTTTTTATTTACATGTTAGCATCTCTTTAGTTGTGGTTGGGCTTGCCGAGATTAGAAAATTTTCCTGATGATGTGAAATGCTATGTGTTCTACCCATGTTTACAATTACAGAATAGTTATGTAGAATATGTCAGAGTTAATGATGCATTTACAATAAGAATTTGCAAGGAACTCCAAGGATGCCCAAAAAGGATATTTAGTCTAGAAGTGACAGTGGCTATTAGTCAATTTGGGAGTTATTTCATCCTATTCTCAACTTTTTCCTATTTGTGTCTTGCAGCTTTTGATGGATTCCCTTTGAAGCTACCTACGTACCCAAGCGACATGATCATGTTGATAGAGATCGTGAGGTCAGTGGTCCAAGCGAATATAATAAGTGGGAGCCTAAAAAAGAAGGGGTGTGAATTCCCTATGAGGGTTGGGGCTTATAGTTGTGAGTCTCATTCGGATGTGAACAACATGCTCAAAGCCTTTGAGATGAAATACAAATTAGAAGCATATGAGGTTGTGAGACCTATGTTCAATCCAAATAGATATGCGAGAGAGGTGTTGCAAATTGGCAGTGTGGTCAAACATGTTACCACTATTGAGGACTATTGGGCAAACTATAGAGATGAGCTTGAGAACAGAGATCTTGCTTTCTCTAGGTTCACAATGGAGCAGATCAAAGCATACATCATCAACTTTGATGTAGAAGGTTTCGAGGATGATGGCCAAAATATGTATAGCAATACATATTTAACTAAGTTAAGGGGGACTCCCATTAGTTCTGAACCATATGTAGATGTTGAGGAAGATTTTAATATCATGATGGCCAGGATCATCAAGAGAACTGGGAAATGGGTTGAATGGATAGCTAAAAAGAGTCACAGTGAGAGCATAGCCACTCAAGATTCTTTGGCAGCTACTACCCCCACTTCCTATCAAAGTGCCACACCCAGTGTGATAAAAATAGCCACTCCATGACCAAGTCAACCTACAGGAGGAGATGATCAACCTCCAAACAAGAATGTTTCAATAACTCAGACTTGTCGAGATGGTTCTCTACCATTTATTGGAACCCAGACTAGTGTTGAAGAAAAGAAGATAGAGGAGCCAAAAGACAGTGTTGCCACTCTAGACCCATCCCCTCATGCCACTCCAGACCCATCCCCTCATGCCACTCTAGTTCCATCTCCTCACACTACTCCAGTTCCTTCTCATCATACCACTCTAGTTCCATCTCCTCACACTACTCTAGTTCCTTCTCCTCATACCACTCCAGTCCCATCTCCTCATCATAGCCCTATTCCATCAGTAAGTGCTTCACTTCTGAGGCCAAGTGGTTCCCCTATACAAATAGTAGATTTGGGGGATAGAAAGAAAAGTAGCAGTGAGTCTACTAAATTTGATGAAGTAGCAAGGAAAACTCAGGATGTGGATAAAAGTTAGAGCTCTTCCAGGCTCATTTCCCAAGATCCAAAGAATCCTTTCTCCTCAACTACAATGGTGATGACCCCAGCTAAAGAGAGATGTTTAGAATAGAGTCACTTGGGATGGCCTCCAAGGTGATAGGTATTGATTCTTGGTTGGAGGGAACTTTGGAAAGGAAAAGAAAAAGGAGATATGCAGGTGCCCCTACCAAGGATATTGTATCTCTCACGATTCATTCTGGATCTATGCTGACCAAAGTTAAGAAGTAGAAGACTTTGTCAATACTTGGGCAAGATCCAAAAATAGGGCACTTGATAATGGAAATAGCAAGCCGAACAAAGGAGGGAGAATCGAGGACATGATGGCTGATGATTTCACTCTGTGTTCAGTTGACCTTGGAGAGGCCAAACATGACACAAAGGTTGGCTTGTGGACGTCAAGTAATGAAGTAATAGAAGGATAGTTAGAAAGTCTTAAGTTGTCAAAAATCAGGATGAAAGTCAAGATAGAAGAGTTGAACAAGTTCATCAAGCAATTGGTCACCCCATTGGTAACTATCTCTAGTGTATCAATGACCAAGAATCCTACTACTACTGAATAGCAAGCACTTATTTCTCAACTTCAGGAAGATAGACACTTTGGCAAGATTGGAAAGGAATGGATTAAGAAGCTCAAATCAAAAGGAGTTTCTATTATAGATCAAATCAGTAAGGTTATCCTTAGGTTGGAAATAGAAAAGGATAACATCATATCTAATAGCAATACTTTAGCTAGAGAAAAAGCAAAATGTGATGATTGCATCTCTCTTCTAAAGATGGTCATTTAGATGAAAGCAAAAGAAGCAATTGAAGCAAAGATTTTGAAGAAGGTAAATGAACCTCTATTCAAATGGTTCTAAAGCATGCAGTTCAAGCTAGAAATGATCTAGTTAGCTGAAAAGGGACTCAAAGAAATAGAGGATAAAGCAAAAAAGACCCAAGATAGAGGATTCAAACTCATGAAGGGGTTACATATTAATTCACAAACCAGTGGCCAAGGAAAAGCTCTTATTGGAATAGATGTAATGAAAGATAATTTCTCTAATTTTTTGGATAATCTGTCTAGAGTGACTTCCAATAGTCAAAACAGAGTTGTGAAACTCTAGACACTTAGTGGATGTATACATGTGGCCACAAAGGAATTGCCAAATCAATTGAACATTGTAAAAGAGCTGGCCAGGGAACATTCGAAATGGCTCTTGAGATTCACCAACATGCACTTGCCCAATCATGAAGAGCTAATTCCAATTATAGTTGCTACTAAGGCATATAGAGAGAAAATAGAAAAGGGGAAGAAATCTAAATGATTCACATTATGCCCTCTTTTTGTTTTCTTATGTAATTTTTGTAATATGACAAACTGGCATCTTGTCATTTGTCATTTTCAGAAGATGAATCGATTAAGCTCCTATTGTAATGGTCATCTCAAAACTCTACATGTTTGAAATTGAAAGATTAATGAAAGATTGGCAAATTTTTGGTGTGAGATACCTGATGTTGTAGAGACAATTAATGGTATTTTGTGTCAATTATTTCATGCTCCATTTTTTTCATTTCTAGTTTGTGTTTTCTCTTTTGTCTGAATTGAAGCAAGGAAAGAACATAGTTTCACTCCCCTATTTCAAGACAATGAGCAAATGTGATAAGAATTGTTATTGTTTGTTCAAAGAGAAATCTCTTTAGGTGTTTTCCCTTAACTAATTGTATTTTAGATTCAAATTAGCTAAGTTGGATTTTGGTTGGAGTGTTTTTAAGCCTCGTGAATGCATAATATGTGTGGGTTCATGAACTTAATCAAATCTTTAGAAATTTTCATTTGCCTGAATTAGATTCTATTTAGGTTTGACTTATTTTTACCTTTTCTCGGGTCAAGAACATACCCTGAATTAGCTTTAGAAATAAAACATAATTCAACGAAAAATCTATCATAAGGAGTTGTACCTATCAATTCAAAGAAAAGCCTGTTTATCCATAAGTGGCTTTTCAACTGTTTGTAATCAGATATTGTTCCAAGCTTGGGTATTCAAGGGTTGTAATCAAAAGAACAAATCTGTTTACCAATAGACTAAATATAGATAAATGGTTGGAACAAAGAGTAAACCCTAAAAGAAAATGATTGCATTAATATTTCATCTTTAAAGTACCATATTCAATCGTATTATTGATAATACACCCTATTAATTTGACATTCCATGTAATAATTTGATAGTAGAAAAAAATCAAATAGACTAAATGAAACCCTCAATTTAATATAAGGAAATAGTTGAAACAAATATGAAATTAAAAAAGAAAATGAATACATCAACATCATGATTAAACTATCTGATTTAATCATATTATCGATAATATACTCTATTTATCAAACATTATAGGTAACAATTTGATAGTATTAATAAAAGAACAAATGGATAGACTTAAATCCTTGATTGAATAGAGAGAAAGGGTTCAACATAAACAAAGCCAAAAAAGAAAATGAATACATTAATATTGAATGATTAAAAAGAAGATTTGACCATATTATCGACAATGTACCCCTTTTCTTTGACACACAATGCAATAATTGAACAAAATGATTTTAAAATAAATGGACCAAGTTAAATACTCAAATTAAAATAGAGATATGGTTAAAATAAACGAGAAAATGTAAATGTGAAAGAATACAAAAAAATTTTGTGATAAAACTTGTTCCTTTATTCATATTATTGACAATATACTCTATTTCTTCAATATGTTATGAAATAATTTGAGACAATGATAATAAAGTAAAATGAATCGACACAAACATTTGATTAAATACATATAAATGGTTGAAATAAATGAGAAACCCTAAAAAAATGAATACATTAACATTTCATGTTTAAAATACTAGATTCAATCATATTATTGACAATATACCCTATTTATTTGACATTCCATGCAATAATTTGATAGTAGAAAAAATTAGATAAACCAATTGAAACCCTCAATTCAATACAAGGAAATAGTTGAAACAAACAAGAAATTATAAAGGAAAATGAATACAACAGCATTTCATGACTAAACTATCAGATTTAATCATATTATCAACAACATGCGCTATTATTGAACATTATAGATGATAATTTGACAGTATTTGTTAATGAATTAGTTTAATCAGGATAAAATATTAAAAAAATTATAAATATATATACAAGGATAACTTTAAGAAACCCCTCCCATAACATTTAATGTGAAGGAAAAAATTATAATCGAGGGTCATTTGTTTGTTCAAGGCAAGGCAAAAAAAGATTTTCTATTGGCAAATTTTTCCTTTCAGTATCAAAATTTAATAATAATTATGGCGAATTAAAAAAAAATTGGCATGCAAATAAATGTAGGTGATTTTTTTTGTTGGTCATAAATATTTTGTAATGTAAGAGGCAAATTAATTATTTATATAATGCAAACTATTAAAATAGTTGGTTAATTTGTTAGTTTCTATAGAGAGATTATTTAATTTTTTTAGTGAATTTACAAAGTCACGAGAGGGTCATGGCCCATACGCCAAGTGTACAATGTACAGTGCATAGTGTACTAGTCTGTCAATCTATTAAGATTCAATTAATAAGATGTTATTTCTTGTTGCCAACTTGGTCATTGTCACTTTGCATGTTATCATTGTTATCGTGAAAGGAATTGATGTAGACCATCAATGTAAGATAGATCAATGGCCTTAACTGTATTTCGGGCCTAATGTTAAACGTTATAACATAAATTATAATTCTTCTTGAAATCAAGACATGTGTCCCAAAGTTCAAAATATAAAATAGTTAGCTAAACAGGGGTAGTTGGAGACACCCATCGGTAAAATAGTAGGCAACGCTTGGCCCCAAGGAAAATATTATTTTATTCTAAGGGTGAAATGACATTGTCCAATAAGAAGACATTAGGTAAAGGCTGGTAAATATTTTAAAATAATTGTATCCTAAATGTAGATTATATTGGCAATTAGACCAGGATTTGGGACCAATTATGTGTAAACTAATAGACGAGTAGCCTAGGATTTGGATCCAAATTATTTAATATCTTGGCGACTTATTTGACCCCATATGTAGGTTTTATTTGGCAATTTCTGAATTTCTGAAGAGACACAATTGCCAATTGGCAATTATTCGCCACTAATATATATATATATATATATATATATATATATATATATATATATATATATATATATATATATATATATATATATATATATATATATATATATATATATATATATATATATATATATTAGTGATATGAATATTGAAAGGCCTAATTGAACATATTAATGTTTGACTGGATACTTAAATGAGTTGATCGACTTCATAATAGTCGACAGTTACTCCCGACATGGTTGACGCCGACCACACAATTTCTAGAAAACCATTAAAAACATGTGCAACTAGTTCAACTGTATTTATTAATTTCTTCATCTAACTCCTACTAGTGCATGTATGTTCATTACAAGTTTAATTACAAGGGGCGCAAGCACCAAAGTTCCTGCCTTATTGTGATGGGTTATTTAATTGTAAACTTGAAAAGGAATGACATAGTAGTTTTGATTGTGATGGTAAAGCTTTATCTATTGTAAACCAATATTCAAATGTTATGTAAGGAGAGTTGTTGATTCCCAGAAGACCTCAATTATATAGGGAAGAGATGTCATTAGTAATCATAGAAGACCATCATATTTCAATAAGGCAACATAATTTAAATACTAAAAATACAACCTTTAAGTGAGAAACATGAAGCGATTAGTGAACATCATGTTATCTTTTGACATGATAGGTGTTGATATTATCCATGTGCATTCATCTTGGACTTGCATATTGCGTGTTAGTAGTGAGTGTTAAATATCTATCTTGGTTGGTGTTTCAAGGTCAAATGGTATATGCCCGTATAATATATGTGTACAATTTCAATCACTTACTTTACAAATATTAAAATTAATTATATCCATAATATTTCCAAAATAAATATAAAAATATAGAGATACACTCTCATAAGAATGATATGTTTTTAGAAGATGTAAAAATATTCTAAAAATAAATAAATAATAAGAAGTTAAATTTTTTTAATCCAAATTATAAGTAGATACATTAAGAATCATTAATTCAATTAAAAAGTTGTATTTTAATTTTGACTTTAGTAAATACTAATAAGTATTTTAAATTTTAGATATAAAATTGAATGGTAATATTCAAAACTTTGAAAATTTAAATTAAACATTAGAAATTATTTTTAAATAACATTCTATATAATTAAAAGTTAGCATAGAATTAAATAATTTCATTATAAATCAAATAGTTTCAATTGATATTTATCAACGTTATTCTATATCATTATGATTTTTCATAAATCCTTTAATAAGGGAACTTCAAAATGATTTTTGAACTTTGTTATGAACATGGTTTTTATATCAGCTTGGCATGTCTGCCACATTCGATAGTAAAGTATATTGCAGGCAAACCCTGGTAGGTGGTTATTATGCTCTTCTCATTAGCAGTAATTTTGAACCAAATCCTGATTATTACAGGTTAGTGCTGCAAATTATATTTTTTTATAACATTTTGTAGAATGTAACTTCAATCTTGTTTATCTGCAAATTTCAAGTATCATCAAAGAACTTGAATCATTTTAGGATAGTGCTGAACATAATTACTACGAATTTTGCAGAGCATACAATGTCTGTTGAATCAACACCGTGGTTTCCATAGTTGCTACAGCCACAATCAATGATCAATAGAAAAACATGTCTATGAAATTTTCTTCAGATTTATATTAGATCGAAGTTTGTTAAAAATTCCTTAAATGTTCTCCACTTACTATCTAGATCGATTCCCTTAACTAACTGTATTTTAGATTCAAATTAGCTAAGTTGGATTTTGGCTGGAGTGTTGTTAAGCCTCGTGAATGCATAATATGTGTGCGTTCATGAACTTAATCAAATCTTTAGAAATCTTCATTTGCCTGAATTAGATTCTATTTAGGTTTGACTTGTTTTTACCTTTTATGTTCTCAGGCCAAGAACATACCCCGAATTAGCTTTAGAAATAAAACATAATTCAACGAAAAATCTATCATAAGGAGTTGTACCTATCAATTCAAATTAGCTAACTCTTTTCCCTTAACTAACTGTATTTTAGATTCAAATTAGCTAAGTTGGATTTTGGCTGGAGTGTTGTTAAGCCTCGTGAATGCATAATATGTATGCGTTCATGAACTTAATCAAATCTTTAGAAATCTTCATTTGCCTGAATTAGATTCTATTTAGGTTTGACTTGTTTTTACCTTTTATGTTCTCAGGCCAAGAACATACCCCGAATTAGCTTTAGAAATAAAACATAATTCAACGAAAAATCTATCATAAGGAGTTGTACCTATCAATTCAAAGAAAAGCCTATTTATCCATAAGTGGCTTTTCAACTGTTTGTAATCAGATATTGTTCCAAGCTTGGGTATTCAAGGGTCATAATCAAAAGAACAAATCTGTTTACCAATAGACTAAACATAGATAAATGGTTGGAACAAAGAGTAAACCCTAAAAGAAAATGATTGCATTAATATTTCATCTTTAAAGTACCATATTCAATCGTATTATTGATAATACACCCTATTAATTTGACATTCCATGTAATAATTTGATAGTAGAAAAAAATCAAATAGACTAAATGAAACCCTCAATTTAATATAAGGAAATAGTTGAAACAAATATGAAATTAAAAAAGAAAATGAATACATCAACATCATGATTAAACTATCTGATTTAATCATATTATCGATAATATACTCTATTTATCAAACATTATAGGTAACAATTTGATAGTATTAATAAAAGAACAAATGGATAGACTTAAATCCTTGATTGAATAGAGAGAAAGGGTTGAACATAAACAAAGCCAAAAAAGAAAATGAATACATTAATATTGAATGATTAAAAAGAAGATTTGACCATATTATTGACAATGTACCCCTTTTCTTTGACACACAATGCAATAATTGAACAAAATGATTTTAAAATAAATGGACCAAGTTAAATACTCAAATTAAAATAGAGATATGGTTAAAATAAATGAGAAAATGTAAATGTGAAAGAATACAAAAAATTTTGTGATAAAACTTGTTCCTTTATTCATATTATTGACAATATACTCTATTTCTTCAATATGTTATGAAATAATTTGAGACAATGATAATAAAGTAAAATGAATCGACACAAACATTTGATTAAATACATATAAATGGTTGAAATAAATAAGAAACCCTAAAAAAATGAATACATTAACATTTCATGTTTAAAATACTAGATTCAATCATATTATTGACAATAAACCCTATTTATTTGACATTCCATGCAATAATTTGATAGTAGAAAAAATTAGATAAACCAATTGAAACCCTCAATTCAATACAAGGAAATAGTTGAAACAAACAAGAAATTATAAAGGAAAATGAATACAACAGCATTTCATGATTAAACTATTAGATTTAATCATATTATCAACAACATGCGCTATTATTGAACATTATAGATGATAATTTGACAGTATTTGTTAATGAGTTAGTTTAATCAGGATAAAATATTAAAAAAATTATAAATATATATACAAGGATAACTTTAAGAAACCCCTCCCATAACATTTAATGTGAAGGAAAAATTTATAATCGAGGGCCATTTGTTTGTTCAAGGCAAGGCAAAAAATGATTTTCTATTGGCAAATTTTTCCTTTCAGTATCAAAATTTAATAATAATTGTGGCAAATTAAAAAAAAATGGGCATGCAAATAAATGTAGGTGATTTTTTTTGTTGGTCATAAATATTTTGTAATGTAAGAGGCAAATTAATTATTTATATAATGCAAACTATTAAAATAGTTGGTTAATTTGTAGTTTCTATAGAGAGATTATTTAATTTTTTTAGTGAATTTACAAAGTCACGAGAGGGTCATGGCCCATACGCCAAGTGTACAATGTATAGTGTACTAGTCTTTCAATCTATTAAGATTCAATTAATAAGATGTCATTTCTTGTTGCCAACTTGGTCATTGTCACTTTGCATGTTATCATTGTTATCGTGAAAGGAATTGATGTAGACCATCAATATAAGATAGATCAATGGCCTTAACTGTATTTCGGGCCTAATTTTAAACGTTATAACATAAATTCTAATTCTTCTTGAAATCAAGACATGTGTCCCAAAGTTCAAAATATAAAATAGTTAGCTAAACAGGGGTAGTTGGAGACACCATTGGTAAAATAGTAGGCAATGCTTGGTCCCAAGGAAAATATTATTTTATTCTAAGGGTGAAATGACATTGTCCAATAAGAAGACATTAGGTAAAGGCTGGTAAATATTTTAAAATAATTGTATCCTAAATGGAGATTATATTGGCAGTTAGACCAGGATTTGGGACCAATTATGTGTAAACTAATAGACGAGTAGCCTAGGATTTGGATCCAAATTATTTAATATCTTGACGACTTATTTGACCCCATATGTAGGTTTTATTTGGCAATTTCTGAATTTCTGAAGAGACACAATTGCCAATTGGCAATTATTCGCCACTAATATATATATATATATATATATATATATATATATATATATATATTAGTGATATGAATATTGAAAGGCCTAATTAAACATATTAATGTTTGACTGGATACTTAAATGAGTTGATCGACTTCATAATATTCGACGGTTACTCCCGACATGGTTGACACCGACCACACAATTTCTAGAAAACCATTAAAAACATGTGCAACTAGTTCAACTGTATTTATTAATTTCTTCATCTAACTCTTGCTACCAGTGCATGTATGTTCATTACAAATTTAATTACAAGGGGCGCAAGCACCAAAGTTCCTGCCTTATTGCGATGGGTTATTTAATTGTAAACTTGAAAAGGAATGACATAGTAGTTTTGATTGTGATGGTAAAGCTTTATCTATTGTAAACCAATATTCAAATGTTATGTAAGGAGAGTCGTTGATTCCCAGAAGACCTCAATTATATAGGGAAGAGATGTCATTAGTAATCATAGAAAACCATCATATTTCAATAAGGCAACATAATTTAAATACCAAAAATACAACCTTTAAGTGAGAAACATGAAGCGATTAGTGAACATCATGTTATCTTTTAACATGATAGGTGTTGATATTATCCATGTGCATTCATCTTGGACTTGCATATTGCGTGTTAGTAGTGAGTGTTAAATATCTATCTTGGTTGGTGTTTCAAGGTCAAATGGAGCATAATATTTCCAAAATAAATATAAAAATATAAAGATACACTCTCATAAGAATGATATGTTTTTAGAAGATGTAAAAATATTCTAAAAATAAATAAATAATAATAAGTTCAAATTTTTTAATCCAAATTATAAGTAGATACATTAAGAATCATTAATTCAATTAAAAAGTTATATTTTAATTTTGACTTTAGTAAATACTAATAAGTATTTTAAATTTTAAATTTTAAATTTTATATTGAAAATTTAAATTAAACATTAGAAATTATTTTTAAATAACTTTCTATATAATTAAAAGTTAGTATAGAATTAAATAATTTCATTATAAATCAAATAGTTTCACTTGATATTTATCAACGTTATTCTATATCATTATGATTTTTCCTAAATCCTTAATAAGGGAACTTCAAAATGATTTTTGAACTTTGTTATGAACATGGTTTTTATATCAGCTTGGCATGTCTGCCACATTGATAGTAAAGTATATTGCAGGCAAAGCCTTGTAGACGGTTATTATACTCTTCTCAATGGTAGCAATGT
Source organism: Cupressus sempervirens (assembly GCA_028749045.1). Lineage (NCBI taxonomy): Eukaryota > Viridiplantae > Streptophyta > Pinopsida > Cupressales > Cupressaceae > Cupressus > Cupressus sempervirens. Next base: position 257,094,816 of record CM053787.1, read on the forward strand.
TGAACCAAATCTTGATTATTACAGGTTAGTAGTGCAAATTATATGTATTTTATAACATTTTGTACAATGTAACTTCAATCTTGTTTATCTGCAAATTTCAAGTATCGTCAAAGAACTTGAATCATTTTAGGAAAGTGCTGAACATAATTACTACGAATTTTGCAGAGCATACAATGTCTGTTGAATCAACACCGTGGTTTCCATAGTTGCTACAGCCACAATCAATGATCAATAGAAAAACATGTCTATGAAATTTTCTTCAGATTTATATTAGATCGAAGTTTGTTAAAAATTCCTTAAATGTTCTCCACTTACTGTCTAGATCGATCAATTGAATATCTTCAAGCAGCAAATTCTCTCCATCATATATTCTACATAATTTGATGTCCTACACATATTTCCTAGCTTCCATTTGGACAGGGTATGGGAACCTGATGCCAACTCTTTCTGAAAGTAATATTATGGAGTTTGGTTTGAGATTAAATTAATTGTAGCATCCATGTATATGAGAAATATTTTTTTGGGGCTCAAAGTTTTAAAGAAAAAATCTGAATACTCGATGGCTTTATATATATTTGGTGGATGGAGTCGACTAAAATTTTATTGGTAAATTTTCAGAGCTTTTTCGAGGCTTCAATATCAGATTGGGCAAGCTCAACGATATAGATTAATTTAAGTTGACTTAATTAAACTAAGATAATTTTACACAGTTGTGTGAGTTCAAGAAGTTCAGCCATATGAAAAATTCTGATAATGCTATTTAGGGGATATATTTTCCTGAAAAATGACTTGGTTTATCTTTGGTGACTATGCTTCTACCTCATTGGCAAAGGCAATGAAGTTGATGGTTGATTTAAGTAGAATGACTTCTTTTACAAATAAAATAAGTTTGAACTGCACATATCATTTTCTTGGTATCTGTGGTGAGCCCATTAAATGTTAAGTTGAAATGCAAAACCTATTGACAACTGGATGAGAGTTATGAAGATCGTAGTTTTGAATATTGCGGATGTTGTGAATGGTAGAGGCCTTAAACATCACACACTAAGCTTCATTCCAAGACTAAAGGTTTTAAATAATCAAAGTTGTCTTATTTTTTCTAAGCTTAATTTTCTCCTTAGTGTGTGATGTTTAAGGGTGGTCTGTGAATGGTCAACAATGGTCCAAACCCAATATTTCAGTGCATTGGGTATAAAATCTACTGTTGCATGTAGAGCATCACTACCCCGAGGTTTCCAATGCTGAGGTGTACAATCCTGAGCTCAATACATAGATTCATGTGCTAACCATGAGCAAGAGAAGGTATGAATTTGTCAGAGAGACTTGGGAGAAGAAGATTTACATAGTTGAAGGGTTTTTTGTGTCCAAAGATTTAAAAAGCATGATATTTCCTTATTTGAATTAGAGCTCTATCAAGGTTTTTTGATTTAGTAGAAGGGTGGTGGAGCTTGATCCACGACATGTGACAAGTAGATTTTCTATTGAGTTAGATAATGAATGTAAAAGAACTTCTTTAGAATTTTGACAACAAGATTCCTAATCTTGAAGTATATCCATATTCAAGGTCAGGTCATCTCTAGAAATGACTTATGCCTTTCTTTATCCATGAACATCCTCTAGGATCTGAGAAGACTTACTAGAGTTCAACAATGGATATGCTCAAACACTACAAATTTTTATGGTGATGAAGAAGTGAAAAGGTTATAGATAGAAGCTAGTTACGCCCTAGTTAAAAACCCCTTCCCTTGTAGATGCAAGTGTTATGTGTGCTTCTAGAGATATCTACTTGGAGAATACATGAAGATAATTGTTGCATGACATGTGGAATGCAAGATCATTTGCATGATTTGTATTCAAATGCAGCAAAACTAAATGGTAGTTTTGCATTGTGGGGGAATAATAACCAGTGTTCCATTTCTATTTTAACATTTCATAGAAGGAGATGGCAGAGACAAGATGCCATTAGAGTTCCAATAACATGGACCTTCATTGAATCAACTTATAGCAAGAATGTTGATGTGCAGATAAATATTTGTTATCCTTGAATATTTATCTACTCTTTGTAGTCTCTCTCTTATTTGTATTTCTATAAAAATAATAAAGAAGTATTTTCTTTGATCTCTTCCTTTGTCTCTAGAGATGTTCGAGTAGGAAATGAAAATTGGTTCTTTACATATGCTACCAAATATTGTGCAAAACTCTTGACAGTAGTTTCAAAGAATTTTTTATCTAAAATTCATTAGTCATTTAATGATCATGTTGGATAAAGTGAGGCTCTTCGAGAAAATATCCTTGATGATTGAAATTATGAGTATCATTTTATATTAAGAGGGAGTTTTAAAAATTTAATCGAGGTAACCTTCAACAAAGAGAGGGAGTTTATATGCTCTAATAAAACTTTTGATGATCTTTCTCATATTGATCTAGAGGGAGTAGACCATGTCGAGACATACTATCCTGTAATCAAGAATTGTACTAGTTAAAGGAATATGATTTTTGGGATAAAATATCATGTATGTAGGCTAGAAGGCCTTATGCTATCAGGATACTTGTTGAGCTAGGGAAGCATGACAAGACTTGTTGCTAAAAGGTCAAAAGGATGATATTAGATTCAAAAGGAATCTGACATTTCGTCAAAGAAAACCTTATCTAAGAGGGAGGGTTTTGATACTTGATTAGAAGTAACCTTGAGTTAGTGTTTCTTTATCAAGAAGAAGTTCCAAGTAAAATCGCTCATAATACATTCTCATTTATGAGAGATAAGTTTGAGGTGATAAAGTTATTCTCTGATATGGTCATGGTGGATGTCATGAAAACACCACATGACAATATCTGTGGTGACTTCATATAAACTTTTTCTAACATGTTTGTATGGGCCTACCCCTTGTATACTTCATAAGAAAGTGACAACTTTCAAATGATTTCCACTTGCACTTGCAGAAGATATTGAAAGGTGATGGTCTTACAATAACTTAAATCATGATATATATTTTGTGTAAATGTTGAAATATACCATGAAAAGATTTATCTTGTAAATCAACAAGTAAGTGTTAGATGTCATTAAATTGAAAGTCTATAAGTTATTTGTTTAGATATATGACACCTATATTTGGTGAATATCTTGGCTTGATATTCTGATAGGCCATTACCATATTAAATAGTTGGTAGATATCATTAATTTGATGATCTGATAGGCCATTACTTAGAGTCATTGGTGGATATCATTAAACTGATGTTTTGATAGGCCAATGCTCATGCCAACTAATATGATATCAAGATAGTACTTGTTGAATATCCAATGTTGATATTCTGCTAGGCCAATACTTAATAAGATATCGAATATTGGAACTCTTCTAGTCAAAGACTTTCTTATCACCAATGGTATTCTATTTACATGTGTTTATCCTTCTAAATTAAGAGGAAGTGTTAATGAATCAGTTTAATTAGGACAAAATACTAATAAAATTATGTATGTGTGTGCGCGCACGCGCGTATGTCACTATATTATAGGGTATGTGCAAGATCATGGTCAACCAAACTATGGCCTTAAGTGGTAGTGAAAAACCAACAAATCAAGATTATGTCAACTCGACATGTAATTTTAAAGAAGTTATGGACTTTATATCAAAAAGTTGTAAGAAAAGAATCTATATGAAATTGAATGTAGTTTCTAAACTACTAGGCCTTGTCTAGAAAGAAAATTATTTGATTGGTTAAAATTTTGGATTTTAATCTAGTACTACAAAAATTTTAGGGCAAAAATAAAAAGTAGGTGTATGTCTAACCACATTAATCAAAATCAAATGATAATATTTTTAATATAATTATACATATAAAAGTAGACTCATGCCCAGATGTGATGCATGCTTTTGGGTATTGTTATTCTAGATAAATAATTAAATATAAATTTTCTAATATAATTATTTTAGAATAAAAAAATCTCGTGTGTAACCACCTTAACTAATTGAAATCTTTACAAATTATTCTTTTTCTTTTTTCTTATACTAGGCAAAACATACTATGTGACAAAACTTATGAGTTTCAAAAATGTTATACCCTTTGAAAGTTATAGCTATTTTTCAATTAGTATGCCAATCAACAGCTTACATCTTCATTAGAAATTAACTAATAAATACTTATCAAACTTGTAATGGTGCAGGAGTACCTTAGGAATCCCTAAATTAATTTTGGTTTGTAAATGTTCTATCCAACCATTTAGGTTAATGAGGACTAATGATGAAGTCCTATGGTGTGTTTAGAAGGTGTGAATAGTTAGTAACTAGGTTTGAGTCATGATTTTGGTAGTCAGGTCCTAGTAAAGCCTAGAAATGCAAAAGTTGTTCCAAAAGGGAAAAATATAGAAAAATGCCTTGAAGGGAGAAAGAAGTGTTTAGGAAGGGTCCTTAGGTGTTCTAGGACCATATTGGAGGGGTTGAAACCAAAATGGACAAGTTTGGAGGACTCAAATGCCAAATTGCCAAAAATTCTCAAAATTGCTCATTGACAACTTTGTGTTTTTGCAAAATTGCATTGACAACTTTTTGTCACTTTGGTGTAGGAGGAATAAGGTGAATCTAGAATTTGAAAAAAAAAATTGAGTATTTAGGGAAGATTATTTAAACACAAGACAAATCCTTGGAAGGGGTTAATTATGTTATTGTATAGACAATTGATGGAATGAAGATGGATTGTTGACAAGAAAATGTGGTTTTGGGGTAGAGATTGAGATTATTAATTTTTTTCCTTACAATTTTTCATGGATTAGATGCTTTTGGACATGTATTTTCTCTTCGTAATCTTGATTTGGTCATTTACCTTCATTTTAGCAAGTTTTAAAAATTAGTTAGTTTCACTATTCATGTTGGTCAATTTTGGCAAGGTTGCACAAAAATGGCTATAACTTGAGTTCCCAAGATGGAAATCATATGGTCCTTGGGAATCAATTAAAAATCTATATACATTATTTAAATTTGAAGGTTGTAGTTTGGGGGAGACTAATTTCTATTTTTGCAAGCAAGCTAGTGGAAGCTTCCAGCAAGGCACAAATATGCTTGCTAGAGAGATGTGAATGGGGAACTAGATGAGTGTGTACCAATCAAGGTTGGAAAATAATGGAGGAGATTTAATAGTATCCTTAAACCATAGGAGGAAGTCTAGAATATAGGTTTTATCACCCTATAAGTGAAGTTGCAATCATTGCCCTAGAAACCCTCAAAAATAGGGTTTTCCAGAATAGCATTATATAGACAATTTGAAGACTTAAGACCTAGAAAATCCTTGAGACCAGATCAATATGGAACAATTTCTAGCAGACATCCACAGGTCTTGTTAAGATATTTTTCAAGTTATAGGAGAATCCTTATTTCTAGGAGGGCTAATAAGGGCTCACATGACAACACAGACAAATAGAGTAAGAATGGGTTTTGGGAGTATGAAACCTAACAAGATGGTGTAGAATGAATTGAAATGTATCAGGAACCTCATGAGGGAGTTCAAAGATTGTATTTTCCTTACTCGAAGCATTTGGTGAGGTTTTAGCTTGATAGGCCAAAAGGTGCATAGTTGGGGTTTTGGAGTTAGAGGAGTGCAATTTTAATTGATAGGAGAGTTTCTTAGAGGAAGGGGATTAGGAGAGAATCCTCTAGGTTAGGGTTTGAGAAGAGACACTAGGAAGGCTAATAAATATCCTTGGTAGAGAAAAAAAAAATCTCTAAGAGTTAGAAGCACCCCATCAAAGTGGTATCAGAGCCAAAGATTGAGGCTTGTGGTGGTATGTTGCATCCTATTAAATCAAGTGGGTCTAAAAAGATGGTGACTGATGAAGAATTGGCTAAAGAGGTAGATGAGAAAAATAGAATCATGGATGAGAAGACTAAGCTTTTAGATGAGGCTATAGAAGATATGAAGGAAAAATTGAAGGAAGTTGCAAAGGTGGCTCTAGGAAAGGAAGATGAAGACACCAGCACTAGTAAAGGCAAGAAGAAGGTAAACTTGGAAGATGAAGTCCTTGAACCTGATCCTCCATTTGGTGATCAAGAACCATTCATCAAGTCCCTCAAAGAATTAGGAGGAAAGAGTCATGAGAATATCTCAATGTTCCATGGAAAGATGGATGCAAAAGTGGTCCTAGAATGGATTGAAAGAATTGCGAATTATTTTGAATGTGAACGGGTAATAGAGGCTCAAAAAGTAAGGGTAGAAAAGTCTAGATTGAAATGAAAGGCACTAACTTGGTGGAAGTTTATGCAAGATGAAAGAGAGAGTGAAGGAAGGAAACTAATAGCCAACTGGAAGGCTATGGAAGCAAAGATAAAGGAGACCTATTTACCAAAGGACTATGAGATTCAACTTCACAAACAAAGGTAGAATCTTAAGCAAAAGGATCTTGATGTGGCTTCTTACATTGAGGAGTTCCAAAAGCTAGCTCTAAGGTCAAGGCTATAAGAGGCAGAAAGCATCAAAGTAGGAAGATACCTAAATGGCCTTAAGAGGTCCATACAAGAAGAACTAAGTTTGTTTAGCCTCACTAATTTGCATAGTTGTTTCCAAATGGCCCTAAAGGTGGAAGACAAGTTGAGAAAGAAGAATGATACAAACTATATAGGCAGAGGTTGGGGCAAAGATTTCAGAAGAAACTTAAGGGGTGGTTCCAAAAGAGTTATGGAGAGTCCAAATGGACTGAGCAGTCCAATGATACTAGTCAAAGGGGAGGCTACAATAAGGGAAGAGGATCCAATAATGGTAGCTAGGGAAGATATGGGAATAACAATAGCAGATCACATTTCAGTAACATGAAGTACTACTACTGTGGGAATCTAGGGAATCCTACCTATAGGTGTCTAGAGAAGACATCAACATCATATGGTGAGAAGAAAATTGCTTATGTGCAAGAGGGTGATAGTTAAAAGTCATGCGAGGTGGACCTTGAACTAGAAAAGGGTGAGAATCTAGTATTGAGGAGAGTTCTAGTTAAAGAACCAATCAAGGAGGAAGCTAAACAAAGGAGGGCACTTTTCAGGACTACATGTAAAGTGCTTGGAAAGGTGTGCAAGGTAATCATAGACTTAGGGTCCATTGATAATGTAATATTAGAGGAGGTAGTACAAAAACTCATATTGACAAAGATTCCTCATGTGTTTCCTTATAGAGTAACATGGGTAAACAAAGGATAAAACATCTTGGTGAATGAAAAAGTATGGGTGGACATCACCATTGGCAAGTATCAAGACAAGATGTTGTGTGATGTACTTCCAATGGATGCTTTCCATCTACTGGTAGGTAGACCTTGGAAGTATAATAGGGAGTCAGTGCACCATGGTAAGGAAAAAAAATAATCCTTCAAGAAAGATAGAGTCACCTATAGGATATAGTCCTTAATAGAGGAAGGAAAAATGGAATAGGATATTGCTAGTACATTTTTATGAGTGGGATAGAGTTCCTCAAAGACCTAAAGGAAGGCAAAGGATTAGGGTAGGTTATCATGGTGAAGCCAAAGGAGTAGGAGCCATTAACACAAGCTATAGAAGTATAAGAACTATTGGATCAGTTCAAGGATGTCATATGTGATGAAGCACCACCAACATTAACCCCAAAGAGAGCCATAAGCCATCAAATTGACTTCATACTAGCTCCATCTATACCAAATAAGGTTACATACAAGATGAAACTAGAGTAGAATAAGGAGATAGCAAGGTAAGTCCAAGAATTGCTTGACCTAAGGTTGATTTAGAAGAGCATCAGTCTTTATGTGCATCCCTAGTTGTCCTAGCCCCTAAAAAGGGAGGTAAGTGGAGAATGTGTACAGATTCTATGGAAATCAATAGAATTATAATAATATATAGATTCCATACTCCTAAGATAGAGGATCTAATGGACTGGCTTGGTGGAGCTCCATAATTTTCTAAGATTGATCTCAAAAGTGGCTATTATCGAATAAGGATGAAGGAGGGTGATGAGTGGGAATTTGCATTTAAAACTACTAAGGGTCTCTATGAGTGGTTGGTAATTCCACTTGGACTTACCAATACACCAAGCAACTTCATGAGGGTTATGAATAAAGTCTTAAAGGACTATATAGGGGTGTTTGTGGTTGTGTATCTAGATGAAATTCTCATCTTTAGTAAGACAAAAGAGGAGCACATGAAGAACTTAGAAATGGTGTTGAGGAGACCTCAAGAGGAGAAGTTAACAATGAACTTTGAGAAGAGTGAATTCATGAAAGAAGAGCTAATGTACTTGGACTTTTTAGTTTCCTAAGGAAGTTTGAAAATGAATAAGAGAAAGGTAGAGGCAATCTTAAGTTGGCCTACTCCTAGATCTGCTACTGAGATAAAAAGTTTCAATGGCCTAGCACAATTCTATAGGAAGTTTGTGAGGAGTTTTAATGAAATTTGTGCACATATGAATGATACCATTAAGGGAGGCATGAAAACAAAGTTCACATGGACCAAGGCTATAGATGAGAGTTTTAAAATGCTAAAGAAGGAGGTGCCAACCCAACTAGTATTGGTCTTGCCAAGTTTTGATAAACTATTTTTTGTAGGGTGTGATGCTAGTAACATAGTAGTTGGGATAGTGTTAAGCCAAGAGGGGAGGCTTGTGGCATTTTTTTCATGAAATACTTAATGAGTCCAAAACAAGGTATCTAGCCTATGACTTGGAGTTATGCCTTAATCCAAGCCCTTAAGAAATGGAGGCATTACTTACTACCTAAGGAGTTTGTTGTCTTTACTAACAACCAAGAATCAAGTTTCATAAACTCATAGGAGAAACTTAGTCTTAGACACATAAAATGGATGAAATTGTTGCAATCCTAAGTTTTACCATTAAACACAAGAAGGGTACAAACAACAAGGTGGTAGATGCTTTAAGTAGAAGACTGCTAATTTTTCAAGAGTTCAAGCTATAGAGTGTTGGAATTGAAGGATTCAAGTATTTTTATGGTGGAGACACTAATTTTTCAGAGGCCTACAAGGTATGTACTAACTTTGAAAATCATTTTCATAGTCAATTTTATGAGTATATATTGTAGAACAGATTGTTCTTTAAGGGTCAACAATTATGTATCCCAAGGGGATCCATGAGGGAGAACCTCATTTAGCAAAAAGAAAAATGGAAGCATGAGTGGGCATTTTGGCCTTAACAATACTCTAGACCTAGTGGAAAGGTTCTACTATTGGCCCAAGATGCAAAGAGATGTGAGAAGTTATGTAGAATAATGTGGCATATGTCAAAAGGCAAAAGCTCCCTCATCCAATGTAGGACTTTACCAACCACTACACATTCCTAATAGGCCTTTGGAGTGCATAAGAATGGATTTCATAGTGGGTTTGCCTAGGATATAGATATGGTTGGATAGTGTGTTTGTTGCAGTTGACACATTTAGTAAGATGAGCCACTTCATACCCTAAAAAACAACACATGATGCTAGAAATATAGCTAACCTATTCTTCAAGGATGTGGTTATAATTCATGGGCTACCAATAAGTATTGTGGCTAATAGAGATATCAAGTTTATGGTGCATTTTTGGAAGACCCTATGGAAGAGATTAGATACAAACCTAAATCATGGCTCTACCTACCATCCCCAAATAGAAAAATAGACATAGGTCATTAACAGGGTCAAATGCAACCTATTAAGGTGTCTTACTAAGGAATATGGGCACAGTTGGGATCAAGTCATCCCTCGAGCAGAGTTTTCCTATAATGACAACAAGAATAGAACAATTGGATTAAGTCCTTTTCAAATAGTGTATGTGACACATCCAAGGGGCATAATGGAGTTGAGAGATCTAGCAAAACATGACACTATCAATGGACATGCAAATAATTTTGTTTAGTCCACGAAAGAGATACATGATCAGGTCAAGAAGACCTTGATGGAGGCAAATTAGAGGTTAAAGGAAAAGAAGGATGAAGAGAGGAGAGAACTACAATTCCATGTAGGAGATTTGGTTATGGTTTATTTGAACAAAGTCATGATATAGGAAGGCATCCCAAGAAAATTGCAAATGAACAGGATTGGACCATGCAAGGTGCTAGAGAAGTATGGTTCCAATGCCTACAAAATTGACTTACCAAAAGACATGTCCATCTCTCCTGGATATTCAATCTTAAATATTTGATGCCCTACAAGGTTCCAAATATTGATGAAATACAGTATCAAACAAAACTACACAAAGGCATATCAGACTTACAAGTACCTGAGAGGAAGCAACCCCAAGTGGAGAAGATACTGGACTCTAGGGTGAAGAAGAGTACAAGGAAAAAAGCTTACAAAGAACATCTGGTAAAATGGAAAGATACCCCTAAATCTGAGGCAACTTGGATTGTTGAGAGTGACTTCAAAAATCATGGCATCAGTAAGGAGTTCCTCTCACCACAAGCACCTTAGTCTTCTTCTTGTAGAGGGAGTATGGTGCAGGAGCACCTTGGGGAAGGACAAATCCCTAAATCAATTTTGTTTTGCAAATGGTCTAGCCAACCATTTGGGTGAATAAGGACCAATGATGAATTTCCATGGTATGTTTAGGAGGTGTGAATAGCTAGTAACTAGGCTTGAGTCATGATTTTGGTAGTCAGGTCCTAGTAAAGCCTAGAAATGCAAAAGTTGCTCCAAAAGGGGAAAAAATGGAAAAATGTCTTAAAGGGATCAAGGAGTATTTAGGAAGGTTTCTTAGGTGTTTTAGGACCATATTTGAGGGGTTGAAACCAAACTAGACAAGTTTGGAGGGCTTAAATGCTAAATTGCCAAAAAATATCAAAATTGCTCATTGACAACTTTGCATTTTTACACAATTGCATTGACAACTTTTTGGCCTTTGGTGTAGGAGGCACAAGGTGAACCTAGCATTAGACCTAAAGGTATAAGTAGTTAGGTAATTTTATTTAAATACAATACAACTCCTTGGAAGGCGTTGGTTATGCTATTATACAGACAGTTGATGGAATGAAGATGGATTGCTGACAAGAAAACATGGTTTTGGGGCAGAGATTGAAATTTTAGATTGTTTTTCTTAGTTTTTTTCATGGATTAGATTCTTTTGGAATTTTATTTTCTTTTCACAAACTTTATTTGGTCATTTACATTCATTTTAGCAAGTTTTAAAAACTCTTTAGTTTCACTATTCCTACTAGTCGGTCTTGGCAAGGTTGGACAAAAATGGCTAAAACTTGAGTTCCCATGGTTGAAATCCTATGGCCTTTGGGAATCAAGTAAAAAACTATGAAAATTATGTAAATATGAAGCTTGGAGGTTGGGGGACTATTTTCTATTTTTGCAAGCAAGCTCTAGGCAAGCTAGTGGAAGCTTGGTAAGGCACAAATATGCTAGCAAGAGAGATGTGAATGGGGAAATGGATTGGTGTGTGCTATTAAAGGTTGGGAAATGATGGAGGAGAGTATCTAGTGTCCTTAAACTAGAGGAGGAATTTTGGAGTATAGTTTTTATCACCCTATAAGTGAAGTTGCAATCATAGCCCTAGAAACCCTCAAAAATAGGGTTTTCTAGAATAACACTGTAAATACACTTTGAAGACTTATGACCTAGAAAATACTTGAGACTAGTTCAACATGAAACAATTTCTAGAAGGCATCCATAGGTCTTGTTAAAATATTTTTCAAGTTATAGGAGAATTCGTGTTTCTAAGAGGGCTAATAGAGGCTCATAGGGCTACAAGGACAAATAGAGCAAGAATGGGTTTTGGGAGTGTGAAACCTAACAAGATGGTGTAGATGACTTTAAATGTGTCAAGAACCTCATTAGGGAGCTCTAATATTGTTTTTTCCTTACTAGAAGCATTTGGTGAGGTTTTGTCTTGATAGGCCAAAAGGTGCATATTTGGGGTTTTGGAGTTAGAGGAGTGCAAATTGATTTGATATGAGAGTTTCTTAGAAGAAGGTTATTATAAGAGAATTTTTTAGGTTAGAGTTTGAGAAGAGACCATAGGAAGGCTGAGAAATAGCCTTGCTAGAGAAGAAAGTCTCTAAGAGTTAGAAGCTCCCCATCACATAATTTGACAGAAATTATATTGATGGAATCTTGAGAGTGTTCTCAAAAAACCCTTTTCACTTCATTGAATTTGGATTAAAAAAATATTGTCAGATGGCCATTTAAAGTCTTAATGTCAAGAAAATATGGCTCAAACACATTCTTTGAGTTGACCAAAGAGGTTTGGTAAATACCAAGCCTAATTAGGTACCCAAAATGTGGCCGCAAAATACAAAATTTTAAATTTGAGATAGTGCGAAGTGGTTGTACATTTTAAACCAAAAGGCTAAAAAACATATTTTAATATATTTTAAATTTAAGATATAATGATATTTGGATTTATTTATTTTTCTTATTTTTTATTATATATTATATGATAAAATTTATTGTTATACTATTATATATGATATTAAATATGATTAGATAGTATATTAGGATAATAGTACTATATTTATTGTATAGTATCCTATATTATCTATAATACTATAAATATTATATATATATATATATATATATATATATATACAATATAATATTAAAATATATATTATTAAATATTCTATTATAATATATATTTTCACATAGTATTAGAAAGTATTACATAGTATTATATAGTTTATTAAATTACAATATGTCCCAAGGTGTCCTAAGAACCCTAGGGACATATGTTGTAATGATATGGGTCGAAGGGGGTCAAATTGGATCATAGATTAGCCTATAACCCCCTTCAACCCATATGATTGATTATGATATTTCCCTAGTGGTCCTAGGACCTCGAGGGACACATGTCATGATGAAATGGGTCAAAAGGGGTCATACATTAGCCTACAACCCCATTTGACCTATATGATCGATTATGATATGTCCTTGAGGTCCCATGACCCCTAGGCACACATGTTATGATGAAATGGGTCAAAGGGAGTCGTAGGATAGCCTACAACCCCATTTGACCCATATGATCAATTATGATATTAAGGAGGTCATAAGTTAGCCTACAACCCCCTTCAACCCATATTATCGATTACAATGTCCCTAGGAAACATGTCATGATGAAATGGGTTGAAAGGGTCATAGGTTAGCCTATGACCTCATTCGACCATTAAGATCGAGTACGATATGTCCCTAGGGGTCCTAGGACCCCTAGGGACACATTTCATGATGAAATGGGTTAAAGGGGGTTGTAGGTTAGCCTACGACCCCTTCAACCAATATGATCAATTACAATATGTCGCTAGGGATCCTAGGAGCCCTAGGGACACGTGATGATGAAATGGGTTGAAGGGGACCATAGGTTAGCCTATGACCTTCTTTGACCCAAATGATCGATTATGATATGTCCCTAGGAGTCCAAGGACCCCTAGGGACACATGTCATGATAAAATGGGTTGAAGGGGGTTGTAGATTAGCCTACGACCCCATTCGACACATGCCATGATGAGATGGGTCGAAGGAGGTCGTTGGTTAGCCTACAACCCCCTTTGCCCCATACGATTGATTATGATTTCCCTAGGGGTCCTTGGGCCCCTAGGGACGCATGTTGTAATAAAATAGGTTGAAGGGGGTCATAGGCTAACCTAAGACCCCCTTCAACCCTTAAGATTGATTATGATATGTCCCTAGTGGTCCTATGACCCCTAGGGACACGTGTCATGATAAAATGGGTTGAAGGGGGTCATAGGTTAGCCTAAGACCCCTTCAACCCATATGATTGATTATGTCATGATGAAATGGGTTGAAGGGAGTCGTAGGTTAACCTACAACCCCATTCGACCCATATGATCGATTAAGATATGTCCTTAGGGATCTGAGAACCCCTAGGGACACATGTCCTGATGAAATACCTATGGCCCCCTTCAACATGTGATTGATTACAATTGTCCCTATGGGTCTTAGGACCCCTAGGGACACATGATGTAATAAAATGGGTCGAAGGGGGTCGTAGGCTAACCTACGACCCCCTTTGATCCATATGACCAATTACAAAATAATATATAATAAATGCATAGAATAATATATAATTTTTATATATTTATATAATTTTTCTCAACTATATATATGATTTATATAATAAATAATATATATGATTATAAATACTATATTATATAATAATAATATATATTTATTCTCAAGTAAATAATATATATAATTATAAATACTATATATTATTGTCCCCACTTGATTTTCCTCCAAATTTTGGGTACAGATTTTGGGTACCTATATCTATTTACTAGAAGACTTTTACCAAAATATTCTCTGTCACTACAAACCCGACAATCACAATTTTTTTGTCTTTTTCATAGTGTTCAGGGTATGTGTAGGATTATGATCAACCAAACTATGACCTTAAGTGGTAGTGAAAAACTAGTAAACCAGGGTTATGTTAACTTGATACATAATTTTAAAGTAGTTATGGATTCTATATCAAAAGTTTGTAAGAAATGAATCTATAGGAAATTGGATGTAGTATTCTAAACTACTAGGGCTTATCTGGAGAAAAAATATTTGATTGGTCAAAATTTTGGATTTTAATGCAGTACTACAAAAAATTTTGCACAAAATCAAAAAGTAGGTGTATGTCTTACCACCTTAATCAAAATCAAATGATAATAGTTTTTGATATAATTATAGATATAATAAAGTAGATTCATGCTCAGATGTGACACATATTTTTGGGTGTTTTTAATCCAAATAAATTATTGAATGAGAATTTTCTACTATAGTTTCTTTAGAATAAAAAAATCCCATGTCTGACCACCTTGACTAATTGAAAACTTTATAAAATTATTTTTTTCTTTTTTTTTTCTTATACTAGGTGAAGCATAAGAATGTGACACAACTTTTGGATTTCAAAAATGTTATATCATTTGAAAATTATAGTTATTTTTCTATCAGTATGTCAATCAGTAGTTTACAAATATCTTCAATAGAAATTAACTAATAAATACTTATTAAACTCATAATTTGATAGCAATTACATCAATGGAATCTTGAGAGTGTTCTCAAAATACTCTTTTTGTTTTATTGAATTTGGATGAAAACAATATTGTCAAATGGCCAATAGAAGTTTGAATGTCAGGGAAACATGTTTCTTGAGTTGACCAAAGAGGTTTGCTAAATAACATTCCTAATCGGGTAACCGATCCTAAATTAGGTACCTAAAATGTGGCGGCAAAATACAAAACTTTAAATTTGAGATAGTGGGAACCAATTGTAAATTATAAACCAAAAGGCATACAAACATATTTAAATATGTATTTACATTAAGGATATAATGATATTTGAATATTATTATTTTTTATTTTTTTATTATATATTATATAATTAATTTTATTGTTATAATATTATATATGATATTAAACATGATCAGATAGTATATTAGGATCATAGTACTATATATTATTATATAGTATTCTATATTATCTATAATATTATAAATATTATCTATATATTAGTACATATACTACTATAATATGTATTTTAACGTAGTATTATAAATTATTACATAGTATTATATAGTTTGTTAAATTATAATGATCGATTACCATATGTTCCTAGGGTTCTTAGGACCCCTAGGCACACATGTCATGATGAAATGGATCAAAGGGGGTCGTAGGTTAGCCTATGACCCACTTCGACCCTTAAGATGTATTACGATATGTCCCTAGGGATCCTAGGACCCCTAGGGACACATGTTGCAATGAAATGGGTTGAAGAGGGTCATAGGTTAGTCTATGACCCCCTGATCAATTACCATATGCCCCTAGCAGTCCTAGCACCCCTAGGGACACATGTTGTGATGAAATGGGTCGAAGAAGGTCATAGGTTAGCCTACTACCCCATTTGACCCATATGATCGATTACCATATGTAATGCCCACCCATAGTTTGTTTTTTTGTTATATTTATCAAACTCTTTTATGCCCATTTCATGGATGTGTTAGTTTCAAGGATATTATTTCATAACTTGGACTAGAGATATATCAATGATGATTACTTAGTTGACTATATTTCATGTGTTGTTTAATGGTTATGGTTATTGGTGCATTAATAATGTTTTAATGATGACTACTTGTTATTTGTAATGATCCATTATTTTATTTGAGCATTTGATGTTCGACTTATAATTATTATAGTACTTACCCCATACTTGCATGTGTATGGTGTGTATGTCTGTTTTATCTTTATGTTTGTCATGTTTGATGTGGTTAAGGGAGGGAGTCATAGTCACCTACTAGTCAGGATCTACACGATGTACCACTCCCTATCATTTCTTATTTAGTTTATATATATGTATGTATGTATGTATGTATGTATGTATGTACATGCTCATCTTTTATGTAGAATGTAGGTACTGGGCATCGACTTCCCTGAAATGCTAGGATGAGTATGACCTATCACAATAACTCAATGGTGAGAATGGGGAGATAATGTTCAGGTCCAATCTCAGCCATAGCCTAAATACTTTTCTTGCAAGGAGGATTCATAACTAAATTTCCACCCTTTTAAAACCCGTGAGTTTAGCTTTGTCTGTGTTGTTTGATTTTGAGTTTTGGTCTATTTTGGTAATGTTGCTTTTATGTGGATTTCACTATGTGATTTATTTGGTAAATGATTTAATTATAATATTTGGGTTAATCATATAATTAAATATTATTTGATTAATAAGAAAATATTAAAGCATGAGAATATTTAATTAATTAAAAAACTAATTAAATATGTCTTTTAATTTAAAAGTCTTAATTTAGAAAATTAGTTAAAGAGAAATTAGAATATGGTGATATTTAATTAATTATAAATTAATTAAATATGTACTTTAGTTTAAAAGATTTAATTTAAAAGTTTAATTTGAGAAGTTGGACAAAGAGATAATTAAAATATTAAAATATTAAAGATTTAATATTATTTTATTATAATTATTTATTTAATAATAATTAAATTAAAGTTGCATCTAAATAATGAGCTTTGATTATTATTATTAACTTAAATAATAAACTATGCTTTAATTAGTACTTTTACTAATTAATAAACTGGAGGAAAATAAAATATAAAAGAATAAAATTTAATGATAAAGTTATAGTTCTAATTATGGTGTAATTATATTTATTTAATTTAATGATAATTATTTAGAATTTTTATTTTAATAATAAACTCTAAATAATGTTATTAATTAAATTAATAAATATATTATTAAAAACACTTCGAAAATAAATTAAAGAGAGAAAGCTAATTATTTAAATTAAGATATTTTATATTAAATATCTAAAAGAGTTGTGCATGAAAAGGTAAAAGGTAATAAAATAATAAACAATAATTGATTAGTGAGTTCCCTCTCGTAATTGCACAATCAGAGCCCAAATTTAGGGGAGAACTCTTTATCAGAGATTTAGAGCTCATTTTGCAATTACACAGGTTTTGGGGAGCAAAATTCATAATTGGATCAAAAGAATCATTGGAAGTTTCAGAGGGGATTTGCATGCATTCACAAATTGTCTCAAATTTTAGCTAAGTTTTTTAGGTAGGGTTTGAAAACTCATTGTAGAATTTTGAAAGATCTGTTTACTTCGTGCCTTCCTGAGTGTTTGCATATTGCTTATTAATTTACTGTAGTGATTGTTGAATAAGGAATTATGTTGTAGATTTTGAAAAAAGAAAAACTTATTAATCAAGAAAACTCGATTGAGAAAAATTATAGAAAAATTGTAGAAAATTATTGTGACTGTATTCTTATAAACCCCTTTCTAATATAATAAAAATTTGATTATTGAAATTTTCAATAAAATAATAAATTGAACAGTTAGGGTTCCAACTTTAAATTTGTCATTAAAACTATGAGATTATCATAAGTTTTCTAAATATAGATAAATATTATTCTTATATCTAAAATAATTTAATTGCAAAATTTATTAGAAAAAAGAAAAAGATTAATTGAGAGGAAAACATGTTATAACTAAACTTATGCATGCATGTGAAAACAAATTTTCTAAATATAAAAAGCTAAATATAGTATGGTTACGTGCATGTGAAAACAAATATGCTAAAAATAGAAAGCTAAGTATAGTAAGGTTGCATGCATGTGAAAACAAATATGCTAAAAATAGAAAGCTAAGTATAGTATGGTTACATGCATGTGAAAACAAATATGCTAAAAATAGAAAACTAAGTATAGTATGGTTGTATGATTTGAGAGATCAAAGACATGTGAAAATATTAATTGCATGTGTATTTTTATTTTATATAATTTAATTTTTACATTTTTTTATTTTTTTTTAAATTGAAAAAAATTAATTTCTAAAATTAAATAAATATTATCTATTTAGTTATAAAGTGAATGTTAGTATTAGTGATTATTTAAGTCCAATTAAACTCTTAGCTACATATAAATGATTTTATATTTATTAATGCAAGAGAGAGGTTAATAAATAAATATTTAGAATTTTATTATATTTTAGGAAAAGTTGTGGTAGAGTTCACTTTGTAATCATTTAGTTAATAACTATTTGACTTTAAGAATTTTTTTATAAATAATTAAATTAAATTCATGATTTTATCTCTAGTTGCATTATGAATTAAAAGAAAAATAAATATTAATATTAGACTTAAACAGAAGTCAAATTAATATTTTAGAAATAAAATTGATATTAATATTTAATCTAATAATATACATTTATGTTATTAATTACATCGTTCATGATTTAAGATTATTTGAATTAAAAACATAATAATATTGCATGATATTTTATATGCAAATAGATGAGATATTTAAATACTTATTGTTTTAAATAAATATATTAGCATAACAATTTATATTAACATGTATATTATTACCTTTTTTCTAAACACATCCTTATAACTCAAACTAAACAAGAGAAATTGGTAAAAGTAAATCATGTGGCTAAAAACTATGTGTTTTCTAATATTCTATTTATAGTTTTGTGATGTTTATTTCATTGATAGTTTTTTTTTGTGGGTTGTTTAGTTAGTCAAATTAGGTTGTGCACTAGAGGCATGTTTTGAGATTTCTTTTATGATTATTTGACTGCATGTCATGATGAACACATGTTACAATGAATGGGTTGAAGGGGATCGTATATTAGCTTATGCCCTCTTCAACAATTATAGTCAATTACAATATGTCCCAAGGGGTCCTAAGACCCCTAGGGATACATATCAAAATGAAATGGGTCAAAGGGGGTCATAGGTTATCCCAAAACCCCTTTGGAGCCATATGATTGATTACCATATGTCCCTAGGGGTCCTAGGGACACATATCATGATGAAATGGGTCAAAGGGGGTCATAGGTTAGTCTATGACCCCATTTGACCCATATGATCAATTACCATATGTCCCTACAAGTCCTAACACCCCTAGGGACACATGTCATGATGAAATGAGCCACCTCTTTCAATTCTTAAGATGGATTACGATATGTCCCCATGTCTCCTTAGACCCCTAAGGACACATATCGTGATGAAATGGGTCGAAGGGGGTCATAGGTTAGCCTACGACCCCGTTCGACCCATATGATTGATTTTCATATGTCTATGACCCCTAGGAACACATGTCATGATGAAATGGGTAGCCTACGATCCCATTCGACCCATATGATTGATTACCATATGCGTATCATAATGAAATGGGCTGAAGAGAGTCGTAGGTTAGCCTAATGGTGTAGGAGCACCTAGGGTAAGGTAAAGCCCTAATCTAATTTTATTATTTTAGATGGTCTAACCAACTATTGGGGTAATAAGGACTAGTTATAAAGTCTCAAGGTGAGTTTAGGTGGATTGAATAGGTAGGATGTGAAATGGAAGGTGAATCTTGTCAATTAGGTCTTGATAGGCAAGATTGCTCAAAAGTTGCTTTAGGTAGCAAAATGTGGTTAAATGCTTCAAGAAGGAGCAATAATTTTGTTAAATGAGTCCTTAGGTTTACTAAATTTATTTTAGGAGGTTTGGGAGAAAGCTGGCCAAGTTTGGAGGTCTAAGGAGCAAAATTGTAAAAGTTGTCAAAAAGTTTCATTGTCAACTTTTCAATTTTGCAAAGCTGCTTAGCAACTTTTTGTGCAATTTTGGAAAAATGAACTACTTGCATAGTTGTGGCTTGAACTGAAGGCTAGAATGGAGCATGAGGTCTATTTAATACTTTTGTAACTCATTTCCAAGGGTTGGATAGTTGGATGTACGGACAACACCTGTAGAGAGCAATTTTGTAGACTAGAATGAGGTTTTTGAGGATTGAGAAGAAGCATTGGATTGAATAAGTAATTATTTTTTATGGAATAACATATTGTGATCATTTTTTGAATCTATGTATAGCTATTTTAGTTTTAAGTTTTCATTTGTTAAGATTTAGAAAATTGATTAGTTTCAGAGTTTTTGTTGTCTAGTTTTGTAGTGCAAGCATGAAAATGGCTATGGCTTCAGAGTCCTTGCTCAAAACACCATGGATCTTAGGGACCACACAATAGCCCTTTTATATAGTGTAAATATAGTTTTTGGATTTTCTAGAAGACCAAATGTTGTTTTTACAAGTGAGCCCTAGGCAAGCAAGCAAGCTTGGCAAGGTGCAAGAAAATGCTTGCAATGGAATTTTGTGGTGAACAAAAGATTGGCATGAGTTTGTCTTGAATTTGAAATGGAGTAGTGTGTCAAGGAATTATAACTCAAAGGAGGAGGTTGGAGGTGGAGTTTGATGCCTATGGTGAAGGATACATAAACATTGCCTTTGAAACCCTTAAAAAGAGGGTTTTTTGAAGTTGTACTATACAGTCAATCCTAGAGCCCAAGACCTGAAAAATATTCAAGGTTAGGTCATAGGGAAAAAAATTCATGAACACACCAAGGGGCCTTATTAATGGTTTTTGTGAGTTATTGCACTTTCTTTTTTTCTAGGAGGGCTAATAGGGGCTCTTAGGGCTACAAGGGATAACTAGGCAATTTGGAGAAATATGAATGGGAGACTTGAAAGAATAATGTAGAATAGTAAGGGATGGGTCAAGAACCTCAGTAAGAGATTTCAAACTTTATTTTGGGCCACTTGGTGCATATAGTGAAGTTTTGGCATTCTAGGCCAAAAAATGCATATTTGGTGAATTGGGGGAATAGTATTGAAAATTGAATTTTTGAGAGAGTTTCTTGGAGAAAGGGGAATTTAGAGGGGTCCTCTAGGTTAGGGTTAGGAGAAGAAACCCTAATTGAGCTAGGAGTAGCTTAGGAAGAGCAAGAAAGCTCTTAGTTGAAGAAGCTCCCCATCACCTACGACCCTATTCGACCCATATGATCGATTACCATATGTCCCTAGGGGTCCTAGGACCCCAAGGGACATAAGTCATGATAAAATGGGCTGAAGGGGGTTGTAGGTCATCCTATGACCTCATTCAACCCATATGATCAATTACTATATGTCCCTAGGGGTCCTAGGAGCCCTAGGGATACATGTCATGATGAAATGGGTCAAAGAGATTGCATGTTAGCCTATGACACCCTTGGATCCTTATGATTCATTACAATACATCCCTAGGGATCCTAGGACCCTTAGGGACACATGTTGTAATAAAATGGGTTAAAGGGGATCATAGGTTAGCCTAAAACCCCATTTGACCCATATGATTGATTACCATATGTCCTTATGGATCATAGGACTCCTAGAGACACATGTCATGATGAAATGGGTTGAAGGGGGTCATAGGCTAACCTATAACCCCCTCTAACCCATATGATTGATTATGATATGTCCTTAGGGGACGCCTAGGAACACATGTCATGATTAAATACGTCAAATGTTAGAAACAATAGTCCACCAAGATAACTAAGAGGGGCGGGGGGGGGGGGGGGGGGGGCGGGGGGGGGGGTGTAAATCAATTATCCAATAATTAAAACATTTATCCACCTTAAATAATCTTAACCATTCAACCAA
The DNA here is from genome assembly GCA_028749045.1 of Cupressus sempervirens. NCBI lineage: Eukaryota > Viridiplantae > Streptophyta > Pinopsida > Cupressales > Cupressaceae > Cupressus > Cupressus sempervirens. The sequence goes on from CM053787.1 coordinate 257,116,720, forward strand.
AGTAAATAGAAACCATGCAAAGATGCACATAGACAATTACACCATATATGTTAACCAGGGAAACCCTTGATCAGAGGAAAAACCCCAATGGAAATGATGCCCACAAGATAATGTGCTAATATAAATATTCCTTGTTAGAGGGTGGACCCTATTAGGAGTCTATTACAATATTTAGTACATATGAGTCCCTATTAGGAGACTTTGAATCCTTGTTAGAAGATTCCAACCCTATTAGAATTATGTCAACCCTGTTAGGAGTTGTAGAAGATAGAAGGACCCATTGTCCAAATAGCTTTTGGAGAAAGATCACCAAACTCACTGTCCAACTGATCTCTCAACTATTCCTTGTAGAATAATTGTTGATACTATACTTTAACTTCTTTCCTCTATCATATCAACCAGACCAATCACTGTATGACCTTATAGACTAGGTCACGAACCTTGGATCCAAGTATCAAACTTTGCATCACACAATAAAACTTTAGCAATGAAGTTTCCTTTACATTCACTCTATTATGCTTATCTTTGCATTCCACTATTTGTGCTTCTTGCAATCATTTATCTATCCATACATAACAAAGGAAAATTCCCTTCCTTTATACTAAATCCATAAAATAATTCCATGAGTCAGCTATTACAACTTCTCAATTAATTATTATAGGACCTCATTAAGAACATGTTACACATAGCAATAACATTAATCTTTCACCTTGTAACTTGAATAACTTTCCATACATGCAATATTATGATGAACAAGCTTAGCTAAGTCATTTTCAAAATTTCTTCTTCACATCTTTAACTTTGGCTTCACATAATAACAACTCTGCTAAGAGTTATAACAAGTTTACTAGAACATGACTCTGTAAACTCTATCTCAGAACCATCTTCACTGAACTTGCATAACTTCTTCTAGAATTAATATCTTGTGCCTCCGAGGTTAGTTGCATATACTAGACACTTAGTAGTATCTCCCTTTAACCTTTCTTAGTGACATTATTTGATGATCTATCCATACCAACTTGATCTTTCCATTGTTCTTCTGTCAGATACTACAAAAAATTGCTATGTTGACATTAATGACAAACATAGTCATGAATGTAACATATCATCATGCTAATGATCTAATCATGTTTCTATAATACTCCCCCCTAGAATTATCATTAGCATTCATGCTTCCAACAATCTCCCCCTTTGGCATTGTTGGCAACATAGATGAAAAATATCTAGTTCCAAAAATACCAACCATAAAAGATTGTTAACCTTTATTTCAAATCCTCTTCATCAATCATTCTTCCCATTGATATACCTCAATGTGCTCTATGTTTTACTTCTCCCAAACTATATTTTTCAAACTATTTATCTTTTCAAACTATTTTGCATGTTGTACTTCTCCCCCATTGACATCAATGTCAAAGGTTTCAAAAACCATCAACCTCTGCAATAATTGTCTCTGACTATCTTAAGTGTCAAAAGGCACTATTCAAAAACAACATCCAACAAGAGTCCTAGATGACTCTGTACATCACAAATACTCCCCCATACAATAAGCATCAGCATTCAGTCTAGACAAATAATAGTGCTATGTTACACTGGACTGATGCACTCTTGCATCATCTACTCTAATGTAGAAAGGGGCATAACCCATAGCATACCTTGCAAATACTCAAAAGTGTCTTTGAGAAGAGGCTTAGTGAAAATATCTACAATCTTCTCTTTGGTGCTTACATACTCCAATTTAATTTCCTTTTTTGCAACTTTCTCTCTCAACGTGTGATCCTTGATAGAAATGTGCTAAGTCTTAAAATGTGACACTAGATTCTTAGACATATTCACTATGCTTGTGTTGTCACAATGTGACAGTAGGTTCACTGAATTCTATCCTTATATCCTTCAACATCTACTTCATCCAAACAACTTGATTACAATTGTTTGTTGCTACAACATATTTTTCTTATGATGTACTTTGTGAGGTACAATCTTGCTTCTTGCTTAGTCAAGAAACCAATCTTCCTCCAAGAAAGAAGGCTCCACCACTGGTGCTCTTTTTGTCATCCATACTACCTACCCAATCAAAATCAATATAAGCATATAAAGTAAAATCATTAGATCTATCATACCACAATCCAAACTCTAGTGTTCCTTTCAGGTACCTAAATATCCTTTTGACTACTACATAATGTGCTTCTCTAGGGTCAACTTGCAATGATTCAGCTACATTTTCTATATCTATACTTACATAAGTTAGATATTTCAATCCTATGATCATAGATTTGTACTTCTTCTGCCCAATAGTAGGTGTCTCATCCTTTGTAGATAACTTGTGTCCAGTTACCATAGGTGTTCCAATGGGTTTACATGCTTCCAAACCAAACCTTTTTAGTAAATCTTTCAAATACTTAGTCTATGAAATAAAGTTTCCTTCTTTGTCTTGCACAATCTATAATCCTAGAGAATATTTCATTTCTCTTATCATGCTCATTTCAAATTCTTTCTTCATTTCTTCTACAAACTTGTCACTTTCATTATCATTTCCTCCATATATGGTATCATCAACAAATATTCCTAAAATCATCAATCCATCATCAATTTCTTTCCAATATAGATTACTATCAGTCATACCTTTGTTATATCCAAGTTTTGTCAAATGCTTGTCCAACCTTGCATACTAAGTTATAGGTTATTGCTTCAAGCCATACAATTCTTTCTTCAATTTGCATACTATGTCCTTGCCATTTGTTAAAGGATAACCTTCGAGCTATTCTATGTATACCTCTTCTTCAAGTTCTCCATTTAGAAATTTTGACTTAACATCCATCTGATATACTTTGAATTTCTTATATGCTGCACATGCTAAGAATAATCTTACCACTTCTATTCTTTCCACAAGAGCATAGGTTTCATCATAATCTATTCCTTCTTGCTATGATTAACCTTTACATACCAATCTTGCTTTGTTCCTTACAACTTCACCTTGTTCATTCATCGTGTTCTTGAATACCCATTTTGTTCCTATCACATTCATGTCTACTAGTTTGGGGACCAATTCTTGTGTCTCATTCTTCACTATTTGATCCAATTCCTCTTTCATAGCTTGCTTCCAATAGTCATCTTTACATGCTTCATCTGCATTCGTTGGTTCAACTTGAGATATCAAACATAATTCTTCATTGATTCTACTTCTTTTCATCACACCTTTATCTCTACTTCTAATGATCTATTCAGGTAGATGATTCTTTGTCATATTCTTACGAGAAGTAAGAGTTGTCATCTCAACTCTTAGCTCTATTAAAGGTTTTGAGCTTTGTTCCTACCTTAGCTCTCCTTCATTCTGCAAATCATTTTTAGTCTCAAAGAATACTTCATCATTCCTTGGTTTAGTAACAAAATTCTCATCATCTAAATTGTAGTCAACTATTCTTTCTTGTATCCTGAATTTCTCATCAGCTCTTACATTTGCACTTTTAACAATAGTCACTAGAGTTGTCTCTTCTATTACTTCTTCATTAACCAATCTAGGCTCATTATCATAGTCTTTCAAGAATCTTTCCATACTTGCTTTAAATTCTTCAACTTTATCTGAAAGTAGACTCTTTCTAGTTTTTCTTATTCTTTTATGACATCTAATCAAAAAATGACCAAATTCTTTACATATCCAACAAACAAAAATTGTCATACCTTCTGGCTCTCTTTTTGTAAGTAGATCAATACCTTCCTTTATCTTTATGTCTTCTTTGGATCTAGATCTATCTCTATTTGTGCTTCTATTCTTTTGTATACAATAGAAGGATTTTGGATTTGAAAACTCAATGCTCTGCTCTTTACAAAAATTTGATAACTCACCAAGGATTTCCATCATTCAGGTGTCAAAATTTCCTCTATCAAATGTAGGACTATCTTTTCTAAATATGTTCGCCATGGATTTCCAAAATTTGTTAAACTTTGTCTTCAAGGACCTGATGCTCTGATACCAATTGTTAGAAACAATAGTCTACCAAGATAACTGATAATCAAAACATTTATCCACCTTAAATAATCTTAACTATTCAACCAAAGTAAACAACAACCATACAAAGATGCACATACACAATTACACTAGATATGTTAACTGGGGAAACCCTTGGTCAAAGGAAAAACACTAGTGGGAATGATGCCCACAAGATGATGTACTAATATAAATATTTCTTGTTAGAGGATGGACCTTGTTAGGAGTCTATTACAACATTTAGTACATATGAGTCCCTGTTAAGAGACTTTAAATCCTTGTTAGATTCCAACCCTGTTAAGAGTTGTGCTAACCCTGTTAGGAGTTGTAGAAGATAGAAGGACCCACTGTCCAAATAGCTTCTAAGGAAAGATCATTGAACTCGCTATCCAACTGATCTCTCAACTATTCCTTGCAAAATAATTGTCTATACTATACTTTAACTTCTTTCCTTTGTCTTGTCAACTAGACCAATCATTGTCTAACCTTATAGACCAGGTCACGAACCTCAAATCCAAGTATCAAACATTGGATCACACAATAAAACTTCAACATTGAAGTTTCCTTCACATTTTCTCTGTTCTTATCTTTGCATTCCACTCTTCATGCTTCTTGCAATCATTTATCCATCCATACATAACAAAGGAAAATGTCCTTCCCATATACCAAATCCATAAAATAATTCCCTAAGTCAGCTATTCCACCTTCTCAATTAATTATTATAGGACCTCATTAAGAACACGTTACACTTAGTGATAACATTATTCTTCTGCCTTATAAATTGAATAACTTTTCATACATGAAATATTATGATGAGTGAGCTTAGATACATCATCTCTAGAATGTCTTCTTCACATCTTTAACTTTGGCTTCATAGAATAACAACTCTACTAAGAGATATAAATTTTTTACCAAAACATGCCTCTGTAAACTCTATCTCATAACAGTCTTCACCGAAACTTTCATAACTTTTTCTTGACTTAATATCTTGTGCTTCTAAGGTTAGCTGCATATACTAAATACTTGGTAGTATTTCCCTATACTCAACGATCTGTACTAACTTGATCTTTCCATTGTTCTTATGTCAGATACCATAGAAAACTACTATATTGACATCAGTGACAAATGCAGTCATGAATGTAAGATATCATCATGATAATGATCTAATCATGTTTCTATAGTACTCCCCCATGGAAGTATCATCAACATTCATGCTTCCAACATTGAAGGGGGTCTAAGGTTAGCCTATGACCCCATTCAACCCATATGGTCAATTACCATATGTCCTTAGGGGTCTCAAGACACCTAAGGACACACGTCATGATGATTTAAATAGGTTGAAGACGGTTGTAGGTTAGCCTACTACCCCATTTGACCCTTAATATGGATAATGATATGTCCCTAAGGGTCCTAAGACCCCTAGGGATACATGTTAAGATAAAATGGGTCAAAGAGGGTTGTAGGTTAGCCTATGATCTTGTTCGACCCATATGATCAATTATAGATGTCCCTAGGGGTTTTAGTACCCCTATGGATACATGTCACCATGAAATGGGTCAAAGGGGGTCATAGATTAGCCTGTGGTCACCCTTCGACCCTTAAGATGTATTACGATATGTCCCTAGGAGTCCTAGGACTCCTAGGGACACATGTCATGATGAAATGGATCGAAGACCCATATGCTTGATTACCATATGTCCCTAGGGGTCCTAGGATTTCTAGGGACACATGACGCAATGAAATGGGTTGAAGGGGGTCATAGGTTAGCCTACTACCCCATTAGACCCATATGATCAATTATAATATGTCCCTAGGGTAATATGACCCTTAGGGATTCATGTTGCAATGAAATGGCTCAAAGGGGGTCATAGGTTAGGTTAGCCTACAACCCCATTCAACCCAAATGATTGATTACCATTTGTCCCTAGGGGTCATAGGACCCCTATAGACACATGTTGTGATGAAATGGGTCGAAGTGTGTCTTAGGTTAGCCTACAACCCTATTTTTCCTATATAATCAATTACCATATATCCCTAGGGGTCCTAGGACCCCCTAAGAACACATGTCAACACAAAATGGGTTGAAGGGGGTCATAGGTTATCCTTTGATTGCATTCAAACCATATGATTGATTACCATATGTCCTTAAGATCCTAGGACCCCTAGGTACACATGTCACAATGAAATGGGTTGAAGGGGGTTGTAGGTTAGCCTACAACCCTCTTTGATACTTATGATTGATTATGATATGTTCGTAGGGGTCCTAGGTCCCATAGGGACACATGTCATGATGAAATGGGTTGAAGGGTATTGTAGGTTGGCCTACAACCCCCTTCAACCCTTATGATTGATTACGATATGTCCTTAGGGGTCGTAGGACCCCTAAGGACTCATGTCGTGGTGAATTAGGTCGAAGGGGATCGTTGGTTAGCCTACAACCCCCTTCGACCCATATGATCGATTACCATATGTCCTTAGGGGTCTTAGGACCCCTAGGGACACATGTCACAATTAAATAATAATAATATATAATATATATGATTATAAATACTATATTATATAACAATATATATTATATAATTATAATACTAGTAATAATAATACATTAATATATTATATAATAATAATATATTATAGTATAATAATAATAAATAATTATTCTCTTGTAAATAATATATATGACTATAAATACTATATATTATTGTCCCCACTTAATTTCCCTCCAAATTTTGGGTGTGGATTTTGAGTACCTAATATCATATCGGGTGTTTGATTTGGGATCAGATACTTGATATGACATCAGGTACTCGAATCTATTTACTAGCAGACTTTTACCAAAATACGCTCAATCACTGTAGACTTGACAATCAATTTTTTTTGGCTTTTTCATAGGTTTGCAAAAAAAACTTAGTTTGGGGCCCATTGTTTGAAAAGGTTGCTACAAAATTTGATTAGGTGGCTGGTATTGTTGTCTAAATGGGGAGTACAAGTTATTGAAAGGCTAAACACAAAAGGAAGGTATTAAATAAAGAAGTTGCAACATATAGGGAAAGAGATGAGCTAAATCACTGAAGGAAGAGATGAGGTATGTTAAATGTCAATCAAGTTGCCAATGTATTGATCAAAGGCGAAATTACAAAGCCAGAAAATGAATATGTTTAGTTGGGGAATGAAAATATACCAATTGATAATGACAATGTTGGGATTGAAAATTTAGAGAATGATAATTTACTTGTTCATAATATGAATGCCATGATTGGCCATATCGAAAATGAAAATACATGGTAATGTTACATATCTCCTAATTATAACCAAAATGAAGGTCCTAGAACACCAAAATGGTTAATTGAAATTGATGAAATGATTATTATTAATTTGGAAAGAAAAAATCACAAAGAACCATTCGATTATGGGCTTCAATACTATATAAGATGTTCTTTGGCAATAAGATGGTGGTGGAGCAATGTCAACTTTCTATGTACCTATTGAAGATACAAAAGATGAGACCTATGCTTTCCAAATTGAAGATTCATATCAGTAAGAAAATGGAAAGAAATGCCATTATTGTGAAGAATCTTTTCAGTGCTCTCAATAGCATTGGGAAAAATATTAGGCAAAAGGATAAGAGATCTTCTCGAAGGGTTATTACAACCTCTTTGGTAAGTTTTCATTTGAGAAAGGGTAGATATGTGAGATTAACTTATATTGACTTGAATCTAAATTGTACTACTTTGAGAAGAGCACTTACTAGACGAGAGACAATTGATGATCCTCTTCAAAATGATACATGGACTTTTGGTGGGAGACTTCCACATTTTGATAAGAAGCTAAACAATGATGTGAAGCATGAAATTACACAGTTTTGGCACTCTAGCTCAAGAGTCTCACCCAATTCTAAAAATGTGTTGAAGTTGAGAATTGCCATTAGAAACTGCACGCCACATCCTAAAAAATATTTGGAGCTAAGTCAAACTATGTTGTTCAAAGAATTTAGAGAGAGTCATCCAAGATTTCATATATCAAAAAGGGCTTTTGAATCCTTGAATCCATTTTATTGTGTGCCACTTAAGATTTGAAATACATGTCGCAAATATCACGTGGAGTTTTCTACGCACAATAAACTATTGTGCTCCACTCGTTCTACTTTGCATAGTAATGAAATGTTGGAGAATTGTGGTGATAGTGGGCTTCCAAAATCATCAAGAGACTTGCTAGATAAATTTTTATGTCCTATAGTTGATGGGTGTTTCTTTTATAGAAATTCTTGCTTAAATGAGAAGTGTTAAAAATGTGGTGGTTTATCCAAGTTTGACACATGTTTCCATGAGGGGTGCCAACAAGATTTTGGGAGGACGATAGTAAAAAAAAGGTATATGAAATGGTGAAATATACATTAAAGTGTGGATGTGAGGGCTCTAAAGGTGAATTGGTTACAAAAGAAATCAATGTGGCTAGTTTTATCTTAGATTTCAAGACAAATCTTTTCTAGAATTATGCAAGGCATAGTCACAGGTCTTAATGGTTGGAATAACAATTTAGAATGTGTAAGGAGACTTTTCCCATTGACACTATTATATCATTTGTTGACTTTGTAGAGAACTACACATTGCAACCCCAAAATGAGACACAATCTCAATATTGCAACTTAATTTAGATTGTTATTTTGTGCACATAACATATAGACATGCCCCTAATATTGTGAAAGATAATCTTAAGTTTATTAGAAAGTACCATTTTTACATTAGCGATGATAGATATCACTTTCATGTGTTTGTGCAACATTGTCTCAGGAATTATTTTGATTTATTATAGGAGCATGACATTCTATGGATAGACATATCATTTGGTCAGATAATTGCATAGGCCAATTCAAGAATGCTTGCATATTTTATTGGTTGTGTAGGATGCACATAGAGAGGGGGGTGACTCATATTTGGAGTGTTTTTGAGTACAACCATGGAAAAGGGGAACATTCTAGAGCAGGGGCATGTGTGAAGAGAGCTCTAGTTAAGGAGCAATTGAATATTTTAGGAGCAGAGCTTCTTGATGCTTGGAGCAATGTTGATTATTGTAGTTCAACATTATCATAGGGGGGACTCTTGATTCAATAGTATGCATGTTCTTTTTGTTGGTTGAGGAAGGGTCCATAGGTGATAGATCATATTGTGCTGCTATTAGAGATTCATAAAAATTGCATTCATTCTGAAGCTCTAGTTCTAGTACAAGGACCATTTGGATATGACAGCTAACTTTCTTTTGTCCTAGTTTTTTTTAGTGTGATTGGGATCATTGTGAGTTGAGTGAGTGGGTGAATACATGGGCTCCACATTATCTTACTCCATTGTCTATCATACCCTCTATCAAAAATGATGACATGGAAAGTTCAATTGAACATAACAATCAATCGAATCTTCTTCAGCTAGGACATGTCTTTGCATTGGTTGCACCATAGGGAAATGATGAGAAATCATATTATTGGTTAAAACATTGTATAAGAGGTAAACAAAAGTCTGCACAACTGATTATAGATGATGATGGATTCACATATCTTACTGGTTGAGTTGTTGTTGCTAGAACATGACTGTGGACATACATGCTTAGAAGGAATGGAATTCTCACATTCGAAGACTATTAGAAGCATAAAACAATTCTCATATATCCACATCTTATTATAGCAAAAAATGTGAAGTTGTTAAAGCATCAAGGAAGACAAAAAGTAAAAGAACTTTTTACTATTACTAATGATGGTTATGAAGCACATTTGGAGACCCTAAAGTAGCAAAGAGAGGACCCTACAGGAACACTCAACTAGGCATATTTACTTTTTATGTTCTTTTGTTCATAATGATTCAATGAACCAATGATTATCTTGTTTAATATGATTATTCACTAATATTTTTTATTATATTGGAATATAGGTACATATGAAGAGTAGTCATGCATGATGATAAAAGCTAAATAAGGAATGAAATGAAGAAAAATCTATTCTATTTTTGATACTATGATTATTGACACTACAATTTTTTGCAATTGCGTATTGATGTAATAATGATGAAACATTTGAGATATTGTAAATATAAGCTTGTTGATTTAATGTAAGCAAAAATGATTTTTTACTTGATGTAATTAATGTGGAGGGACCTAAAAAATGATGTTTTTACTTAATAGTAACACCAAAATTGCACTATGCCCAATGCCAAAAACTTGAGGGAGCTAAATTTTTTTTTTTTTTTAATTGATACTAACCCTAGGGACACCCTTGTTCTAGCTATGGAGAGCCTGCAACATTCACAACCACCCTATACCGAAGAGTCTCCAAGATGCTCTAAGTGTATTTGAAGATTGATCTTCTAAGGGTCATAACTCGGAGCTTGTAGGGGCTATCGGTAAAATGTCAAATGCTAAAGGATGGTGATGTCAACTTCTACAATACATTTCATTTAGATTTGGCACAACAATCTCACTCGATGCCAAAACTTGCAATGTGCCTCAGTTCATTGGTGCATCACTATGTAACTTTGAAACTGCTCATCTTAACATCGAATTGTCAATACCATTAGCTCCAAATGGGTAAGTGAACCCTAGTGACACCCTTGTTCTAGTCACAAAGATCCTACAAAGTTTGTGGCCACCCTGTACTGAAGAGTCTCCAAGATGCTCTAATTGCATTTGGAGATCAATCTTTCAAGGGTCATAACTCAAAGTTTGTGGGGCATATCATTGAAACATAAAATGATATAGGATGGTGACATTGAGGTAGAGAGATCACATTTTGTTTGGATTTGGCACAATGATCTCACTCGATTCAAAAACTTGTAGTATGCCTCAGTTCATTGGTACATCACTGCATAACTTTGGAACCATTAATCTTGCCATCGAATCATCAGTACCATTATCTCTAGATGGGTGGGTGAACCCTAGTGACACCCTTGTTCTATCCATGGAGAGCCTACAATGTTCATGACCACCTCGTACTGAAGAGTCTCCAAGATTCTCTAACTACGTTTGGAGATCGATCTTCTAAAGCTAAAAACTCAGAGATCGTGGGGGCTATTGATGAAACATCAAATGATAGAGTATGGTGATGTCAAGGACTACAATAAACTATCTCATTTTAGAGATATCACATTTCGCTTGGATTTGGCACAACAATCTTGCTTGATGCCAAAACATGTAAGGTGTCTCAATTCATTGGTGCATCACTGCGTAACTTTGAAATTGCTGATCTTGGTGTTGAATCATAAGTTCCATTAGCCCTGGATGACCAAGTGAACCCTAGTGACACCCTTGTTCTAGCTAGAGAGAGCCTATAATGTTTGCAGCCACCCTGTACTAAAGAGTCTCTAAGATGCTCTAAGCATGTTTGGACATCGATCTTTCAAGGGTCATAACTCAAAGCTCGTGGTAGATATTAAAGAATGTAAAATTTTATAGGATGGTGATGTTGAGGTCTATAATAACTTATCTCATTTTTGAGAGATCACATTCCATTTGGATTTGGCACAATGATCTTACTTGATGCCAAAACTTGTAATGTGCCTCAGTTCATTGGTGCATCACTCAGTAACTTTGAAACCATTGATCTTGCCATCGAAACATCAATGATATTAGCTATGTATGGGTGGGTGAACACTAGTGACACCCTTGTTTTGGTTGTAGAGATCCTACAATGTTTGCGGCCACCCCATACCAAAGAGTCTATAAGATTCTCTAAGTGTGTTTAGAGATCAATATTTTGAGGGTTGTAACTCAGAGCTTGTGGGGGCTATCGGTAATATGTGGAATGCTATAGAATGGTATCCTATTTTAACTACAGAGCCCCTATAATTTTTGTGACCAGTACATATTGAAATGTCTCATAAGACCAAAGATGGGATCCTAAGACCAAATTGGCCATGGATTTGGCTAATTGTAGACATCTTAAGGGATTAGAGAGATCATTTCAAATTAAACATATATGATATAATTTCAAATTAAACATTGCATCAAATTTTGATAATAAAAGTTGTTAAAATGTTTTTCACCAATTATTGCATTTGAATTGAATATAACAAACATGATCAAAATGAATGATATTCCATAAACATGAACAATACACATGATCCACGATAAATTGAACAATACTATACTAAATTAATATGTATATCCTTGTGCACATAAATGACAAAAATATATATCAAAATACATGTATCCATAGATAAATTATGCAAATATATATCAAAGTTTGTGTATATAAACAAATTACACAAATATATCAAAATACATAGATCCATATACAAAATGTGGCTAATCATGCCATCGAAATATGTATAATATTAATGTTTCTATATACAATATGACATATTCAATCTCAAAATATCTCATGACACATCCTATGATAACTATACTATCCTATGTTGCTAGTGGATCATCAAAATGCAGCCTATATGTTGAACTACATGGATCAAATGCCTCCTGCATAAACAAAAAAGAAAAACCCAAAGTTAGACTACTAAATTTATATGATTCTATGTATCTAAAATTGAATACTCAAATGTATAATGATCCTTTTTTAATGAAGGTTTATAGTTTTAAAATTTCATCATAAATATCTCTCTCGTCGACGTCCTTCGAGGGTTAGGAGTTCTCTCATATGTCCTCGATAATGCTTGAACCTTGTTGATTGTGGCCTGTATATGTTCAAGTATGGTTTTCATATGGATCTACAACTTCAACTGTAACATTATAATTCATAGCATACTAAATTTATAACATACAATCAAGAATTCAAACTAATAACTTCCCTCTGTCGACTCCTCCTCTAGATATAATGGTTGCATGAGCAAAGATACAAAACTCTGGCATCCAACTTCCCATGCATTAGGTGTTTCCTATGAGATACAAAATCCTAATTGTTAATATCATGGAAATCAATTTTGAATTTGTTTATGAAAATAAGGAAAATAAAAAATTAATGATACTTATACATATGATGGGGCTCTCACTACAAATAGAAATTCCAGAGGATCTGTGATGTTGAAGCTGCCTAGACTTGTCACCAGTAGCCATGCCCTGTACAATAAAGTATGTAATTAAATATCATTAGCACAAAATTTTTACAAGAATGAATTGATATTTAATCACTTTAAAAACAATTAATTACATTTCCCTTGTCAATGGGTTATGCCTCACCCCCCACACTTTGCCCCTCACTGAAAGGTGAAACCTGCAAGAGAAAAGAAATATTAGAAACCATATATGTTCCAATATCAAATAGAAAAATAATGAGAACACAATATAATGTATTATAGATGTCTCAAGGCCAAATAAAATAGCTAAGAGTGTGACATCATCAACCTGTTTGAGCTCATTCCCAATCATCAACTAAACATGAATGAATATCACATACATGTATAAGTCAGTATGGGTTAAAATTATTATATTATAAAGATTAACTTTAAATCCCATATGTCATAAAAAAAAAAGTATATATGTATCGACACAAAAGAATCCCATGGCTCTAAATGCCCCTCCTCTCTCACTTCAGGGTGTATAGTCTCTATAGGCACATCTATTGTATCATCCTCCTCAAATAGAAACTGATACTTAGAAAGATCACCAATGGGACCTAGACAAATATTCTTGCACATTATGCAAGTATGGGGCACACCAACATATGGTGAGCTTGTTGATGATGAACTCATGCCAGCATCATCAACACGGGGAGGCAACATTAACCTAGCCTGGGATATCAATAGGCTACTAAATCTATGGATGGCTCTAATCATTTGAGAGCTAAACACTACAATGGTATCAGGATGTTGTACTCGAGGAGGGGGGGAAGACATCATTGGGGGGAAAAGTGTCATATTTCTTTCACTGGGAAAAGGATCTATTTTGAGGAGCTCCTCCTCATACACCCATGTTGGGCCTCATGCTCTATTAGTTCTCCTTGAGGCCCAACACAAATTCAACATAAATTTTTCTAATGAAATAGAATGACACCTCTAAATTTTTTTGTGGAGCTTTGCCAAAAATTATCCACCAATGATCCCAAAAGCTCATACACATAGCCTCATTTGTCTACCATTTAATGATAATTTACTTTTTTATCAGTTTTTGGGTTTGCAAAAAGGTTAACTATATCATCTTTACTTTCATAGTCCAACCCATTATCAAATATGGCATGCATTTCCTCACGCCAATGAAGAGCAATATTTTGTTCATCGATAAGTGTCTAAATATTATCCACTATGGTGTTTAACGTGGATAACATGGGAGCCAATGCAGGTATAGTGTTATATGTGGTTTACAAACTCCTCAGTTCGATAAGATTTTCTTGTATCAAATCTTCAATTTGAGGAGGGTTTTGAAGGGGTAGGGGATCGTTTGGTGGATGATTTTGAGGGGGTACTAGATCATTTGGTAGACGGTTTCAAGGAACATTGTTTCGTGGCTCAATGTTATCAATATCATTCAAGTTAGTCATACCTATTAAATTGCAAAACCACATTTTAAGTTTTTAACTAAAATAAAAAAAATCAACAATTTCTATTAAAAATAATAATATTAAATATAATTCATTGGAAACTATCAAGTAAAGCATAATTTTAAATATAATTCATTGAAAACCATCAAATAATTTTTAAAAAAATTTACTTCAATTGTATACCCATTTTCATATCAGGTATCTGAAATGTGGAGCAAAAACAATGCCAACTAATGAAAATGATTGATTGTTCTTGGTTTTCTTTTTAAATTTCTAGTCACAGGTTTCGGGTAACCAATCTCATATCCAATACCCAATATGATATCATGATTTCAATATGATTTTGGGTACTCGATAATGGATTGGATACCCAATAAGGAATGCTCTAACCTTTTTGCCTTGGTATCAAGATGGGTGGAAAAAAGTCAGAGCAGATTTTGAAATGCTTTGAGATATTTTAAAACTCCACTTTTTTCACATCACCACTTTTTGGCACACCATGATCCTACACATACCCTTCAATAGTATTTTGTAGAAAAAACTTTGTTTAGGGCCCATTTTTTTAAAAAATGGCTACATAATTTAATTAAGTGTCCAGTATTGTTCTCTGAATGGGGAGCAGTAGTTGTCAAAAGGCTAAACACAAAAGGAAGGTATTGAATGAAGACATTGCAACATATAGGGAAAGAGATAGGGTCAATCACTAATGGAAGAGATAAGGTATGTTAAATTTCAATCAAATTGATGATGTATTGATCAAAGGTGAAATTATAGAGTCAAAAAATGAATATGTTCAGTAGGGGAATGAAAATGTACCAATTGATAATGACAATGACGGGATTGTGTAGTGTCTCCACTAATAGGGTTAGATAGGGACAAGTAATACTTACAAAATAATGTTAGAATCACAATAATAATAAAACTAGCTATATTATTTGTAGTGTCCACCCATAGTTTGTTTTTCCATTATATTTATGAAACTCTTTTTATGCCTATTTCATGGATGTGTTAGTTTCAAGGATATTATTTCATAACTTGAACTAGAGATATTTCAACAATGATTACTTAGTTGACTATATTTCATGTTTTGTTTAATGATTATGGTTATTAGTGCATTAATGATGCTTTAATGATTCATAGTTAATAAATGTGATTTCTTTCATAGAAATGTCAAATGATGTTTTAATGATGATTACTTCATATTTGTAACGATGCATTATTTTGTCTACGCATTTGATGTTCGACTTATAATTATTATGGTAGTTACCCCATACTTGCATGTGTATGGTGTGTGTATCTATTTTATCTTTATGTTTTTCATGTTTGATGTGGTTAAGGGAGGGAGTCATAGTCACCTACTAGTCAAGATCTACACGATGTACCACTCCTTGTCATTTCTTGTTTAGTTTATATATATATATATACATGTACATGCTCGTCTTTTATGTAGAATGTAGGTATCAGGCATCAACTTCCTTAAAATGCCATGATGAGCATGCCCTATCATAATAACTTAATGGTAAGAATGGGAAGATAATGTTCAGGTTCAATCCCAACCAAGTTAGGATGTGCACTAGAGGTATTTTTGAGATTTCTTTTATGATTATTTCATTGGATGTCATGATGAACTTTATGATTTGAATTGAGATTTATGTTTTATGAGTTTTATGTTATTGAGCATTTATGAGAGCTTGGGTTTCAAGAACCAATATTATTTTTTGGGTTGCTTGTTAAGGAACCAAATTCGATCAATATCACTCTTGTGGTATGAGACACTATTGTGGTTTGTAATTTTTTGAGAAAGTAGTCTAGGTGCATGTCTATGAGAGTGGCTTGCAATGGAGGCTGAGGCCCAAAGTGGCTACTAGGGTAACTCATTGTAAGCTGTGTAACAAGTGATAACATAAAAATTAAAATATCTTGCCTAGCCATTTCCTTGAGATACATTAAAAAGATAAGTTAGAGATTTTGTCTCACCCATGCCTTGAGTGCTTGTACAGGCTAAGGATGAGAATTGGATGATACCTAGTGAGAGGTATGACTAGTTTTGTCATCATCATGAGAGGGTATTCTGATTTTGCATAGAGTCACTAGGGGGCTGGGGTCTTGAGAGACTGCTAGAGTAACCTTAGAGTTGGCTGATGTGATGATACTCCATAGTATGTAGCCTAAGTCTCCTTCATGGTTTAATATTTGTCTTTAGTGGTGTACTTAGTGGATATTATTTTTGATGGTGCATTATTGTGATTTGTTACTCATTGATTGAATGTCATTTATTGTTGATAGTTGACTTTTATTAGTGAATGATTAGTTATTCATTGGTGGTGGTTTTTTTTGTTGGAGTTAGTGATTGGTAGTTTACTTTTATTGATGACAGTTGTTATCTGTTGGTCATTGTGCTTGTGACACTTGACATTGATTTTGAGGTGGTTGTATATTTTTGGTCTTGGTATTTGTATGTTGATTTGGTATGAGATGTTAGCATTGGAATGAGTATCCTTTCATTTTTTATTATCTCTTCTTCTTGAGTAGTTTCTGTTACCCTTGAGGTAGTTTTGGCTATTAAGATTCCTTGCCTAGGATTATTTTATGATTTGATTATCTATGTGTGGATCATGCATTATCTCTCCTACACGGTGGGAGTGGGAACCTAATTAGGTGACCACGTGGTCGAGAGGTAGTGTATTCTTACCATTTGGGTCCCCCTCAAATTGACAGATGTTGGATGCTCCTTGATACAATGGTACCATTATCATTTTTCCTCTTATCTTGAAGACTCCTACTCATTTGATGCATCTATGTATCATGTGTTATGAGATCCTACATAATATTGTATTGTATATTGATGTACTTGTATCTATTTTCACATACCTTGTGACATGGCAGTGGATGTGCTTTCATATGAATTTTCTTATATGACTATGTATGTGTTTATTCATTTTATGATTATGGACATTGTAATTGAGACTTAAACTTATTAATAAAACTTTCTTAAATGCGACTCAACGCGAAGGAACCCTTGAGGAATTGAAACTTTATTTGTAATTGATTATGTGCTCTTGATGTGCATGTACATATTGCTTCCACATTATTGTTACTTTGATGTTGTTTAAATTTTTTAAAAAAATAGTTTAGTAAACTTTGTAACATATTAAGTTTATTTCTTTTGGGTTCCTGAGTGGGGCGTTATATTATTCTACCCTCTAAGTTAACACCAATCTTAAGGATGTCTCCAAATCAAGCTTCTTAGCTCATAGCTACCTCACCGTTATCTAAGGAGTGCACCCCTTAAGATTCTTCTTGGACAGACATCCTTTATCCAAGGCCAACAACATATGCATATGTTTGACAACATCAAAATATTCTAGTACATCGATTATTGGCCATGACAGACAATGGAGATCTTAAATATCTTACATGCTCCATGCTTCGATATCAACTCTCGGCCATGGCGAACAATGGAGATTTAAATATATCACATGCTCCATGCTTCAAGTTTTATTAGTATCCATGGTATTAACCTCATAGGTTAACACAATATTATCCACAAGTATGATTCATTATTATAAGTAAATTCATAAATATAATTAAACAAATATAATCCATAAACATACCTTTCTTACGTTCTTCTTTTCTTGGTCCATGTAGCTTTATCCTTGGTCAGCCCTTCAATGAATGATTCCTTCTAGATTATCTCAACTCTATATTTACTTTTCAAAAATCTTAATTTTCTAATTATAAGGAAAGGTCAAAATATACTTTTTTGTTTCTTCTTTTCCAAGAGTCACAACCTTTTATAATACAAATCTTTTGAAAAGTCACAACACTTCATAAATTATAATCCTTTCGAAAAGTTATGACGCTTCATAACTAAAATCTTTTAGAAAAGTTTTAATACTTTATAATCAAAATATTTTTGAACTTTTCATTAGATTTAGTTAATATATATTATTCTATGTTATATTATTAATTTACTTATTTATTTGTATTTATTTTATTTATTATTAAATTATATTTATAAATCTAACATACTTTCTACAATATTATCTCTTGTGTTTAATTTTATTTCTTTCTTTACTCATTGAGATTTTATTATTATTTTAGTTATTAAAAATATCATACTAAATATTATTTTATTAATAAAATAGATTAAATAATTATCATTTCCTTGTTTTATATTTTAGTATTAGTTTTAAAATAACTTTATTATTTATTTAATAACATTATATTATCTAGTTATTATTAAAATTCTATTTTAAAATAGGGATATGATAGATTGAAAATTTGGAGGATGAAAATTTACTAGTTCATAATATGAATGCCATGATTGACCATGTCAGAAATGAAAATGCATAGGAATGTTAAATACCTCCTAATTATAATCGAAATGAAGGTCTTAGAACACCAAAATGGTTAATTGAAATTGATGAAATGATTATTAGTAATTTGGAAGGGAAAAAATCACAAATAACCATTTGGTTGTGAGCTTCAAGACTATATAAGATGTTTTTTGCAACAAGATAGTGACACAGAGCAATGCCAACTTTTTATGCACTTATTAAAGATGCAAAAGATGAGACCTATGATTTCCAAATTGAAGATTCATTTAAATAAGAAAATGGAAAGAATGTCATTATTATGAAGAATCTTTTCAGTGGTCTCAATAACATTGAGAAAAATAATAGGGAGAAGGATAAGAGAGCTGCTCAAAGGGTTATTACAACCTCTTTGGTAAGTCATCATTTGAGAAAGGGTAGATATATGAGACAAACATGTATTGACTTGAACCTAAATTGTACTACTTTAAGAAGAACACTTACTAGATGAGAGAGAATTAATGATCCTCTTCAAAATGAAATATGGGCTTTTGGTGGGAGACTTCCATGTTTTTTATAAGAACCTAATCGATGATGTGAACCAAGAAATTACACAGTTTTGGCACTCTATCTCAAGAGTCTCACCCAATGTTAAAGACGTATTGAAGTTGAGAATTAGCACTAGAGGCCGCACGCCACATCCTAAACATTATTTGGAGGTAAATCAAACTATGTTGTTCAAAGAATTTAGAGAGAGTCATCCAAGATTGCATGTATCACAAAGGGCTTTTAAATCTTCGAAGCCATTTTATTGTGTGCCACTTAAGATTTGAAATAGATGTTGTTGCAAATATCATGTGGAGTTTTCTATACACCATGAACTATTACATTCCATCTATTCTACTTTACATAGTAATGAAATATTGGAGAATTGTGGTGCTAGTGGGCTTCCATAATCATCAATAGACTTGCTAGATCAAATTTTTATATCCTAGAGTTGATGGTTGTTTCTTTTATATAAATGCTTGCTTAAATAAGAAGTGTTTAAAATGTGGTGGCTTATCTAGGTTTGACACATGTTTCTATTTGGGGTGAAAACAAGATCTTGAGAGGACAATTGTTTAAAATAAAAGGTATATGAAATGGTGAAAGACACATTGAAGACTGGAGGTGAGGGCTCTAGATGTGAATTGATTGCAAAAGAAATTAGTGTGGCTCGTTTTATTTCAGATACCAAGACAAGTCTTTTCTACAAGTATGCAAGGCACAGTCACATGTCTCGGTGGTTGGATCAACAATTTAGAATGTGTAAGGAGACTTTTCCCATTGGCACTATTATATCAGTTGTTGACTTTGCAAAGAACTACACATTGCAACCCAAAAATTAGACACAATATTGGTATTACAACTCCATTCAAATTGTTATTTTTGTCCACATAACATATAGACATGCTCCTAATAATATAGAAGATAATCAAAAGATTGTTAGAGAGTACCATTTTTACATGAGTAACGATAGATCTCACTCTCACGAGTTTGTGCAACATCATTTTGAGAATTATTTTTATTTCTTGTAGGAGGATAACATTACTATGGATAGAAATATCATTTGATCAGATAATTGCACATGTCAATTCAAGAATGCATGCATGTTGTATTGGTTGTGTAGGATACACGTAGAGAGTGGGGTGCCTCATATTTGGAGTTTTTTAAAGTTTGACCATGGGAAAAGGGAACATGATGGACAAGGGACATGTGTGAAGAGATCTCTAGTTAAGGAACAATTGAAGATTTTAGGAGTAGAGCTTCTTGATGCTCATATGATTGCTCATTGGTGTGGTTCAACATTATCTCACAGGGGAACTCTTGAGTCAGTAGTACACATATTCTTTTGGTTGGTTGAGGAAGGGTCCATAGGTGATAGATCAAATTGTGCTACTATTAGAGATTCATAAAAAATGCATTCATTCTAAAGCTCTGATTCTAGTACAGGGACCATTTGGACACAACAACTAACTTGCTTTTGTCCTAGTTGTTTTCAGTGTGATTGGGATCACTATGAGTCAATTGAGTGGGTGGACACATGGGATCCACATTGTCTTACTCCATTGTCTATCATACCCTTTATCAGAAATGATGACATGGAAAGTTCAATTGAGCATAGTCATCTATCGGATCTTCTTTAGCCAGGACATGTCTTTGCATTGGTTGCACCATAGGGGAATGATGGGAAATTAGATTATTAGTTAGAATGTTGTGTAAGAGGTAAACAAAATCTTGCACAACCAATTACAAATGATGATGGATTCACATATCCTACTAGTTTAGTTGTTGCTAGAACATGCCTACATACATACATGTTTAGAAGGAATAAAATTCCTGCATTCAAAGACTATCAAAAGCACAAAACAATTCTTATATATTCACATCTTATTATAGTAGAAAATGTAAAGTTGTTGAAGCATCAAGGAAGACCAAAAGTAAAATGAATTTTTACTATTGGTAATGATGATCATGAAGCCCTATTGGAGACCCTGAAATAGAGAGAGGACCCTACTGGAATACTTGACTAGGTATATTTACTTCTTATGTTCTTTTGTTCTTAATGATTAAGTGAACCAATGATTATCATGTTTAATACAATTATTTACTGATATTTTTTATGATATTGGAATGTAGGTTAATCATGAAGAGTAGTCGTGCATGAAGATAAAAACTAAATAAGGAGTAGGATGAAGAAAAATCTTTTCTATTTTTGATGCTACGATTTTTGACACTACAATTTTTTGTAGTTGTGTATTGATGTAATAATAATGAAACACTTGAGATATTGTAAATATAAACTTTTTGATTTAATGTAAGAAACAAGGATGCCTTTACTTAATGTAATTAATGTGGAGGGATCTAAAAAATGATGTTTTCACTTAATACTAACACCAAACTTGCACTGTGCCCGATGCCAAAAACTTGAGGGAGCTAAAAAATAATTTTTTTATCTAATACTAACCCTAGTGACACCTTTGTTCTGACTATGGAGAGCCTACAACATTTGTAGCCACCCTATACCAAAGAATCTCTAAGATGCTCCAAGTATGTTTGGAGATCGATCTTTTGAGGGTCGTAACTTAGATCATGGGGGCTATTAGTGAAATGTCAAATGCTATAGGATGGTGATGTCAAAGTTTACAATAACTTATCTCATTTTAGAGAGATCACATTCTGTTTGGATTTCACACAACATCTCGTTTAATGTGAAAACTTATAGTGTGCCTTAGTTCGTTGGTGCATCATTATGTAGCTTTGATACCACTAATCTTGGCATCAAATTAGTAGTGCCATTAGCTCTGTATGGGTGGGTGAACCCTAGTGATATAATTGTTTTGACCACGAAGAGTCTACAACTTTTGTGGCCACCCCATACTGAAGAGTCTCTAAGATTTTCTAATCACATTTGGATATTGATCTTTTGAGAGTTGTAACTTGGAGCTTGCAGGTGCTATTGGTGAAATGTCAAATGCTACAGGATGGTGATGTCAAGGTCTACAATAAACTATCTCATTTTAGAGAGATCACATTCCATTTGGATTTGGTACAATGATCTCGCCTGATGTCAAAACTTGCAGTGTGCCTTAGTCCATTGGTGCATCATTGTGTAACTTTGAAACTATTGATCTTGGCATCAAATTGTCAACACTGTTAGCTACAGATGGAAGAGTGAACCCTAGTGACACCCTTTTTCTGATCATGGATAGCCTACAATGTTCATGGCCACCCCATACCAAAGAGTCTCTAAGATGCTCTAAGTGCATTTGGAGATCGATATTCCAAGGGTTGTAACTTTGAGCCAAGGAGCTATCAATGAAACATCAAATGCTACAGGATGGTCATGTCGAGGTCTACAATAACCTATCTCACTTTGGAGAGATCACATTCAGTTTGGATTTGGCACAATGATGTCGCCTAATGCCAAAACTTGCAGTGTACCTCAGTTCATTGGTGCATCACTATGTAACTTTGAAACCATTGATCCTGGAATCAAATCATTAGCACCATTAGCTCCAATTTTGGCTAATTGTAGACATCTTGAGGGATTGTAGAGATCATTTCAAATTAAACATATATAATATAAATTCAAATTAAATATTGCAACAAAATTTGATATTAAAGGTTGATAAAATGTTCTTCACAAATTATTGAATTTAAATTGAATATAACAAACATTATCAAAGTGAATGATATTCCATAAAAATGAACAATACACATGATCCACGATTAATTGAACAATACTATACTAAATTAATATGTATATACTTGTGCACATAAATGACAAAAATATATATGAAAATACATGTATCCATAGACAAATTACACAAATATATATCAAAGTTCATGTATACATATACAAATTATGCAAATATATATCAAAATACATAGATCCATATACAAAATGTGGTTGATCATGTCATTGAAATGTGTATAATATCAATGTTTCTATATACAATGTGGTATATGCCATCTCAAAATTTCTCATGACACATCCTACAACAACTATACTATCCTATGCTACTGGTGGATCATCAAAATGCAACCTCTTCACTAAACTAGGTGGATTAGATGCATTCTACATAAACAAAAAAGGAAAACCCAAAGTTATGCTACTGAATTTATATGATTCTATGTATCTAACATTGAATTACTCAAATGCATAATGATCCTTTTTGTAATGAAGATTTATAGTTTTAAACTTTCATCATAAATACCTCTCTCATCGACCTCCTGCAACGGTTAGGAGTCCTCTCATATGTCTCCTTAGCAATGCTTGAACCTCGTTGATTGTGGCTTGTATATGTTCAAGTATGGTTGTAATATGGATCTATAACTTAAATTATAACTTTATAATTCATAGAATACTAAATTTATAACATATAATCAAGAATTCAAACTAAAACTTACCTCTATCATCTCTTCTTTTGGATATAGTGGCTGCATAAGCAAAGATACAAAACTCTGACGTCCAGCCTCCTACGCACTAGGTGTTTCCTATGAGATACAAAAGCCTAGTTTTTAATATCATGGAAATCAATTTTGAATATGTTTATGAAATTAAGGAAAATAACAAATAAATGATACTTACACATACGATGGGGCTATTGCTAGGAATGGAAATGCCAGAGGGTTTGCAATGCCGAATCTACCTAGACTCATCACTAGTAGCCATACCCTGTACAATAAAGTGTGTAATTAAATTTCATTAGCACAAACATTTTACAAGAATACATTGATATTTAATCGCTTTAAAAATACCTAATTACTTTTCCCTTGTCAATGGGTTGTGCCTCACCCCACACACTCTGCCCCCCACTGGCAAGTGACACCTGTAAGAGAAAAGAAAGATTATAAACCATACATCTTCCAATATCAAATATAAAAACAATGATAACACAACATAATGTACTGTAGATGTCTCAAGGCCAAATGAGATAGTTGAGAGTGTGACATCATCAACCTATTTGAGCTCCTTCCTAATCATCAACTAAACATGAATGAAGATCACATACATGTATAAGTCAGTATGGGTTAAAATTATTCTATTATAAAGATTAACTTTAAATCACATATGTCATAACAAAAAAATGTAGACACGTACCGACACAAAAGGATCTGATGGCTTTGTATGCCCCTCCTCTCTCACGTTAGGGTGTGTCATCTTTGTAGGTGCCTATGTTGTATCATCCTCCTCAAATAGAATTTGATACTCAGAATGATCACCAATGAGACCCAAACAAATATTTTTGCATGTTATGCAAGTATGGGGCACACAAACATGTGATGAGCTCGTCG
This sequence comes from Cupressus sempervirens, assembly GCA_028749045.1. Lineage (NCBI taxonomy): Eukaryota > Viridiplantae > Streptophyta > Pinopsida > Cupressales > Cupressaceae > Cupressus > Cupressus sempervirens. The sequence continues at coordinate 257,141,327 of CM053787.1, forward strand.
ACGATAAACTCACACCAAAATCCTCAACACGGGGAGGCAATAGTGACCTAGCCTGAGATATCAATAGGCTACTCAATCTATGGATGACTAATAGTCTGAGAGCTAGCCTCTGTAATGATATCAAGATGATGCACTAGAGTGGGGGGGAACATTAGTAGGGGGGACAAAAGTGTCATCTTTCTTTTGTTGGGAAAAGGGTCTATCCTGAGGAGCTCCTCCTTCTATACCCATGTTAGGCCTCATGCTCCCAATAGTTCACCTCAAGGCCCAACACAAATTCAACCTACAATTTTCTAATGGAATGGAATGAGACCTCTAAATTGATGTGTGGAGGTTTGTCAAAAACCATCCAATAATGATCCTAAAAGTTTGCACACATAGCCTCATTTGTGCACCATTTAATTGATAATTTTGGGTTTGTGCAGTCTACTTTTTTACTGATTTTTGGGTTCTTAAAAATGTTAACTATATCATCTTTACTTATGTTTAGGGCCGCAACCTCATCATAGTCCAACCCATCATCAAACATGGCATGTATTTTCTCGTGCTAGTGAAGATCATCATTTTGTTCATCAGTAAGTGTCTGAATATTATCCTCTATGGTGATTAACATGGATAACATGGGAGCCAATGCAAGTATAGTGTTATATGTGGTTTGCAAACCCCCCAGTTCGATAAGATTTTTGTGTATCAAATCTTCAATTTGAGGAGGGTTTTGAGGGGGTAGTGGATCTGTTGGTGGACAATTTTGAAGAGGGTATTGGATCGTTTGGTGGAGGGTTTCGAGGAACATTGTTTCATGGGTCAGTGTTATCAATATCATCCAGGTCATCCATGCCTATTGAATTTCAAAGAATCTTAAAATTACTATTTGTGTTAAAAAAATTTAATTAAAATAAAAAAAATTAGTGATTTCTATTGAAAAAACTTAATTTTAAATATAATTCATTGAAAACAATCAAATAAACAAAAAATTTTACTTATTTGAAGCTACCAATATCATATACCTGTTTTGCTATCATATATTCAAAGTGGGGAGAAAAAACAATTGAAAAATGATTGCTCTCGAGGTTTTTTTTTATTTTAGATTTTGTAGTCATAGGTTTCGAGTATCTAATCCAATATTGGATACTCGATATGATATCAAGTACCTGATAAGGGTTGATCTAACATTTTTGCTTTGGTATCAAGATGGGTGGAAAAAAGTCAGAGCAGATTTTGAAATGCTTTTGGATATCTTAAAGCTCCACTTTTTTCACATCACCACTTTTTGGCACACCATGATCCTGCACATGCCCTATATATCTATCTATATATAATTATACAATAGTAATATCAATATAGAAAGACCTAGTTGAACATATTAATGTTTTGCCACATACTTAAATGAGTTGATTGACTTCATAATAGTTGATGAGCATTTGTTTGTGTTTGTTTAAAGCCCATCCAAATTGGGAATCATGTACCTGATGGGACGTGACCCCATGGTGGAGTCACTCCCCACTGGGGACATGACTCCCCTTTCAAATACTTATACACCTTTGCAAACCTACAATTATATATAGTGAACACATTAATTACAACCAGTCTTCAGTGTATCCAATGCAGGAAATAAATCATGGCTTCATCACTAGTTCATATTTAATTCAGTTTGTAAGAATTAGCAGTATTAATAAAAGAACAAATGGACAAACATAAACCCTTGATTGAATACAAAGAAAGGGTTGAAACAAAAAAGAATCTGTAAAAGAAAATGGGTATATTAACATTTAATGATTGAACAAGATGATTTGATCATATTATCAACATGCACCCTTTTTCTTTGACATACCATGCAATAAGGTAACATTATGAGTTAGAAACAAATAGATTGACTCAAACTCTCCAATGAAAACACATAAATGGTTGAAAAAAACAACAAATCATGAATACAATTTATAATACACTAACTTTATAAGATTAAACTAGCAATTATAATCATATAATCTGCAATGTACCTACTTTTTGAACATTTCATGCAATATTTTTAGAGCATGATATTAAAATCAAATGAGTTGACTCAAACCCTCAATATGTTACAAAGAATTGATTGGAATAATCAAGAATCCGTAAAACAAGTGAATAAGATAATATTTTGTGATTAAAGTAGCAAATTAAATCATATTTTGACTATGTACTCTATTACTAGATGCATCCATGCAATCATTTCACATAAAAAATATTCAAACCTCGAATTGAAATGGAGAAATAATTGAAACATATAGGGATACCCAAACTGCAAAGCATTACAACCAACATGGAAAATGCACTTGAACGATAAACAACTATGATCTTGTTACTTGTGAGACATTGCTCACTTAAGAGTGGTTGATTGAAACCCTCATCACATGTAGAGAAACAATGTTGGTGATAAGCGTGCATGGCAGAAGAAGTTTCTAGAAATAGGTAAAAATTTGGTTAAATAAACATTGATTTAAGGCTCCATAGGGGTGGTAAGTGGTGCTAAGTTGGATAGTTATGTGGCACATGGTGAGCAAAGGATGTGTTATTGTGTTTTTATTTGGGATGTCACTTGATTTTAAAGGGTCCTCCATGGGGTTATTTAATATGAGCCCTTAGTTAATGGAAGGGCCTAAGCAGTTATGTTAAAATGTATATGTAATGGGTATGTTGACATAGTGAGTGGGTCTACATGCAAAACGTCTTATAATTATGTGTTAAAATGTTTGAATTGGGGGACTAATGTTTTTCCTTTGGATTTATGATTGGTAGCTATTGAGGGTCTAGGGGGTGGGTTCTAAGTGACACTTTCAAAGTGTTATTTTTTAGACCACTCGGTGTTTGATGGCCTCTATAGAGAGATCCATGAATTCCTAGAAGCTCAAACCTTAGCTTCAAGGTCTTTACTCACATACATAAACATACCAAAAAACTCGTCTAAATCCAACATATGGTTTAGTATTTATAGATGCTCGAAGTTAGCCAATACAATTATTCCCTTAGTAATTAAGAAAATAAAATGATAAATATAATTACAAATGAAGAAGATAACAATGATGTTTTAAAAAAATTTCTACCATGAACAAATTAGGCCTTATCCTTTAGCAATCCAATGAGAAATTGACTGAATAGTGAACTAAGGGCCTGTTTTGGCCGCAGGCATAGGAATGGAGAATAGGCATGTAATATTGCGAATAGGAATGACTATTCCAATAAAAACTATTTTTTGGAATGGGTATAAGCTCATTTTAGAGGCAAAATGGGAATATAAAAATCGTATTTCAAATTTTTCTATTCCTATTCCATCAACCAAACATAATACCATGAACAAATTAGGTCTTATCCTTTAGCAATTCAATGAGAAATTGACTGAATAGTGAACTAAGGGCCTGTTTGGCCGTAGGCATAGGAATGGAGAATAGGCATGTAATATTGGGAATAGGAATGGCTATTCCAATAACAACTATTTTTTGGAATGGGTATAAGCTCATTTTAGAGGCAAAATGGGAATATAAAAATCGTATTCCAAATTTTTCTATTCCTATTCCATCAACCAAACTGAGAATAAAAATCATATTCCAATTTTTCTATTCCTATTCCATCAACCAAACGGGCCCTAAGGCAAGGGTTCCATGAGGGGGGCTTAAGCTATATTTTTAAGGAAGTAGGTCATGAGCAAAGTTTTACTTAGCTACGAGATTATTCAGAATATTTTCCTAGAAAATTAAAGCCCCTAATTTTTGGGAAGCAGGTGGAAAAGGGGTGAGGTTGGAAATAGCTCCACCAACTTAGAAATGCTTCTTGTCACTTGTCAAAGTTTTGAATTTATTATTTTTAGTCAAAAATTAATTTAAGAGAGAAAATAATTTTACTTATCTTTGATTTATTTTTCTTAATTTTTAGAACTGAAATTGTCAATCTTGAACATACAACATAAGTCATGGCACCACTGACTTCAAAATATTCCTAAGAATAGAAAGTGACTTCGAAAAAAGAAGAAGAAAAAGCCGCCCTCCCCCTAGCTAACTAAAATGGTCGTTTTAGTTTGCTGTTTAGACGTTGCCGTCGAATGGTAGACTGCAAAACAAAAATAGGTCGCACGTTTATCCCTCTCAACAAAAACCCGGGGCGATAAAAAGGAGGGTTAAAAAACGTGCAAAATGATCAAGACAATTTGTGGTTTTTTCCGTCGTTGCAAATTTAGTCTAATTCGGCCCACTTATCGGAGTCGCGGAATAAACTTCCAGCTATTGTGGAACCCAAAATCCTAATTATAGTAATGATATTGTTACACCTCCATTGCTATTTACCATGAACAGAATATGCCCGAGTTCTCATTCTTAAGGGTTAAAGATTCTTCGAACAGAGTTGTTTTTATTGGACATAGGAGAAACAGCGATCGAATTGAAAAGCGCTGTTAATTAACTACATAGTATTGCGTTTATGCGACGCTGCTTCCCCCTATCCTACAGATATCTCAGCCATTTCACTAAAATGGGTGAAAACTCTCCGATTCCAAAAACCAATGTGATATTAGATCTGGATGGCACTCTCCTCGACACAGGTCCTCAGTTGCGTATGGCCTTGCTTGCAGTATAACTTTGTTTGATAGAATTACGTGGAACTCACTGTAATGTTGGGCCTCTGCTCTTCTTTTTACAGAGCCCGTCGTGGAAGAAGTGCTGAAGATGTATCTGGTGAAGTATGGGAAGCAGTGGGACGGCAGAGGAGAGGAGAATCGATTGGGTAAGCGCCCCTTGGAAGCAGCTTCTGCAATCATTCAGGATTATGAACTTACCTGCACTCCTCAGCAATTCATGGATGAAATATACCCATGGTTTGATGACATGTAAGGTTTAAGTGCACTTTTTTTTGGTACTATTCAGTATTTTTTTTTTGACATATTTGTTGTTTTGAGGAAAAAATATGATAATGGAATGGGTGTGAGGGATTTGTTTGTTTATTTGTGTTGTATACTTAGATGAATTCCTTGGTAGGTTATGTTCTTTGATGAATTCCCTCGTTTTCAGTGTCATTGTATGGATTCTCTTGCCTTGTTAAACACATTGAGTTGGATGCTTTTAATCGAATTTAACTTTTTCTTTCTCCTAACCGGCTATTTGAATGCCGTATTTTGCTCATTTTTGTCACGTCAACTGGTGATAAAAACCGTGGTTATGTACTGAAAGTGTAATGATTTATGGTTTCATGTTTGATATTTGTTCTTCGATTGAATTACTCTCTTTCTTGTCTTGAATGTAATGAATATGTGGCTTCAAGTGTAGCGAAGTGTGGTGATGGTCTATATATTTCGGAGTTGGCAATGGGATGGCAAAAGCATGTTGGAATGTGTGTTGCTTTATTAAATTAGCTCATCTCAATCTTAGCCTTGTGGACTTGCATTATTTTCTTTTTTCTTTGTGAGTTTGTTATATTTTTGTTGCATTCTTCTATGGCTATTGGTGGGCTTATGAATTCTCTATGTTGGTCTTTTTTGGGATTCCATTCTCCGGGCTTGAGGCTAGAAAACATTGTTGGACTAATTGTTGATTAATCGACAAGTCATGAGTTTTCGCTGAGTAATCCAACCTGATGAGTTTTCCAGCCAAAAAGTTGCAGTAAAAAACTCACTGAGTTTTTAAAAAGAACTTACCTGCGTTTACCTACCGACATTAAAATGCAAAAAAACACCATTTTCCTCCCTATTTTTTCTTTGTAGTGGTTTGGTTTGTGAGCGGAGGAGGAAAGGAGGCAAAGTAGGGGTGGAAATACCCAACATCTAAAGAAATTTGCTCTCAGAATTTTAATGCCGGCCTTGTAGCTCATCCCATTGTGAGCGCAATTGGAGCTTATTTGAGTTCATCCACACAAAAAAAAAAGCATGCTAGCCCAAAACTGCCGCAATGACTTTGTCTATGTGCAGTATAATCTTTGGTTGTGCATGAGAAGGCACAGGAAGCACCAACTGGTACAATTGATCTGGACAATGTAGATCATTACATTGATTGGACAACACAGGAGCAGCCTCCATTGTTTACAACGGATGACATCACTGATTTGGAGAGGCAAGCTATGGAGGAGGAGGGGGGGCGGATTCGGTTTCACATTGGATGACATTGAGGAGGAGGATAATGAGAAGGAGCTAGACTCAAGGAGTCATTGCCAATGCAAGAATGAGCTTACATCCACGATGGAGAGCAAGCCACACACATCAACAAAGATACTGAGTGAAAAGACACAGTTATGCCCAGTGCAAGGTTATACTTCTAGGACTAGACCCTCTAGTTCCTCTCCCATATTTGTTAGTAGAGTTGGGAAGAGGATGTTATCTTGATGATGTATTTAATCTTAGTTTTCTAGAAACTATTTACAATTTTGCTTCCAGCCATCAACATTTTGCATGAGAATGTGATTTTTTACCCACTTTGTGATTATATACATACATACATACATATATATATATATATATATATATATATATATATGTATGTATATGTATATGTATATGTATATGTATATGTATATGTATATGTATATGTATATACAGACATATACATACATATACATATACATACATATATATATTTATATATGTATACATATACATATATAGATACACACACACACACACACACACACACACATATATATAAACCCAACTTGTTTCTTTTACGTTCTCAATAATTAACTCATTGAATGCATCTTTTCATTGAATTTTGCCCCCAAAAAAAGCATTTCTAATTAAATTTAGGCTATTTTTAAGTACCCAAGTTTCTTGCCAAGTTTTTTCAAAAACTGGTTGAGTTTTTCCCAATTTTTTTTCCTAGCCTTGACAAGTTTTTACCGAGTCCAAGTTTTCCAACCATGCTAGAAAACATCAAAGTTTGAGACCCTCTCCTTCATAGTGTCATGTTGGACAATGTTTAGCTAGATGATTTACCCATGTACATAAGCTTCCCTTGCAAAGAAGAAATCCCCTAGGAAAAAGGATAGAGGGGCTCCCCTAAAGAAAGGAGAGGAGAGGAGATGACCATGTAGCCATCTCCCCCCACCCCCTAAATGTGTACCCTCCCTCTTATTGAATAAGATTAACTATTGATGCAGGAGCATCTTGGGATTACGAGTAATTTTGTATCAGCCAAAAATATTTCTTGTTTTTTGTACTAGTCTACTGTTCGTTAAGTAGCTGTTGCTACTTTTGGTTTTGGATTGTGCACAGTTCACATCATGCCGAGGACCTATCCTAGTTCCTTGTCCTAAGTGCGCGCATTCGGATGTTTCCTATTCTTTGAGTTTTGTGTCATTCTTTGCTGTCTCTATTTCCTTTAGTTTTCAGCCAGCAAGGCATGTTATTTCTATTGGTGCAGTTTCTTATGATGATGTGGCATCTTGTGCAGTTGGGAGCCAACCCCTAACTCATATGTGGACCTATCCTTAAGTGTGCATGATCCTATGTTGTTCGTTGCTTGGGTTTTGGTTTACTCTTCCAAGAGTGGACCTATAATTAAATGCTTGACTAGCTGACTTGTGGCTTAGCTGGCTATATAAAGAGCTTGGTTAGATATAGGAAAGTAGATCATGAGAAATAGGAGATAGAAGATGTGAGCTTGGATTTTGAATTTGTAATTCTTATTTTGTATAAGGCTGCAACTTAAAGGCCTCACAGCCGGGCATGTTGTTGTTTTATCATGCAAAGTTAAATAATTGCACCTATTGAATCTTGCATATGGTCTCACGTTCCCTGTTGTGTATTTGTTCAAGCTTCCGTGTGTAACTCTTAGCAAAGGGAGCTTGGGGTTTTCTCCTTGACATACCTCAGCCTTGTGTCAGGTGGTATATGAGCTAGTTCTTTCTTGAGGATTGGATCATGGGTAACCTTATTGGATTGGTTGTAGGTGACAGATCTGAAATTTGACCTATAACTTGCAGAAGGTTACAATTTTACTGGAGCTATCGTCAAAATGGTTCGTGGTAGAGGAAATGCTGATAATGCTATTTTGGACATGTTGAGGTAGATTGTAGCGAGACTTGAAGTTGTTGAGACAACATAGAGAACAGGTGTATATCTTGAAGATGTTAGTGATGATGAAGAAGGAATACCTAATCCTAATCCTAAACCTGAGGTTGAACAAGATGAACAAAGGCTTTTGAGAGTTTTGTCTAGGGCGAATGCTAGACTTGCTATAATGAAAGGCTTGAGACTAATGCTGTATTGGATTGAATCTCTGAGATGGATAAGTACTTTGAGTATGAAGGTACTCGTGATAATAAGAAGGTCAAGATAGCAGTCACCAAGTTGAAGGGTCATACTTTACTTTGGTGGGATCATTTGCAAACTAAAAGATAGAAGAAAGGAAAAGAAAAGATCATGATATGGGTGAAAATGATTGGAAAATGAAGAAGTTTCTCTTGCAGATCACCAAGTCAACTTCTTGAGAAAAATGCAGAACTTCAGACAAAAAGACATGAGTGTGAAGGAATATATTAAGAAATTCCACAAGTTGGATATTAGATCTGGACATGTGGATGATGAGGTTGAGAAAGTGGCTTGATACTTGAATGGTTTGTGGACATCATTTCAAGATGAGATTAGTTATGTTAAGATGGACAATGTGAAAGAAGCATATCAGTATGCTCTGAAGGCTATAGAAAGATTGGCGAAGAAACATGATCAAAGACAGAGAGGAAGAGGTGGCACATTTCAAAGAAATAGAGACAAAACCTATGGTGGAAGTAGCAGATCTGAAGTACAAGAGAAGGGAAAATCTGATTGGAAAGATGACAATGCTGGTGGGTAATTACACTAGAGGTAGCTATACTAGTTACTCTAGGAATAGAAAAAATGGTAAGAAGGATGAAAAATCTTAGTTGAAAGTTACTTGTTATAAATGTGGTGAAGAAGGACTTAGGGCTTTTGACTGTACTAATTCTAGTAAAAAGGTTGGAGGAAGTGGCATAAATGTTTTGTCTTGTTAAGAAATTGCTGAAACACCTAATGAACTTGAGAGTGGTGAGAATATAATGATAAGAAGGGTTTCGTGGAATGAGAAATCAGATGGACTTATTTTGAGGAGAACTTTGTTCAAAACTAGATGTAAAATTGATAGAAAATGCTGCAAAGTGATCATTGACAGTGGTAGTTTAGATAATCTAGCTTCTGAGGAGTTGGTAAACAAGCTGAAGTTACAGAGGTTGAGACATCCAAACCCTTATCATGTTGCTTGGATTCAGGATGAGCATAAATTGCTGGTAAGTGCAATGTCTTGTAAAATATAAAATTGGGAATTACTATGATGAAGTCTTGTGTGATATTATTATGCCTATGGATTGTTGTCACATTTTATTGAATAGACCTAGGCAATATGATAGACAAGCATTGCATGATGATAGATTACATCAGTATACCATTTGGGCAAATGGGAAGAAGTAGATTTTGTTAACTTCGATTGAGAAACTTGATAAGAACCATTGTACCACAGTGAGAGTTTGTTTGGTAGATGAAAAACAATTCATTAAAGATACGAAAGAACAAAACATGTCTTGCCTCGATTCCTAGGAAGACTCAAAGACAAGATGAACTTGACCATGCACCTAAGATAAAAGCTTTGTTAGATGAATTTCAAGATGTTATTTCTAAGAATGTACCTGATGGATTGCCTTCTATGAGAAGCATTAGTCACTGTATGGATTTGATACCTGGAGCTAGCTTACCAAATAAAACACCACATAGACTTACCAAATAAAGCACCACATAGACTAACCTCTGCAGAGAATGCTGAATTGAATAGACAAGTGCAAGAATTGCTTGAGAGAGGTTTGATAAGAAAGTTTAAGTCCTTGTGCGGTACTTGCTGTGTTGGCACCTAAGAAGAAGCAAGAGTGGAGAATGTGCACTGATTCTAGAGCTATAAACAAGATCACAATAAAATATAGGTTTCCTTTGCCTAGTATTGATGACATCATGGATTGTTTAATTGGAGCTAGATATTTTACCAAAATTGATTTGCAAATGGATACAATCTGATCAAAATCAGAGAAGGAGATGAATGGAAAATTGCTTTTAAGACTAATGAAGGCTTGTACGAATGGTTGGTTATGCCTTTTGGTTTGATTAATGCACTAACACTTTCATGAGATCGATGAATGAAGTTTTAAAGAAAATTTTGGGCAAATCTGTGATTGTATACCTTGATGACATATTGATTTTCAGTAAGACTAAAGAGGAACATCTTGAGCATATTATACAAGTGTTACCGAGGTTGAAAGAGGAAAAGTTATTGATTGACCTAAAGAAATGTTCTTTTAGGAAAGATGAACTAGCATATCTTTGTTTTGTGATTTCAGCCATAGGTTTGAAGATGGATCCTGAGAAGGTAAAAGCTATATTGGAATGGCTTACACCTGAGACTGTTGGAGAAGTTAGATCATTTCATGGGTTGGCGAGTTTTTACCAAAAGTTTATCAGAAATTTCAGTTTAGTACGTAATGCTATGACATAGACTATGAGAGGAGATCAATGAGATTTCAAGTGAACACGAGGAGCAAATAAGAGTTTTGAATCATTAAAACAAAAGGTTGCTGAGTTACCTACACTTGCTTTTCCTGATTTCACTAAAGTTTCGCAAGTAGATTGTGATGCGAGTGGGAATGCAATTGGAGCTGTTTTGAGTCAAGAAGGAAGACCTGTAGCTTTCTTTAGTGGGAAATTGAATGATGCTAGAAGGAAATACTCAGTTTATGAGTAGGAATTCTATGCTATTGTGCAAGTTTTGAAGAAGTGGGGACATTATTTAATGCCTAAGGAATTTGTCTTGTATATAGATCATACAGCCTTACAGTACATTGGAAGTTAGAACAAACTAAATTAGAGACATATGAAGTGGGTAGCATATTTGCAAAATTTCACCTTTGTGTTGAAACATAGAAGTGGACAATCAAACAAAGTCTTGGATGCTTTGAGTAGGAGTTTGCTAACAGAAATGAAGGTTGAAGTGCTTGGTTTTGATGATTTGAAGACTTTGTATGAAACTGACCTTGATTTTGCAGAACTTTGGAAAGCTCTTAAGTATCATTTGACAGTTGAACAAGATAAGTGGATTGACTATTTCATTCAGGATGACATGTTGTTCATGGGAATTCAACTTTGCATACCTAGAGGATCAATGAGAAGTAACATCATTAAAGAGAAGCATAGTGGTGGACTTGTTGAAATTTTTGGAATTGATAAGACACTGAAGTTGATTGTTGAAAGATACTATTGGGCACAAATGTATAAAGATGAGAAATTTGTGAGAAGCTGTGGAGTTTGTCAAGTAGCTAAAGGAACTAGTTAGAATTTGGGATTGTATTCACCTTTTCCTATTCCTAGCACACCTTGGGAAGATATAAGCATGGATTTTGTACTTGGATCTCATAGAACTCAGAGAGGTTTTGATTCTATCTTTGTGGTAGTGGACAAATTTTATAAAATGGATTTCATACCTTGCAAGAAAACATCTGATGCAGTACATATAGCAGAATTACTTTTCAAAGAGATAGTGAGGTTGTATGGATTGCCAAAGACAATTGTTTTAAACAAAGATACTAAGTTCACTAGATCTTTTGGATGACACTTTGGAAGAAGTTGGACACTAAGCTTAAGTTTAGTTCTACATTTCACCCTCAAATTGATGGACAAATTGAAGTTGTGAATAGAAGCTTGAGTAATTTGTTGAGATGCTTGGTTGGAAGTAAGTCCTCAAATCAATTCTTGGTTTTGACTCTTGACACAAGCTGAATTTGCATACCACAACTTTGTGAATAGAACTACTAAGAAGACACCTTTTGAGATCATAAATGGATTGCATCCTGAAGGAACTACAAAATTGAGAAACTTAAGTAAGGAAGAAAAGAGTAGTGCAAATGCTCAAGATTTTGTGAATATTAAAAAGGATTTACATGATGATGTAAGAGATACTCTGTAGAAGATGATCAAGTAATGGTTCATTTAAAGAAAAACATATTTCCAAGTGGGACATACAACAAACTGAAGATGAAGAAGTTCTGGGCTTGTAAAATTCTTAGAAAGTTTGATAGTGAAAATGTTTTTGAAGTTGAGTTGCTAGAAGATATGGATATTTCTCCTATATTCAACATTTCTGATATCGTTGAGTACCATGAGCCTGACAGTGAGTTAGCTGATAATCCAAATGATCCAAAGAAGAAAGGGGAAGACATGGAGAAGATCTTGAATACCAGAAAAAGCAGAAGCACTAGAGGAAAGGATTACTTAGAATACCTCATTCAGTGGAAAGGAAACCTAGTTGAAGATAATTCATGGATATCACAGGTTGAATTGAATCTTTATGATTCAAGTCAGAATACTCTTGATTCTTGATGTGGACATCAGTTCTCTTTGTACCCCAGGTGTTTGATGCAGGAACATCTTGGGATTATGAGCAATCTTGCATCAACCAAAAATATTTCTTGTTTTTTGTACCAGTTTGCTATTCGCGAAGTAGCCGTTGCTGACTTTTGGTTTCAGATTGTGCACAATTCACATCATGTCAAGGACCTATTCTAGATCCTTGTCCTAAGTGCAGGCGTTTTGATGTTTCCTATTCTTCAAGTTTTGTGTCATTCTTTGCGGTCTCAGTTTCTTGTAATTTTCATCCAGCGAGGCATGTTGTTTCTGTTGGTGTAGTTTCCTATGATGACGTGGCATCTTGTGTAGTTGGGAGTCGACCCCTAGCTCCCGTGTGGACCTATCCTTAAGTGCGTATGATCCTATGTTGTTCGTTGCTTGAGTTTTGGTTTACTCTTCCAAGATTGGACCTATAATGTAATTAAATGCTTGACTAGCCTACTTGTGGCCTAGTTGGCTTTATGAAGAGCTTGGTTAGATGTAAGAAAGTAGATCATGAGTAATAGGAGATAGAAGATGCAAGCTTGGACTTTGAATTTGTAATTCTTATTTTGTATAAGGCTGCACTCGGAAGACCTCACAGCTGGACATGTTGTTTTATCATGCAAAGTTAAATAATTACAGCTATTGAATCCTGCATATGGTCTCATGTTCCCTGTTGTGTACTTGTTCAAGCTTTCATGTGTAACTCTTAGCAAGGGGAGCTTGGGGTTTTCTCCTTTAGATAGCTCAGGCTTGCATCAATTATTGTGGAACATCTAAAGAAGAAATAAACTCCACAAACTAGGTAGGACATCTTTCCATTTGAAAAAGAAATAAGAAGGAATAAAATATAGGATAAAGATCTTTGGATATTGCTTTTTTGTCATCATTGTGGTGCTAAAAGGAGATATAATCGAACTAGGAGTCCTAGACCTAATTGAAGGAAGTGGCCTCAAGACTAGATAGGTAGGATTCGACAAATAGATGTGAAATATATGGGAAGGAGACATCCCAATGAGGCAGATCAAGAAGATTGATATAAATTTGCTAGTTGTTACAGAGAATTGTTTGAAATCTTTAATTAAGAACTACTAAACTCTGATGGGGCAATAGGTGATGAGAGAGGAATACCTTAGTTGATGAGAGGACATGAAGGTTAAGATGATCATATTGTTCATTTTCAAAATTGACCATACTAGATACTTGAGTGTAAACATTAGCTGAAAGATCATTAGAGGCAAAATTTGAGAAGGTATACAATCTAGAATGATCATCTACCTTCCCAACTGCAATGACATCCTTGCTCAAAAATCTTGAATACTCACATAATTATGTGTAAGCTCCACACTCTTACCTTTCTCATTATGTGTAATATGATAGATGGATAGGATATTAGTTTATAAGGAATACAAACGACATCATCGGATGATCCTTTGGCTATATCAATATACCCTCTCCCACACACACACACATAGAAGTGCCATTGCCTTTTTGGATATGAGATATAAAATGAGTTTCCAATGAAGAAAACATAGTTTATGACGAAGCTATATGATTTAAAGCTCTTGAGACAAGAAGCTATTTCCTTGAATGAGAACCTGCAATAGCAACAAATGCCTTCCCTTATGCTGCTCTAGCTTTTAGAAGATGATGAATATGACGATGAACCTTTTGACAAACTTGAAAGCAATTTAATATTATTCTTTTGTAGAAGATGCTTTAGCTTGCTAATACTTTTTTGCATAATACTGATGTTCAACATGCTGAAGTTTAAGCTTCTCATTCCTAGATGAATCTACTTCTAAGCGGAAGGATTTAGAATTTGATTGTGCTCTTTCTTTTTGTTGTCTTTATTTCTTTTTCTCTTGTATATTTTCAAGATTCCTTGATTCATTCTGCGTTTTAAGCTTAATTGCCATTAATGCATGTTACTTGGAAGAATCAATGAAGTCCATTTTAATTAGCTTTACTTCTTGAATTAGAGGATTGACAAATGTATCAAAGGTAGGCTCAGCATGCGCAACTCCCATAGAAAGCTGATAGGTATGAAACCTAGAAATGAAAACTGAATATTTAAGACCGATTTTAGATTTGCACATTTAGAATCAATTGTAAATCTTCTTTATCAATCTTACAAACAAACAATCTTCGTTATCAACCTTGGAAATATAATAGTGGATGTATTCAAAGCTGTTAGGATCAAGATTCATCAAATCATTATCAATCTAATAGCCTCTAATTTTGTTATGCCATACAAATTCTGAGGGGTGTCCCGTGCTTGCTTAGACATTGCAATTTTAACCAAGAGATTTATTATATTTCTCTTTCCACTACTATCATTTAGCATCCGTAGGTTCAAGCCTTGTGTCATCTACGTACTTAGAATAACCAAAATGCCTTTATATAATTCCATGCTGATGTTTTCATGAGAAATAGTTATATGTATTTAGGATTGGAACTTCCAGTTTAGCCATTGCAAGATTACGCAACAAAAGGAACTGAAGGAAAACACAACACAAGCACAGCCCTCCCAAAATGACAATGTTTGGCACTTTATTTTAGTGTTTTAAAAAAATGCAAATGTCAGCTTTCTAGGGCCATAATTATCAGAACATTCTGTAATTGCTTGTGAAGGTCAATTATATATATAAGTTCCTGAAGGTTTAATATATATCAAAGTAATATGGGATGAGCAGGCTATATAGTTGACCCCAAAGGGCAACTAGTATGAGGTATGAAATGGTTCACTTTCTGCCTACCAGTGTGATTTCCTTATGAAGCCAATATGAAAGAAGAGATCTCATCATTAAGTATAATACTGTATGAAGAATCTGCATGGTCTGTAAGATCATCTGTTTCTGCCCTTCACTTTCTTTCTGAAATCCATTTTGATTGGTTAATTATATTATATATCAATTACAGATAGTGACAAGATAAGGGCTTTGTTAATTGCATTAATAGTATGAAACATGCTGTAAAGATTCAGACTAGACAATGTTACTCGATGATGTGAGGCTTCTGACTTTATCAATTGCAGGTGGTCTAAGGTGAAACCTCTTCCTGGTGCCATTCGGCTTATCAAGCATCTAAATAGTCATGGTGTAAATATGGCACTGGCCTCCAACTCACCAAGGGCTAATATTGAAGCAAAATTATCTTATCAGCATGGTTAAGTCTATCCGCTTTTAGTCATTTATGTTGCCTGATTATTTTCTGCAATGGCGAATTTATGATGTAACTGGTTTCTTTGTATTCTTGACATCCTTGTTGCTAGCTGTTGGTGTCTATTGTATATTAAAGTAAACATGTTAGCATGCATTTTAGGTTGGAAGGAATTCTTTTCAGTGATTATTGGTGGAGATGAAGTGAAGGAGGGCAAGCCATCCCCTGACATGTGAGTTTCATTAGACCTGAAGGAGCATTGACGCTGAGTTGGTTTCAATAGTGTCTATGTAAATTTCACAAATTAATTGGTTGAAATTTCTACCAGCATAATAAGCTGTCTAATATTGTTTTTATTTCTGACTGCAGATTCCTTGAAGCAGCAAAAAAACTACAGACCAAACCTCTAAGCTGTCTTGTCATTGAGGATTCACTGTAATTGATTCAAACTCTTTCTGTTTATAGGAAGCACAACAATATCACTATTGTCGAACTTTCAAGGCAGAAAAACAGTGATTTCCCAATGGGATATTTTCAATATTTCAATGATAATCTTAGGTACATTTTCTAGTATGTCATACTGTGAGTTTTCAAAACACACATATTAGAAAGACCACACCATCCACTGCATACTAAAAATAAACAAGGTCTGCACTTGATAATTTGTATGGCCTGTAGATTATAGGAACTTAGATTTTGGTATTCATCTGTTTAATATGCAAATCTATGCAAAATAAAATCCTTTTAGCTTCAACTGGCATTTTAATAATTTTTCAAGAAGTCTGCATTCAGTTCTGCTCTTATGGGCTTTATATATAACACTCTTATTTGTCACTGAAGGTAATTATTAAGTATTATGATAAGCCCTAAGGCTACAAATTTTACTTCAAATTTTACAAAAAAAAATGACAAAAGCAATATAACAAGAATGTTTATCCATATTCGGGTATGATCCTGAATATTAATGGAAAGTTAAACCAGTACTCCAATGGATGTTCATTATTCAGATTCGGTTTCGAGTTTTATTCACTTTGGGTTGGGTTTGTTGGGACCTTAAAATTTTGAAAAAAACTAGTGTTCATAAGAATAAAATGGCACTAAGAATTCCTGACTAGTCACTTTCATAGCTATTTACCACAGGTCATCACCAATCTTATGTATTTGATCAAGTAGGGAGAGACCTTTTGATGAAACTATTGACATTTTCTTAAAATAGTCATGACTCACCATCCATATGAGTTCTGGTTTAAATTTCCATTAATATTCAGGATCATACCCATTAGTAATTCCATCATTACCCTTGAGGCATCCCAGAACCATAACTATTCTGAATTCACCAGTCATATAGCTTATCCATAGGGGATAACTCTCATTGGGAAAACATTATGCAGGTTCCTCCAATTTAATATGTGTCTATGTAGCAGGTTTTTGACATATTGGAGGAGATGGACCATTTTACACTGATCAAAAGACTACAGAAATGAACAACTTTGAATAGAAGAAGTCATTGAAAAAATTCAATGAATTGGCTTATTTGTTATCACAATGGAGGCCTTACTATGATGGTGATCATTAGGAAACAAATCAAGTTACCCCGTTTGAAGGGATAAAGCATGCAGCAAGAGGTCATCAGAGCAGCGTAGCCCACTGGAGTAAGAACTTTATGACATGCCAAATATATATATGTTATGTTGAAGTGTCTTTGTGATATGTCATTGGCATGGGTCTCACTGAAGATTCTCATCGGGGAAATAATAACTGTCAAAAGAAGAAATAAGGATAGGGCTGATTTCACAAGTTACCTAGAGGGTGTCTTTTTAGTCATATCAAAGGAAGATCCAAATGATTCTATTGGTGAAACAATGTAATGTCCCCACTTTAGCAGTTGACCAAATGTGTGTGCGTTAGCCTAGTTCTACATGGTCCCGAGGGCTAACAAAGGGTTTAAAGGGATCTTAAAAGTATTTTGGCCTAGTCATCTCTAATTTGGGCCAAAACAAAGTTGATTTACTCAGTCTCAGGCATACTTACTATTCTTAGTAAGTTAGCAGGGCATAGGGGAGGCTAGTTTTGGTGATTGAATTTGATACTCTGCGGGAAGAGCTTTTCGACAAGCTATCGCTCGTGCTATTCGGAGTCTGATAGCTAATATATTTTTATGCCTGAAGTATATTAAAGTAACAATTAATGTAGTTGGAAAATATTAAAGTGATACTTTAATATTAAATTTTATGGGAATGTGTGCAAAACAAAAGGGGCGCCTAAGGGAGACTAAATGATTATTTTAATGTTTTATATTGCACATCTTTTATCCCACATTGCTCATGTGAGTGGAATGGGCCCTTGGAGAAAGAATAAAAAGGAGGGTTAGTGGCTTCATTCAACAAGTTGGATATGAGAAAAAATCAATGCATGAGTTGCAGATCTGTTTTTGGCATTAGAGGATGTCTATCCTCTCTTGTGACATTCTACACATCATTCCCTTGGGGTTTGGCCTTTGGAATTCCATGCTATTAGCTTTACATCAGGCAGATTTGGTGTATTTCTAGCTACAACTGAGTTACTGTAGCTGTCGAGTTTGTAGCAGCTGCGTTACTATAGCAGTGCGTCATTGTAGCAGCCACGTCACTGTAGTAGTGCGTCACTGTAGCAGCCACATTACTATAGCAAGTTACTGTAGCAATTACATATTGTCGCAGTAGGTCAATGCAAGAACCACGCCCTCAACTATTTGATGTAAACAATGTTTGTTCCAATTAATTGCTGGAGTATTCAGTGAGTCAGCTTTGCACTTGTTTATTAATTCTAGAAATCAATATAAATATAGTATGCTAGTTATTTCTGCGATATATGTTATATTTTTTCAATTCCTATATTTATGTTACATGCCAAACACAACACAATACAGACAACCTTTTTAGAGCCATAAGTGTTGTAGCACATAATGGGAAATTAGAGACTGCAAGCTAAGTGTTTGATAAAATTACCATATAGCTGTGAATACTTGTAAGCAGATTTTGGGGGTATCCATCACAGTGGTATCAGAGCTTTAAGTCCTGCCATCTTGTGGAAGCCTTTCAGGGAATTTGGAACAGCCGGATAAAGGGAAAAGTGTTTGACGAAATGTCAAAACGCTAAAGTTGGAAATAAAATAGGTCTAGAATGTATGTTTGAGCATACGACAAAGGCCATTAACTTCTGCCATACCAGAGCAAGACAACAAAGATTTAGACTCACAGAGCGAGCAGTCTAGTTCATCCGTGCAGGTGGACATAGAATCCAGTCATATAGACATAGAGGAGATATTTTTTGAACCAGACAGCAGTGTAGGTGACTGAGATAATAGGAATACAAGACTAGGTGGAGGCAGGAATGCTGGTCCAGATCAGGAGGTAATGTTTAGACAGTTATTGGGTACGTTAGAGGAGGGGCAATGTATGCAACAGGAGCAGAATAGGTGAATGGATATGATGTTGCAGCTTATGGCTAGACATATGGGCATCAATATTAATCCAGGTGATGCAAACAATGGAAATGGGGGCAATGATAATAATGGAGGTCGAGGTAACAACAATGGTCCTGAGAACATTAATGGTAATAATAATGGACATGACAACAATAGGAATGAGGCTGATAACTTTAGACATGTTGCACCTCTTGCTCGGACAATGAGCTCGAGACCTCTTCTACCCACCTTCCCACATAGAGATTCGGTTCAACTAGTAAACGAACCACAGATTACCAAGTTACAGGATCAGTTCAAGAGGGATTGGGAGGCTAGTGCACCGGAGTTTCAGGCAGATATTTCCCTCAGAGATTATATGGACTTGAGGATGAGACACTTGCCTAGAGCAGGAGGGAGAAATCAAAATTTTGAGTTGAGAAAGAAAGTTAGAAAACTTTCTTTATCTTATTATGATGCCTTAGGGAAGATGATTGCATGAGCTTGGGTGCAGAAGGTAGATACATACTTCCAGCTGAATCCGATGCTTGAGGAGGCTATCAAGTATGCGGCTATTCATTTGGATGGCCCAGCGCATGAGTGGTGGCACTATGGCATGGTAACCTGGGGGCATAATTAGATCACATCTTACAAGGAGTTCACCGAGAGACTCATAGAGAGATTTAATTCCAAAGATCCTGAGTTACAGTTTAAAGAGTTGGCACAACTCAAGCAGTAGGGATTAATTGAGACATACATCAGTGAATTTTAGAGATTACCTGTGTTGGTTACAGATATTTTAGAGGGGAGATTAATAATGCTATTTATGGATGGACTCTCAGATCCCTTGAGGGGTTGGGTCAAGGGGCATGACCTGGCTACATTATAGGAGGTCACTAAGAAGGCTCGTGACTTAGCACCTTCTTTTTTTAAGAGCAGATTTCAACCTAGGGATTCACATATGAAGAAGGATAAGGATAAGGACAAAAAACCTTTTTACTAGGATGCACAACCAAAAGGGGATAATAGGAAGTTGGATAGTGACACCTTGAATGAGTTGAGGATGAAGAAGTTGTGTTTTGATTGAGAGAGTCTTGGAACTTATCTCATAAGTGCCTTCTCAAGGCTAAGGCAAATCAAATGGAGTATTTTTTAGCGGAGGAGTCATAGTCAGAGTGGGAGGATCAGCACTCTGATTTGGATGAGAGTAGCACTCTAGAGGAGAACATCGTTCCTAAGGATGATAGGTCATTGGTACGATTGACAGGGGCTTAAAAGGCGATCACATTTAGGGTCATGGGTACCATCCAAGGGCAGAAAGTGATCTCTCTCATTGACATTGGGGCTACACATAACTTCATAGATGCACGGTTAGTAGCCACGAGAGGTTTACAGACTGAGGAGCATGTTAGGTTTAGAGTCATGGTAGCTAATGGTGACAAATTATTATGTACTTAGAAGATATCTAATCTTTACATCAGGTTTGGAGATGGCTATGACTTGGAGGATGAGTTCTATGTAGTAGGCATGGGAGACTATGATGTCATCCTCGACATGACATGGATGGCCTCGCTAGTTGAGTTCACACTCAACCTAGCAAAACTAGAGATGAGATTCTAGCATGAGGGAATAATTGTTGTACTCAGAGGACTCTCAGATAGAAGTTGTAGATTAATCTCCCCAGAGAGAATGCAGAGACTTTTTTGGCATAATGACATAGAGTGGGCATTAGAGTGTTTCATTATGCCAACCTCATAGGAGCCATAGGTAAAGAGTCATCCACTGGATATCTAGGAGATACTTGATAGGCATGCCAAAGTATTTGGCAATATTCCACACGGGGTTCCTCTTGACAGGGGAATAGAACATGTTATTGAGCTCGAGGAGGGAGCCAAACCGATCATGATTACCCCCTATTGTCATCCTAAGAAACACAAGGATGAGATAGAGAAGGCAATTAAGGAGCTATTGGAGATGGAGCGCATTAGGTCTAGCAAAAGCCCTTTTGCTTCAGCAGTAGTTCTAGTGAAGAAGGATGGGATAATGCGCATGTGCATCGATTATAGGGCACTAAATAAGAAAACAATTAAAAACAATTATCTCATTCCTAGGATTGATGAGCTGATTGATGAGTTGTATGGTGCATGCTTCTTCACCAAAATCAATTTACGATTTGGATACCACCAGATTAGGATGAGAGCAGAGGACATCGAGAAGATAGTCGAGAAGATAGCCTTTTGATGTCACTATGACCACTTTGAGTTTATGGTTATGCCACTTGTTCTAACCAATGCACCTACCACATTTCAAAGTTGTATAAACCAGGTGTTCAGGGGCCAATTGAGGAGATTCGTCTTGGTCTTTTTTGATGACATCTTGGTCTTCAGTAAGACCTGGGAGGAGCACGTGCAACATTTGGAGGAGGTGTTATCTATTCTAGAGAGAGAGTTATTGTATGCCAAGGAATCAAAATGCGAGTTTGGTATGACTGAGCTCCTTTACCTTGGGCATATCATTAGTGCTGATGGTGTTCGGGTTGATCCTGAAAAGATTAGAGCTATTGTGGATTGGCCTACTCCCACAAACCTCACATAGCTTAAGGGATTCTTTGGTTTATGTGGTTTTTACAGTAGGTTTGTTAAGGGATTCTCACAGATTGCCACACCTTTGACAAATCTTACCAAGAAAGGAGCCTTCACATGGATAGAGGCAACACGCAAATGTTTTGACCACTTCAAATAGGTGATGTCTTCTTTGGTTCTAGCTCTGCTTGATTTCACGATGCCATTTGAGCTTCAATGTGATGCTTTAGGAGCAGTATTGATACAAGAGAGACACCCCATTGCATTCAAGAGTAGGAAGCTCCGAGGAGTTGAGAGGAGTTATTCTATCTACGACAGGGAAATGTTGGCCATAAATGCATGCATTGGCCAAATTCCAATCATATTTGGTAGGTGGGCATTTTGTGATCAAAACTGATCACAATAGTATTGAATACTTCATGAGCTAGTGTGATCATAATGATCGGCAACAGAAATGGGTTACTAAATTGTAGGCTTATGACTTTGATATAGAGTTTGTCAAAGGTAAGAAAAATGTAGTGGCTAATGCTTTATCTCAAAGACCTCACTTATGTGCTCTGGTAGAGGTTTTAGGAGATTGGAGAGATCGAATTGCAGCAGAGTATGCAAGAGATGATTGGGCTTCTGGGATAGTTACAGGCACCATTTAGGATGACAGGTATGCGGTGTTGGATGGGTTGATCAGATTTCAGGATAGGGTTTATTTGATCCTACATCACAATTTAGAGAGGAGATTCTGAGGGCATTTCATGATGCACCTACAGCTGGGCATCCAGGGGTCTTCAAGACCTATAGATCCGAGAGCAGTTCTCATGGAGAGGGCTCAAGGATGATGTTCAGAATTATGTCAGGGAGTGTGCAGTTTGTCAGTAGAATAAGGGAGAGCACACATTTCTTGTAGGTTTACTATAGCCCTTGCCCATTCCAAACAGGAAATGGGAAAGCATTTCTATGGACTTCATCACTCGTTTACCACGAGTGCAAGGAAGAGAATGTATTTATGTGGTGGTAGACAAATTAACAAAGTTCGCTCACTTTTTTGCTATTCCTTCTACTTATACAACATCACAGGTTGCAGATTTTTCTTTCAGAAAGGTCTTTAGGTTGCATGGGAGACCAAGATTTATTTTTAGTGACAGGGATAGCAAGTTCATGAATGCCTTTTGGTAGGAGTTGTTTAGGTTGTGCAGTATAGATCTTACACCTAGTACGAGTTACCAACCTCGGACAGATGGGCAGGCGGAAATAGTAAATAAATGGATGGAAGGCTATTTGCGGAACTATGTAATTGCACAACAGAGAGTGTGGGTCAAGTGGTTATACATGGGGGAGTGTTGTTACAATACCACATATCACATGACCATTAGGATGACTCCATTTATGGCATTGTATGGGTATGAAGCACCCAACTTCATGGATTTAGTTTTGGGGAACAATCGAGTGCCCAAAACCAAGGACCTATTGCAGGATAGTCAGGATATCTTGAGAACACTCAAGGAGAACATACAACAGGCTCAAAATCAATAGAATTTGTATGCTGATCAGCATAGGGTGGAGCGTAGTTTCGAGGTAGGGGATATGGTGTATTTGAGGCTACAGCCATATAGGCAATCATCGTTCAAGAGGAGTGGAGCAGAGAAGCTGAAGCCTTATATTTTATGGTTCCTACAGGGTGATTCACAGAGTGGGAGAAGTCGTTTATGGGCTTGAGCTTCCAGAGGGCAATCAGGTGCACAATGTATCTTATGTGTCAAGGCTTAAAAAAGCCATTAGTTAGAGTGTAGTTCCTTCTACAAATTTACCCCCTTTGGATGAGGAGGGGAAGCTCGTGTTACTACCTGGGGCTATTTAGGACACTCGAGAGAGGAAATTGAGAACCAAGATAGAGGAGTATTTGGTCATATGGAAAGATTTGTCGGAGGAGGATGCTACATGTGAGAGTGAGTAGGTTATTCAGCAGGTTGGACTGAGATTGCTTGAGGACAAGCAATTTCAAGGGGGTGGACTGTAATGTTCCCACTTTAGCAGTCGACCAAATGCATGTGTGTTACCCTAGTTCTACATAGTCTTGAGGGCTAACAAAGGGTTTAAAAGGATCTTAAAGTGTTTTGGCCTAGTCATCTCCAGTTTGGGCCAAAACGGAGTTGATTTACTCAATCTCGGGCACACTTACTATTCTTAGTAAGTTAGCAAGACACAGGGGAGGCTAGCTTTGGTGATTGAATTTGATACTTCGTGTTGAGAGCTTTCCGATGAGCTATCACTCGTGCTATTCGGAGTTTGATAGTTAATATATTTTTATGCTTGAAGTATTATTAAAGTAACAATTAATTTAGTTGTAAAATATTAAAGTGTTACTTTAATATTAAATTTTATGGGAATGTGTGCAAATCAAAAGGGGTTCCTAAGGGAGACATAGTGATTATTTTAATATGTTTTATATCGCACATCTTTTATCCCACATTGCTCATGTTAGTGGAATGAACCCTTGGAGAAAGAATAAAATGAATGAATCAATGAAAGATTTTTAATGATGTCCATGACGCCATAAGCCTAAGGGACCCACATAAAACTCCTAGTCAGTCTAATGTGATTTCTCCAACCTGTCTCTTCTGTTGTAATCTGCATAAGTCAAATGGCCCCCTTGAGGAGTCTTGGTCCTTCGGAAAGTTCTTTTATGTTGTTCACTTTTAACGTTTCTTTGTATTGGCTGTGAATGTCTTCGTATCCAGTACAATCCTCTAAATAGTGCCACTTTGTTTCCACTACACCCTTGTTGCAAAATCTAAAAATTCTGTCCTCCCACTCTTCCTTAGGAACCTTCCATCTACTAGTTTCACACCTTAAATGGTGGGGCCAAATCTCAATTGAGCGATTAGGATTTTTGCCTTTCCTTTGATCTCAGCTCCTGAAGGGAGCGTTAGTGGCTTCATTCAGCAGGTTGAATATGAGAAGAAATCAATGCATGAGTTACAAATCCGTTTTTGGCATTAGAGGTCGTCTATCCTCTCTTGTGACATTCTAGACATCATTCCCTTGGGGTTTGGCCTTTGGAATTTATAGCTATTAGCTTTATATTAGATAGATTGGGTGCATTTCCAGCTACAACCAAGTTAGTTTAGCAAGTTACTGTAGTTGCCGAGTTACTGTAGCAGCCACGTCACTGTAGTAGCGCATCACTGTAGCAGCGCGTCACTATAGCAGCCGTGTCACTGTAGTAGCCAAGTTACTGTAGCGATTACATATTGTTGTAGTAGGTCAATGCAAGAACCACATCCCCAACTATTTTATGTAAACAATGTTTGTTCCAATTAATTGCTGGAGTATTCAGTGAGTCAGCTTTGTACTTGTTTATTAATTTTGGAAATCAATATAAATATAGCGTGCTGGTTATTTCTGCGATATATGTTATTTTTTTTTCAATTCCTATATTTATGTTACTTGCCAACCACAACCTAATACAAACAACCTTTTTAGAGCCATAAGGGTGGTAGCACATAACAAGAAATTAGAGACTGCAAGCTAAGTGTTTGATAAAATTACTATATAGCTGTGAATACTTGTAAGCAGATTTTGGGGGTATCCATTACAAACAGTTAAAACGAAGGAAGGTACTTTATTTGAAGAAGCATCAATCATCAACAAAACCTTTGGGAAGTTATATCGACAGGAATGACTAATGAAAGTAGCAACGGCTCATATATTGGTAATGGTTCCACTCATCATATATGTCCTCAGGGAAACATTAACTATCTAAACAAGAGAAAAGGATTGGTCCAATCACATAACCTACTCCAATGATACTTAAGTCATATTGGGGAAACATACTATTTGCTTCGTCGATGAACTGAGATAGATAATTAGGGTATTCCACTACCATCAAACATCACCAAAAGTCCTAGCAATGTGATACATTGCTATGATGTCATGAAAGAAAACATATCGGTAAAAGTTTCACCGATGTTTCCCATCGGAGAAATTATAACCATCAAAGAATTGCTGTGCTGATTAAGGGAGTTACCTCAATATTTTTATACTTCTATCGGAGAGACATATAGTAAGCTCCTTCAAAAAGCAAACCATGAAAGAGTAAACACATATCAAAGAATATTTCATCATCGGGTTAGTTCTTAATGACCTATCCATTAGTATATGTTTTGTTGATATAATCATTGAACATTACGATTGGGAGAAGTCTTTTTGAGTCTTGGCGATGAATTTAGCATAGGAACTTATGATATTGGAATGAATTTCAAAGCCTTTGCGAAAGACCAAGTTACTTTGATGAACATAATCAATTTCTGAGCAATGATCGACAAAAGCTCTCCGAAATGTATTTCTAGGGAAAGAATGGAATGTTGATCAAAAAATTCACTGGGAGAAACATTACTTCTACTTCTTTGATAAAGTAGTGAAGAACAATAAAAGGGCAAGGCTATCCAAGGAAGCAAATGAGATCAGTAAAAGTTACCCCTATAGAGTAAAGGAAGTTCAAAAGGAACTAGTGGAACACCCCTAATTTTTTTTGATGGGTTAATGTCCCTAATTCTAATAAAGTAAATTAAATTAATGACCTAAGTGCCACCCCACCCCAAAAAGGGCTTCTTTAGTTAATTAATTTAGCTATAAAATAAAGAGGCCCAAAACTGATAATATAATAGTTCAATTAAGGTTATTTGTTTATGGCCTCAAAATTGATAATAATATCTCTTGGGCCCATTTTTAATTAATTACTTGGTAGTGAGTGTCTTGGTTGTGTCGGCACATTTGTAATCCTTCAAAAATATTCTTAGAGCCACATATAAGGCCGAGTTAGTCATTGTTGTAGGTAGGTGATTTGGATTTTATTTGTAAATTGCGTCCAGTTGAAGTTCTGTTGTTAGCTATTTCGAAGGTGAAAGATCCTTCCTATTTGGTATTCATAGTTTTCGTGGGAGAAACTCCTCACTCTTTTCTTCTCTTTCTCTAGATTATTGTAATCTAAGGTGCTATCATTATCAAATATATTTCTTGGTGTATGTGCAAACTTTCCCTTTCCATTGAATATTGAATTTTGGCGATCTGCTCATACAATGGGCATAAATCATTAATTACATCTGCAATATTTGGAACAACACCATATGATAGACATCCTAGGCTTAACAATATTCGATGACTCCTCATACATCCACCCTTGTGACCCACACGAATCGGAGTGACCCACATGGCTTGAGTGACCCGCACGACCCAAAGTGACCCACAACCTAGAGTGGTCCATGCAACTTGGAGTGACCTACATGGTTGAAGTGTTTGGCACGACCCAGAGTGAACCCCATGGTCTCGTGTGGTCTATATGATCTAATGGTTTGTACAACTTAGAGTGGTTTGTAGGCCAAGTAGCACATTACACTGGTATCGAAGTTGGTGATCCTACTAGTCTATTAGGAGAAACATGTCACTGAGTGATGGATTGGAAGATATGTTGAGGGAGCTAAGAAGAAGTCAGGAGATGCTTAACTAGACCCTCACAAGAAGGTACCAATAGATGGAGGAGACACTCGACTACTTTAAGAAGCAAGGATAAGAGGATATTCACAATGCTTCAACATAAGGCTGACTTTGCTGACCTTCCTTCCAAGGATTGAAAAATTAGAATTGGATATGCCCACTTTGGTTGAGCCATTGAGGCAAATCATGCATGATTGGATTGATGGTGGATGATAGATTGATATATCTCTCAAAGACAATATTGAATTGCTAATAAAGTATTCATCTTTTGAGGGTATAATATTCTACAACAATAATCCGAAGAGGGAGATTGACAAGTGGCTATACAACACCTTAAATCCTAAAGAGGATAAGGACACGCTTACATATATGGACAAGCAACAAAAATATTAGTCCCTTCAAGTGGAGATCACCTAAACCTTCAACACAATTGCAAAGGTGAAGAAGATGATTGCAAAAATTTTGTCAATCCAATACTCGTCGATCAACTTGATGAAGATGCAGGTTCTATCAGTGACCCTTTGAAGGAGCAAGTTGTACCAGTCGTTGTCCAACCTCTTGGTGATGTGGATTTGACTAAGGATCGTTTGCAGGGGCACTGTCTACGATTGGCTAGTTACAGAGTTTACCCTTTGGTTGGTCATGAGGCATGCATGATTAAAAACTCTTCATGTGAAGGGCTTTCTAATCGAAACAACAAGCTCTACCTATTTTATGAGATTCTAGAAGTGATTCATTGGCATGATGGCATAATAGCCCGGGATTCGGGCATTCATTTGTTTGATGATTTAGCTTAGTGGGATCTTGACTTAGAGTATGGCAATGTGTATATATCAGAGTGGTAGAGCAGAAGCTTGACAAATTCTGTGCATGCGAGGGTGTTCGAACATGGAGATTCATATGGATCTACGCTTGGTTTGGTATCTCAGAGCAGATTGCTTGAGGGCAAGCAATCTTTAGGCGACAAGGATTTGCGATGTCCCCAATTTTAATAAAGTAACTAATTTAACTATATTAATTAAGTTAACTAATTAAGTGGTCCATCCCCACCCAAAAAAATGGCTTCTTTAATTAATTAATTTAGTTATAAAATAAAGAGGGCCAAAATAATAATATAAAATAGTTCAATTAAGGATTTGTTTGTATGGCCCCAAAATTAATAATATTAACTCTCGGGCCCATTTTTAGTTTTAATAGTTGACAATGTCTTGGCCATGACAACGCATTTGTAATCCTTCGGGAAGTTAATTCAAGCCATACATAAGGTTGAGTTAGTTAGATTTGGGTTTTATTTGTAAGTAGTGAAGTCCTATTGGAGTTTTATTGTCTGCCATTTTGGAGGGGAAACATCCTCCCTATATGGTATCTATAGTTTTCGTGGGAGTAACTCCTCACCCTATTCTTCTCTGTTCAGTTTTGTTTTGTTCTCTAGATTATTGTAATTTGAAGTGCTATTATCCTAGTGTATATGTGGGATTTCGTTCCCACTGAATGTTGACTTTTGGCACTCTTCTCATATGACATGCATAAAACATTAATTCCATCTATAATATTTTGAATGACACCATACAAAAAATGTCCCAAGGTTATCAACGTTTAGGTGATGCCTCACACATCCACCCTTTGACCTGCACAACCCAATGTGATGCACATGACCCAAGTGACCCACACGGCTCAGAGTGGTCTATACAGCCTGGAGTGACTTGCATAGCCTAGAGTGGTTTGTATGGCCCGAAGTGACCCACATTCTCTGGAGTGAACTGCACAACTTGAAGTGGTCCCCATGGCCCTAGAGTGACCCACATGTCCAAGAGTGGCCCATACACCAAGTACGACATTAATACTACAGATTGAAGATACATTTCAATAGGTTCACCACTTCGAGGAACTAAGTTATGAAAGTGGCGCCATGGAGGAGATTATATCAACACAAGACAAAGAGGGTTTCAACGATGACATTAAGTGTCATCTCGAAATTTCAAATTTCGAAAATTGGTGTATTAATTATTGCGCAAAATTAATTACTCACAAGAACAATTGTTCTGCAATTTGTTGATTGGATCAAATTTCATTAGAAGAAAATCCCTTAGAAAATAACGAGATGAAGACATTTGCAAATAGAGAAGCATCAAAATGGAAAACCCTAATAATTCTAGGGGTAAGAGGCATAAAATGGAGTAAAAGTAGTAAAAAACAAAAAAATGAAACATAGCTAGTGCTAGAAAGAAATTACATCAAGATATGTTAGATCAAATGCAAGGGTTAGGGCCAAAATCTAGAAAGGCTAAACAAAGTAAACCCAATTTTGAGAAAATTGAAGACAAATACAAAGATGTGGGAGATGCATGGAGTGGTATAAGAGGGTATGAGTTGTTTATATTCCATTATGCTAGGAGGAGTTATCATGAACAGGTCTGCAACCCATGGAGGATTAACTTGGAGAGACTTGCAGTACCAAGTGTCTTTGTAAATGTGGATCTCCTCAAGCTACTGGCAAATCATTATGACCTAAAGCAAAGAGCAATGTGCAACTTGTAAGGAGAATCATTTATATATGTATCAAAGAATGTAGCAAATGAAGATTTTAACTTAGATGACTTGTTAGTTTATCCCATTAATCTTAAAGGCTCGGATAATGAGTATGCGAGGTTGTATACTACATACAAACAATGGAGGTTGCCATTACATAGGCTTAAACAAGAGCAGAAATGGACCATTACATGATGAAGATGACCCTCCTTTTAGTGTTGATCTATTTGAACCATATGTGAAGTACACTTTCTATTTAGTTGGACAATTGACTGGTGCTGAAGTTCCTGATTTTATGTCTATTGCTCCTATGGTAATTGCTATAGATGTGCAATGTCACAATCCCAGGCCCTTTGATTATGCAAAATATGTTTCTAGGATGATTGACTTAGGGTGGAAATCTATCAAGATAACCTTGAACACATTTATTTTGAACACTATTTTGTCATGATGCATATAGTGCTCTTCTATGGTCATGAGATGTGGATATGGCCAAAAGGCTGAAAAATCAGATAAGTTGGCAAAGAAGGCAAACATCTTCCAAATTCAATTATTGACTTCAATTTGGGACTCTAGGTTTATAGACTCTCATTATGATGTTTTTGAAGAATTGTTTGAAAAGATTACTTGTAGGATGTATAATCATCCTCTTGTGGTTATTCTATTTCTAATGAAATTAAGAATTTTTTTAATGTCAAGGGGATTTTGATTAGAGAAAGATAGTAGATAGTAATTGGGGGACTGTGGGTTCCAGAAGGACTTCACTATGATGCATGCCTTTGGTTTTGAAGGAGCACCATACAAACTATCCAAAACAGTTCGTGACAAAATAACTTACTTGGAAATCTTTAGGCAATTGGGCTATTCAAGCTTTATTGATCTAGCTGCATATCATAAACAATCCTTTTTTGCCAGGAATGTTGTGTTTTGGTGATTTTACTAATTTTTCAACCAAAGCCTATGATCTCATTCGAGATAAATTTTTGGCACAATACAACTTGAAGGAAGCCAATCCAAGGAAAGGATATAATCCTAATCTAAGGGCTATATCCATTATGCAAGAATGAAGCCAAACTTGGGTGAATAGAATCATATCCCTTTTCCTATTGAGGATATCTTTAGAAATTTAGAGGATGAGGATGCATTTTGCAATTAAATAGGGGAAACTCTTTTGGCAAAAGGGAAACTATGGAGGCTTTTCAAAAGAAACTTTTGGGTCAATTCTACGTACAAAAGTGTTTTTGCACTTGTATATTTTTAAAGAAATAATGAAGAATGCATTTAGTCGTATGTTTTGAATGCATCCATCAGTTATTATTACGTACTTTTCACATGCTAAGTTGGTAATCTCTTATGTAATGGTGGAGTTCGATAGTATTTGTAATCTATGTAATAATTTGGCGAAATGCATTCATTTTTTGGTACCTTGGTGTGAATTTATTGGAATAGCTTATCTTTTGGTATGTCAAGGTTTCTCATGCATATTTTTTCATCATTGCATTTATGTGCTGAAAACTCGTTTGTTATCATTATTCATTGTGAAATCCTATTTGGTTTTCACATGTCTGTCATTGGGTATTTTTGTTCATCTTGTTTAGTTTCATGTTTCTCCTTTATGTCCTTTTAGTTAAAAAGTACACAATTTTTTTAAATAACCCCATCGTACGAGGGAGCTGCCACTCTCAAATGTAGAGGAAGATTGTGACAAATCGTTATTTGACCACAATGTCTCCAACTGCTTGCACAATTTTCACCACTCGTAGGGTGAACAGGGTCTTTATGAAGAAAGAATTCACAGTGACAAATCTGTTTACTAACACACCTAAATCCTAATGAAAACTTTGAAGGCTCTTACACTCAAATCCTAGCTATTAAGTTCCCTTTGAGAAGAAGAAACCAGAAGTGAAACATAAGTGTTGACACCACATGCATCATTGGCATGAAGAACAAGAAGAAGCATTGAGTGTTGTCATTAATGGCCAAATGAGAAGAAGTGTTGAGTGTTTGGCAAAATGCATGACAAAGAGTCAAGAGGAAGATGTCTACAGTTGCTCGTCGAGAAGCATTGACATATACTCTAGCACGCTTGGCAAGAAGTCAGAAATGGATATCAGCTGATCCGAGTCTTCAATTCAATGAGTCACCTCTAATGCGATAGAAGGGAAAAGCTATACTATACAAGCAGCCAAGAACTGGTAATGCTACTAGCCTAGACTCTAGGCATAGGGTTCATGGGACTTCCATGAACAGAGTAGGCTTGAAATTCAAATTTTGAATTCGAAATCAAGTGGGATAATTATGGTCATGGGTAATTGTGCCCATACATCGAAAGATGGATATATTCAACCAAGTTGAAGAGATGGTTGTTGCTAATGAAAAAAAACGGATACAGAGAGAAGAGTTGTTAACAAGAAGATACGATCACAAGGGAAGCTGTAGTAAGAGTGGTAGAACCAAAAAAGGGGTGAAAAACTGAACCAGGCAATAGAGGGAGAGGTGAAGTTAATGCACTCACTAGACAAGAAAGAAGATCAACACATCTTCAAAGGAGATAGAGCAGAGATATACATGGAAAATTAATGCCACATTCAGGTCAAACATTTAGTGTGCTTTCTTACCATTACACCTACTTGGAGGCTCCTAACAGGGCTAGCTTCGTAGGGAAGCTTATTTTAAAATCCTCTAACAAGGTGTCTCTTAGAAGGAGATTTGCAAATCCTCTAACCAGGTGGCTCTAACAAAGCTATAGTAATTGTAATAGGTTACAGGCATTCCTAATAGGATGTGCTTCCAAAAGAAGCATTTGTAGCTCTTAACAGGGCATCCCTTCACATATATTACAAGGGCTAGTGGGTAGATTATCCCCACCATGGTTTTCATCCTCTCATCGAGGGTTTTCATGTACAAATATCTATGTCGACTTGATGAATGCTTTTGTGTGCGAATTAATCTATTCTTATCTTACTGCATTTGTCTTGTTCCTAAGTGTAAGGTGGGTTACAATAAGCATAGGAGACAGAGTAAAAAGAGCAATCAATTTTGTGAATGGTACTGATTCACCCCCTCTCTCAATACCAGTTGGGACCAGTAATTGGTATCAGACCTCAGATCCTTGTTGCAACAAGTCTAACAACTTGAGGGAAGATCAAATGGCATTGATACAAAGACATCTGTAAGAAGCCCTGGATACGATTGAGGACTTGAAAGAGAAGTTGAGAAAGTCCCTAGCTAAAAGGAAGAAGCTGGTGTAAAAACTCAGCGAAAGCCAAGAAGTCATTGAACAACAACAGAGTGGCTCTAAAGAGTCAGAAGAAGCCATCTTTGATTTAATGGCTGAAATACTACAGCTGAAGGGAACCTCTTCTCAACTAAGCAAGGAGAAAGTTGAGCTAATCAGAGAAATTGCCAAAGCTTAGGCTGAATGAGATGCCGCCATCCTAACAAGAGATGAGGCCATTGCAGTAACAAGGAGAGTGGGCTAACTAAAGAGCGAAGAGTGTAGTTTCCCGAATATGGAACTAACTAAGCAAGTACCCAAGCTTACTGAGGAGCTAAGAAGCACAAATGAGTGAAATGAAAAGTTGAGGAGATTCATTGAGAGGTCCAAGAAGATTGATGAGCAACTGAAGGCTCAAAGGAAAAACAACAACACAATCAGCCTTAGTTACCAAGGTGATAGCAAGACTGAAGGAGGGACTTCTAAAGGAAAGAACCTGAATGATGGAAGATAAGGGAGTAAGTCTCCAAAAGGTAAGGCTATTGGTAAACCCACTTGTCTTTATGTAGTAAGATAGGGCACACATTTGGTGTATGTTGGTTTAAGTAGATAACTCTGGTGCAACAGTGTACCTATGAAGGGTATTATAACAACTACCATCTCTATGGACACACTACACAATAGTGTATTTCTCATTTCAATGAGAAATGAATCGATGGACGTTGCTACTACTGCAATAAGTATGGACACAAGGAAGAAGACTGTAGAACTAGAGCTTGAGACAATCAAAGGTCTCCTAAGGCAACAAGTCGAGTTGAAAGAGATAGGTTTCCTACACTGGTCTGCATGACCTGTGGAAATGAAGGACACCCATAAACTCACTATAAGATGAGGACAAATCCAAGGAACAACACCAGACCATGGTAAGATATTGGAATGATCTGTTACATCTGCCATAGGATTGGACACCTTGCAAGAGATTGTAGATGCAGTAGAAGACGAGGCAGTAAGTCTTCAGTTAGAAAAGAGTAGACCATGACTGTAGAGCAGCTGGAAAAAGACTTTGCCACTAAGTGGACAAAGAAGAGTGAAGCGGCTAAGAAAAAGCCAGCTGAAGTAAAGGACTCACCAGTCATTGGTGAGATCTCATGAGCTGACTAAGCTCACACAGATTACTGGGGAAAAACTAAGGAAATAATCTAAAACCGGTCCCCTAAATCAAAACCGGTAGCAATGTCAATGAAGGGAAGGAATGCAAACATTAGGTGCAACCTATTGATTAAAGACTAAGAAAATATGACCGTTGCGAAGCAACTTAGCGCATTTATGATATATTCCATCTAGTAGGTAAGGTACTTGTCGACCATTGTAACCCTAAAGGTGCAATCTCTAACATAAATGAGAGTTGTGAGTTACTTGTTACCTTGCATAGTGAAAACACTTGTGCTTTCATATTGCGAAAACCTTAAGGGATCAAGGTGAAAGATTGTGAAAGCATCATCCGTAGGAAGCAATTCTTGCATAATTTGCCTGCACAACAAGGAATCTTGAGTCAAGCAAAATGGCAAAGATCAATAAAGTAAACCTGATTGACAACAAGGTACACAGTCATCCTGATTATCAGGGAATCATGGCAAGAGGAAGAGATGTCGAAGAGGGAAGCACGCACCTAGAAGTTGAGATACAAGAAATCAATGACAAAGAGATAACTGAGTTGTGTGGGACATTCGGCTCAGAAGGAGCCCTAAAAGAACATAGGGATCTGATGGAGTACACACTAAACACATAAGTGGAAATAGAAAATTTTTTCCATGAGGAATGGTAAGGTTTATTTTGTGTAGGATTCACGATCAATATGTGTGGCTGGACAAACCACACATGGTCACCGAAGTCCTAATTGGGAGGGTATCTGGGTTTAATGCATCTGGCATTGATCCGTCCATGAATGTTGTCTCAACAAAATAAGCAACATCATTTACTAGAGGATAGACAACACAAGATGGAATAGGGTGCACCATATGTAACATACAATTTTTTTTAACTAACTAATTTTAATCTTAAACTAACTGATTTCTATCTCTGTTCACATGACTAAGTTTTTCCAACAATTGTTTAAACTGAATTAAATCTATTTACATTGCTGAACTACCAAGATTACAAATTGATAAATTTACAACTAATTTACTTGATTAGCTGAAAGTAAATATTTAACTACTTCTATATTTCAACTGAAAACAAATAACAGATGTTCTTGAAAGGAAATTTAAAATGAATTATATATGATTATTTAACTACCTTAACATAATAACTTTCTTAAAATAAATGATTTTCAATCTTGAAAAAGAATTAACTAAACATACAGGGTTTAAAAGAACATACAGGTTAATTTGTGTAGCATCTTTTAATGGTTGTCCAAGCTCTGGCTTTGGTGAGAGGAGAAGCATTGACATAGGCTTAACCTCCCAGCCGCGGACCATTACTTATCCCCACAAGTTCTAATTTAATAGAATGACCCTTCCTACCCCAAGGTCGGACTTGGGATGTTCATTAATCCAGCCATTAGAGTATCTAGGTGGGTTGAGGTCCCAGCAGTTATTCGACTAAATAATTGAAGTGTCTGGACAACAACAAGATCAATTGTTCTGGCAAGTCTGCCTAATTCCACTGTGGCCAAGGATTTCAAAATGTGGGTTTACAACCCGATCTCCACCACTCAGCCTGACAACTTTTTTCACATGTGGAACTTGCATGAGCTAATGCATTAATTAATTTATTATTTATTTGATTTTGATATCATTCTTGTTTTTATAGGTTCATCTACACCTCCTCACCATAATCAGGCCATCAAGTCAGTGATTCCTTGGTGCCTTCAAATTAACTCTACTTATATGCTTTGCACCTTCTTCACCATATTCTGGCATTTAGCTTGGTGAACTCATTGGTGCTTTGGTTTAGTATCTCATCTTTAGTTATCAGACATTATATCAGAATGCAAAATAATTAGAAAAGATAGCTTTTCAAGAAGAATTTCAGAAGTTACATATTCGGATGCTAAAAGAATTAAAAACTTGAATAAAAACCATTGCTATGATCTTGCATATGGCAGTTGATTGAACTTAGAAGATTACAATGGACTTGAAAGATTATAATCGGCTTTAATTATTGTCTTACTTCATTATATAAACAAAAGGCAGACTTTAAATGAGAAACGATTGGCTACAGATCGTACTCTCTAACACAAAGGAAGGACGACATACTTGCAGAAAATAACAATAACAATGAACTTACGTTAATTTGATCTTACGGCCGACTCAGCATTCATAAAAGTAATAAAAAGTAAATAAATCCTTACGTGACTCTCTGTCACTGCAATCTGAGAAGGCCTACGCTTGACTAGATCACACCTTTTTGCTCAGAGTCCCACGGTGGATGGTATTGGTTTGAATGGATACAAATAAAAATCAGAGCAGGGTGCTGTTGGCACAGTAATACTGATCAAAGAATTCGATGAGAATCCGTCCAAGGGTGCATGTAAAGAATGCCAATAGCAAGGGTGATTTTTGATATATGTTAAAGGTTCCATATTATAAATTTGAACCTGACCTTACAGCTACCATCAGTTACAAAGATCATATTCGAAACTTGCTCAAATCGGTTATAAAGAAAAGAAGAAAGGAGGGAAAAATTGAGAAGGAAAAGAAGATGAAAAGTTTTTAAATAGTTAATATTATTTATAATTGTTTTATTTTCTTGATTATGTTTATATGTACGTAATGGTAAGGTGGCATCGTCGGATTAATGTTTTTAATATAATGGTGTCACTTTATTATTATTTAGATATGATCATATTTGAGAGTATAAAATAATATTTAAATGATATTAATATTTGATAATTCTTAAAGGTAAGAACTTATGTTTATTTTGCATTGTTTTATTATAACATCTTTACTTATAGCTCATGTGGTTTCACCATGAAATATGTTGCCAAGTCCTAATAACCTTGCTAGGATGGTTTTAGGTTAAACCTGTCGCTTCTGATGATTGAACCATAGGACCATCCCCTTCTGATGACCTCATTTCGCAATGCTTCCCCTCTCTCTATGGTCTTCATCCTGTAATCATTCAAAACAACATTCTTGCCAAGACATCAATTCAAGATTTATAAATTGTTAGTTAAAAATCATCAAGTGACCATTAGGAATTTCATCAATATCATAATAACCAACTTGTTCATCATATATATATACAATGGCTATAATTGACTGACTCTGTTTCACATTATCACGAATAAATTGATACAATGGCTAGAATTAACTAACTCAATTTCATATGATAATTAAATTGATACAATGGCTATAATTAACTAATTTATTTTCACATGAAGGAATAAGCAATGGCTATAACTAACATGCTATAACAACGGCTATAATGAACTAATTCAATTTCACATGAATATGAAAAAATAATTTGGTTCAACAGTTATAATCAGTTTGAAATTTAGGGCAAAAATTGGGATGTAACTGTTACTAAAATTTTGCACACTTGTAAAATTTTTGTATAAGAGCAAGTAATCAAAAGTGCACGAATGTTATTCATTATGTACCAAAAGAATATAAATGTCTTTGTATTTTCATTTTTTGAAATACAACTGATATTTAGATAAAATGAATGAATATGAAAATGCTCGAAATGGAAATCTCACACAAGCCGTGAGTCTTACTACTACTTCTACACATATTGAAAATAAGAAAAATACAGCGTAGGAGAGTGGAGTCAGAGGTAACCAGTCATTGCCTTTCAGCCTTTGACTGGTTATTCGATCTTTGTTGCCGCTCCTGGTCCAGCTCTCGACCTGATAGCTCCGTGATGTTCGTCCTTGTCCTGCATGGGAAAAGATGGGGTTAGATCTTAAACGATCTAAGCAATGACTAGTTATTACCAACTTGGTATCAACGCATGCTATATAGTTCCTATTCTGAATACGTGTAAAAAACAATAGAATAATTTTTGAATGCTTTAATGTAAAAATCAGAAAATATAATGTTAAAGGGACATATTATTTCTCTGATATGAAGCCTTTCATCATAATCAAGCGTAAGCATATTGATCTCAAAAAACAGTACTCTACATGTTCAGATACACATCACAGAGAGATAATTTACGAGTGTCATGAGCCCGTGCTCGAACCTCGTAGATGATATGCTACAGGGTACACAAAAGGCTACAGCAGATAATTATGGTTGACATTACAATTCGCAGATGCATAACTTATTGCCAGAAAGCATGAAAAGTAATCAACAGAAATACTTCGAGCAATGCAAAAAAAATCAAGGAGTGTTCATTGTAAATATAAAACATGCTACTAAAAATGTGTTTACAAGGAGCTCCAAAAAACATATGTATTCAGCAGAAGGAGGTACAGCTACAATGGAGGAAAACAAAGTCTTTTTAAAAAGGGGAATTTATGAGTTCTCATCTGGTAATAGCAGATCAAATAATCAGATAGAGATGGGAAAATGTGAAGGTTTTTTTTTTTAACTCTAAAATCTTCAAGTCTACAGGCAGAAAGAGGTTTTCGGATTTTGAGAGATTTCAAAAGAGCAGTCACCTTTTTCTTCAAAGAACATGCCCAGATTTTCAGAATAGAGGTAAGAAGAGTAGCCTTTTCAAAGGTCTGGCATTTTCAGCATTATAACAACAAAAATGCAGTCCAAACCCTCATGGCGGCATTGAAAGGAGGAAGACGTCAAAGAATATCATTTGCAGCTGCAGATAAGAGCAATGTTCACATCGAACCAACATGTGAGCAGCTACAGGCGAGTTAAATCATAATAATGAGAAAATCAGAGCCATAAACATCAGGTTTCCTTCATAGACCAGCGGCATAACATAGAATGTGCCTAGAAAATTGTAACCAGCAATGACAAAATACAATAAAGACTTTCATGCATCGATGGGTGGCTTCACATTTTCAGCAAGAGAGAAAGATCAAATCATACCTTTTGTTTCAGGAGATGCAAAAGAAGCATCCATGACTCCACGTTTTTTTTTTTAGGAATGCACAGGACATGAAGAATCCTTGGTCTCCAACGGCATCATACCAGCAGTATGACAGTATAAAACCAGAAGACTCAGCCAAAAATGCAGAGAGAGGGATGGAAAAAAGGCAGGCGAAGGCTCTATTTTTTGTAAACCCTCCTCTTTCTCCATGGCCACAGCCCCTTCGTTTTGCAAGGGTGATAAATCAAAATGAAATATGGCATGGTTTAGGGTTCGACATGCCTTTTGACGTCAATGAAGGCTTTTGCCGTGTGTCTCTTTTCCATGTTCTAAGCTTTCGCGCCCATTTGTAATGTTCCACGCATAACACTTTCAACCTTTTTTAGTGCTTTCATTTGTTTTTGCAAAGTTTAGGTTTTATTTCTTTTAAAAGGTTTAAATTAAACATTTTTTTCTTTTTAAAAAAAAGATGATTTATCATAATATAATTTATTCCTTTTGTTTTCATAAATATTAATTATTCTAAATAAAACATTGAGTGATTAAATATTGTCACTTAATATTTTATATAAAATAATAAATATTTATTAAAATAAAAGAAATAAACTATACTACAATAAATTATAAAATAATAAATATTAAATGATTTATATTTTATTTACGAAATAGAAATCATTTAATAAATATTATTTTTTTTCAAAGGAATAAATGTTTAATTTTCTTTTAAAAGGTTAAAAAACAGATATTTTGCAAACCAGTATGACTAAGTATTGATTCCTAAAAGGGTGAAGGTTTTGTCTTTAAGGGGAGTTACTGCTTTTGAAAGACTTTTGGGGTCTAGCAGGTGATATGATCACATTTATGAGGGGCAGTTGTTGATATTATCAGACCTTGCCCTTTGGGGGGATTTTGGGACACCTTTTGGAGTCTTTGAAAAGACTGATTTTTGGCCTTTGGGGCTTAATCCGACCCAGCATTTATGGCTTTCAAAATGCAGTTGGTTGGAAGGGGGATAAGTATGAGTTGAAGGCTCATTTTGAAGAGGTTCTTCTTTTTCTTTGCTTGGCCTGTTTTGTAAGTTTTTCAGACTTCTTGACAGGAGTAGGGATCATTTTGTAACCCATTATTCAGAGATATATATAGATCTGCAGCACTTTTGGGCATGGATTTCAGCTTATGCTTTCTCTTTTTTTTTTGTATTTGTGTGTCATGTTGATGCCTTCTACAGGATGGTTTCAGTTTTGCAGGTTGAAAGTTGTGTTACAAAGTAGTTTTTTGGATTGTGAGTAATCTATTCTCCTTTTTGAAAACTGTTATTTAACCCTTCTTATTAGCTTTTAGCAAGGATTCTGATTATTGAGTTGTGCAAGGGAGTTTTGTTATTGTTGTTTCATGGTGTTGCCTATGTGTTAGATCTCAGGGATACTTTTCTGGTGCATCACCCATTAGGTTTTAAATTTTCATTTTCTGTTATTTTTCTCCCCTTTTCCTCCATCAGAAGTTCAATTCAGTAGTATAAAGTGATATACCAGATAGGAAGCCGGCCTAGAATCCGGAGATTCATTCTATCCACGGTTCACCCGCAACCTTGGAATGTTTCCATGTTTCTACAAAAGGTTAAATTTTTGCAAACTTAACAGGGTGCAATTTTGTTAGATAACAGTTTTGGCACGCCCGGTGGGACCAATTTTATTGACTAAAATCTTTTAGAACTGATCTTTACATAGTTTTTATGATATTTTGCTGATTCTGATATGTTGTCAGTAAAAACAGACCTGTTTAGAGGGTATTTTGCTGCATATCTGGCGACTCAGTCTCATGGTTATGAAGAGTAGTGCTGTATGAGACGCATTGAGACTAGAAGCTCAAAGTCTTTTGAGTATTTAGAGCTTCCTTCACCAAAAAGAAGAGGGAGAACACTTAAAAGAACTCCTCCTTCAGAGAGAAATTAGTCTACACCACCTGGTACAGAAGAAAGACCGTTGCTGTCTTACTGAAGAAGAAGGAAGTGTTCAGACAAAGAGGTTAGAAGGCATTTGGCCTCACCATCTTTCAGGACAGGGTCTCTGTCTTTATTTTTTACACCATCTACAGCAGCACAAAATAGTACACATTCAGTAGGTGCTGTTGGAACAGTTTCAAATCAGCAAGTACCTATACCGCCACCAACAATGGCGAGGCAGTTTGCTTTTGTGCCTTTTAATCAAGGCAGCCCTTTGAATATTGCTCAGCATGACAATATTCCCCTTGCAGCACTAAAAAATCTACCAGAATATACAAGGGAGGGGCAAACCACAGCATTAGAGCACATTAGAGATGTGGCAACCCTATGTTATGTTCATCATATCACGCAAGATAATGTAGTTGTAAGATTGCTAGCAGCTTCTTTGAAGGGGAAGGCACTTCAATGGTTTAGAGGACTGAACGTAGGTTCTATCGCCACATGGGACGACTTAGGAGATGGTTTGAGCAAATATTTTGAAGACAAGTCAGACTATTTGTCCTTGGTGGAGCAATTAACTACTATCAAAAGGGCCCCCCAAGAACAAATGACGGATTTCAATATGCGGTTTCAAAGGACTTGGAATAGGATTCTGATTC
This sequence comes from Cupressus sempervirens, assembly GCA_028749045.1. NCBI lineage: Eukaryota > Viridiplantae > Streptophyta > Pinopsida > Cupressales > Cupressaceae > Cupressus > Cupressus sempervirens. The sequence continues at coordinate 257,182,732 of CM053787.1, forward strand.
AAGTCAGACCCTCTGCTGAACATGCCTTTTTATACTATTTAAAGAGCCTAAACAGCGATATATCAGTCTTAATCCAGTCTATGGGAGGAATCTCACTACCGCAGTCATATGATTTAGCTGTGAGGGCAGAAAATTGCCTAATTCAAGCTGGAAAAATAGCACCAAGGCCTCCAATGCCTATATTTCCTGATATTGAGTTGAATATGCCGCTGATCATCCCTCCTTTTGCAACATTACCTGCTGTTCCAACATTACAAATTGCTGCAACGAGTGATTTAACTGCTGCAGGGCCATCCCAAGAGTTACAAGATATTAAAAGTAGTCAGCAAAAGATGGAGAATATCTTGCAGACTATGGGAAATGAGTTGGTAAGCATCAAGAAGCAACAATACCAAGGACGACCCCCTTACCAACAGTAGAATCAAAGTGGGAATCCATATTACCAACAACATTTTGGAGGACAGCAGCAACAAAATCAAGGTGTGAGGCCGCCTTATCAGAATAATTATCAAGGAAATAGACAAAATGTGAACCTGAGGCCGTTTCAAACGTATGCACCAACGCCTTTGAATGCTGTCAAAGACATAGTACCAGCCCAGAATAATTTAGCTGCGGAATATGAATGGTGTTATCCGTGTAATCAACCGCATAATCAGGCAACATGCTCTAATGGGGTCATCAACCAAGCATTGATGGTCCAAAATGCTGCAAGTACACAACTAGAAGGAGTTGGAGATACAACAGAACAACAATATGATCCAATTCTAACTGATATTGCTTTTATAAATTGGCAAAGAGAGGAATTTTGTGGGGTGAATGGTGATGCACCAATTGCGACTTATACCAGGGCAAAGAAAAGAGCTTTGGAAGCAGAGCAAGCTGCAAATAAAGGTAAAGAACCTGCAGTCAGTGAGGCACCATTCAGCCAAGGACATGTGTCACAAAGCAATCCTATCATGCCAACTAAAGAGCAACCCCAGCCACAATTAAATCAGGCTGATGTCAAGGCGTATCCTAAGATACTTCCACCTATGCCTTACAACATAGTGGACAACATGAAAAAGGTTAATGTCGCAATGTCTATGTGGAATTCATTAGCCATCCCAGGACAAACTGATCTGCTGAAGAAGGCCCTGACTGAAGAGAAGAGTTCTATGCAAATGACTGATGAGAACCCCAAGGTGGTTTTAACAAATGCTGTTCTGGAGGTTGCTTCTCAAGACAACAATAAATTTCAAGGTAGGAACGTGAAACCACCTCCCTTTTACGTATCTTTGATAATTGGAGATAAGTTAGTACATAATTGTATGGTAGATAGTGGAGCTACCAGTTCTGTAATGCCCAAGAAGATTGCTGATCAGCTGGGTTTGGTTTATCAGCCTTTAGAAAAGGGGGTAGTGCAGTTGGATGGTTCCACTGTTAACACTTTAGGGGTTGTTAAGGACGCCAATTTGACACTCCATGCATGCCCCAACTTCTCCATTCCCCAAGATATCTTTGTAATTGATCTTCCTCCGTATTTTGCCCTTTGTTTATCAAGAGAATTTACGGCAAAAATAGGAGGATACCTTTCCTCAGATTGGTCCCACATGTTGTTTAGAACCCGTTATGGGACCAAAGTGACCATCAAATCAGAGGGGCTTGCAAGGAACCACATTGAGCCGTATATACCCAACGTGATCAATGCAAATTGTGTTGCATTTGATCAAAATGAAAATTCTGCTGTCTCAGAAGCAAGTACCCAAGTAGAAAACATTCCTGATATTCTCCTTGATGAGTGGGCAACAGAAAATGCTTTAGGAAATCAAAGCAACACTATTCTGGAGGCTGGTTTGGGAAACTATATATTCCAGGAGGCTGGTTCAGTTATACCAAACCTTGTTAAAAGTTCAAACGAGTTTGATGGTGAGCAGGAAAAGGTTTGGGAGTTGTACTTTGATGGCTCTAGAAGCAAGAACGGTTCTGGCGGAGAGGCAATGTTAGTATCTCCTCAAGGAGAAAAGTATTATGCAGCTTTTCGATTCAGTTTTGCATGTACTAATAATACAGTTGAATATGAGGGGTTGATTCATGGACTGGAATGGGCTAGAATGAGAGGTGTCAAATGCTTAAAGGTATTTGGAGACAGTGAATTATTTGTCAATCAGGTTAGGGGGCTGAATGTGACTAAAAATGACACATTGAAGAACTACAAGCATAAAGTTTGGAACGAAATTGAAAATTTTGATGCTTTTAACCTTATTGCTGTCCCCAGAAAGTTAAACCAGCATGCTGATAGGTTGGCTGCTGTAGGAGCACAATTTGATATCGCTGGAAATATTAACAAGGAACAGGTACAGCAACATATCAAGATCATAGTCAGGCCTTCTATACCTGATAATGATGTTAACTGGCAAGTGTTCGACAGTGATGAACAGATTCTGAATTTCTTGCTTGAAGAGTATGTATTCTCAGCATCCAATCAGCATAAGCTAGAGCAGCAATATGGCGATCAGATCATACAACTAAAGTCCAATAAGCTGCCTAAGGGATTAGTTACCCTTGAATCTATTTTTAATGCTGATGATCAGGCCAGAAAAAACAAAACTAGCCTGCTGGTCCAACAGGACCATTATGAAGACCTTGAAATTGCCAAAGGAAAAAACTTAAAATTCGGAAAGGTAATTTCTGCAGAAGAAAAACAGTCTTATGTTCACCTTTTTCAAGAATTTAATGATATTTTTGCATGGGAGTATGCAGATCTTAAGGGTTTTGATCCACAACTTTCCCAGCACACCATTGATTTAGAGCCAAACTCTAAGCCTATAAGGCAGAAGCAAAGACCAGTTAATCCAAAACTTGAACCTTTAATGCAAAAGGAGGTATTCAAGCTTATTGAAAGCGGTATAATCTTTCCCATCAAGCATACTAGCTGGGTATCGAACCTTGTTCCCGTTAGGAAAAAGAATGGGGAACTAAGGTTGTGTGTTGATTTCAGGGACCTCAATAGAGCATCACTAAAGGACCGCCACCCTTTACCATCCATGGAGCAAATACTCCAATATGTTTCTGGTTCAGAGCGTTTTTCGCTTCTTGATGGTTATTCGGGATATAACCAAGTTCTGGTTAAAGAGGAAGATCAGTTTAAGACTGCATTTACTACAAAATGGGGTACAATGGCTTATAAAAGAATGCCTTTTGGTTTGTCCAATGCAGGAGCAACGTTCCAAAAGGCCATGGACATGGCGTTTCATTATTTAATGTACAAATTTGTGCTGGTTTATCTTGATGATATCACGGTTTATTCAAAAAATGCTGTAGATCACATTGGTCATCTTACACAAATTTTTCAGAGATGTAGAGAGTTTGGTATATCTCTTAATCCTAAGAAATGTGTATTTGCCGTGCATGAAGGTAAGTTATTGGGCTATGTGGTGTCTAAAGAAGGTATAATAGTAGACTCGGAACGAGTTGCGGCTATCTTAGAGCTTCCCTTACCTCATCATAAGAAGGGCTTGGAAAGTTTCATAGGAAGAATAAATTTTTTGAGACGCTTCCTACCTGATATAGCCACCCTGTTAAAGCCATTAACAACAATGTTGAAGAAAAATGCAGTTTTCAGTTGGACCAAGGAAGGAAAGAACAGTTTTCAAAAAATCAAAGAGGCCTTAGCATCAGCTCCGACATTGGTAAATCCTAACTTTAAAAGGGATTTCATTTTATATGCTTATGGCAGCTATGATGTCATTTCTGCAATTTTAGTCCAGCAGAATGACGAAGTCTTTGAACAGCCTATTGCCTTCTTTGGTAAGGGCCTCGAGGATCATGAGCAAAGATACAGCTTTGTCGAGAAACATGTATTGGCTATTGTAAAGGGCTTGAAGAAATTTAGGCACATGTTGTCTCATAACAAGGTACATATTATGGTGGCTCATCCTAGCGTCAAAGAGTTCCTACTAAGTAAAGATCTGAATGAAAAGAGGGCCGGGTGGATTACTAAGGTGATGGAGTACGACATGGACATCCAGATTACTAAGCTGGTTAGGGGGAAGGGTCTTTGTGAGCAGATTGCTGATGTAACTATCACGGGAGACAAAGAAGCAGCAGAAACAGCTCTGGTCATACATGGAACAACAACAAATGACCAACCAGCAAGCTGGTTAAGTGAGATCACTTCCTTCAAACCGGAGAGTGCCCCCCTGATCTCGACAAGGCCAAGAGAAGGTATTTCCGATTACAATCTGTTCCTTATGTATTAATCGATGATATTTTGTTCAAGAAGGATCACAGTGGTATGCTGTTAAGATGTGTAGACAATGATTAGTTTGACAAAATCCTTTTTGAGTTCCACGACGGACCTTCAGGAGGTCACTAGTCACCTAGAACAACAACATTTAAAGTTATGAGGGCTGGCTATTATTGGCCAAGCTTGTTTAAAGATGCCCATGCTTGGGTAAGAAAATGTGTGAAATGTGCCATGTTCGCTGGAAAAGAAAAACTGCCAGCTTTACCATTACAGCCCATACAGGTACAGTAGCCCTTTATGAAGTGGGGAATAGATTTTATCGGAGCAATTAATCCACCCTCAAGTGCGGGGCACAAGTGGGTCCTAGCTGCAACAGATTATTTTACCCGCTGGACGGAAGCAATAGCCTTGAAAGAGGCTAATGAATCAGCCATCCTTGCTTTCTATGAAGATATTGTTTGCAGATTTGGGGTACCTGATTCCATTATATCAGATAATGCCCTTGCATTTATAGGGTTGAAAGTGAGTAATTGGGCAGTAAAAAATGGTGTTTACCTTAACACTTCTTCTAATTACTATCCTCAAGGGAATGGATTGGCGGAATCCACCAATAAAAATCTGATAAGGATCATTAAAAGAACCTTGCAGGACAATCAGCGTGACTGGCATTCAAAACTGAAAACTGCATTATGGGCTGATAGGATCACTCCTAAAAGGGTGATTGGAAATTCCCCTTACATGCTGGTATATGGGAGAGAAGCACGTCTACCAATATCTACCGAGCTTCTAGCATTAGATCTAGCTAGCCAGCTGGTCCTATTTGAACCAAGTGATCCCATGGTAGTAAGATATGCCCAACTTTTGGAGTTGGAAGAAATCAGAAACAAAGCGATGCAAAGTATGGAGTTCCAACAGCTGCAAACTAAGAGAGCCTTTGATAAGAAGGCAAGGTCAAGATCTTTCAAAGTTGGAGATCTAGTTCTCAAGTGGGACGAACTCAAAAGAAGGCCAGGGAAGCATTCCAAGTTCGATGCTTTCTGGAGTGGTCCATTCGTCATCATAGAGTGCAAAGAGCACAATGCCTTTCAGCTTTCAACGATGGATGGAGATGTCCTACCAATCTCGGTAAATGGGATTCACCTCAAACCTTGTTTTGAGGTATGATCTATCGGACTTTTCTTGTATATAATAATTTAGATGTTTGGTTTGCCCTAAGTGCTGTTCCAGCACATGCTTGCTGTAGTTTTGAGTGTTTCCTGTTTTCAATAAAAAGTTTCCAAAGTGTTGCACAGCTAGGCAGAGCAGAATAATGCTGCATGCATGCAAATATCATAACCACATACCCATGCTTACATACATGCACATGCAATAGTATCCTCAAATCTGATAGTCATTAGGTAGTCCATGTACAAGTCCAAATGCACATATCTAAACATGGATACCTAGCTATAAAACCTACATACACCCAGTAGTACTCTAACCTGCCTATCTGTGTCATGTTTTGTGATTTGGCTATATGAGAATACGCAATAATTCCTTTCAGCTCAGTATCACGAGCATAACTCATAATGATGAAGAATTTCTTCTTCACCACTGCAAGCGATACCCGTGACACTAAGCTGAAAACAACAATAACCCATGCTCATATACCCGAATTGACTCTATTGCCCAATGGTCTGATCGGTAAGGCTACTAGTTTTGATGTCTAGCAGGCAGACATGTAGTAGATGTCGCCAAAAATGTTACTAAAATTTTGCACACTTGTAAAATTTTTGTATAAGAGCAAGTAATCAAAAGTGCACGAATGTTATTCATTATGTACCAAAAGAATATAAATGTCCTTGTATTTTCATTTTTTGAAATACAATTGATATTTACATAAAATGAATGAATATGAAAATGCTCGAAATGGAAATCTCACACAAGCCGTGAGTCTGACTACTACTTCTACACATATTGAAAATAAGAAAAATATAGCATAGGAGAGTGGAGTCAGAGGTAACCAGTCATTGCCTTTCAGCCTTTGACTGGTTATTCGATCTTTGTTGCTGCTCCTGGTCCAGCTCTCGACCTGATAGCTCTGTGATGTTCGTCCTTGTCCTGCATGGGAAAAGATGGGGTTAGATCTTAAAGAATCTAAGCAATGACTAGTTATTACCAACTTGGTACCCACGCATGCTATATAGTTCCTATTCTGAATACGTGTAAAAAACAGTAGAATAATTTCTGAATGCTTTAATGTAAAAATCAGAAAATATAATGTTAAAGGGACATATTATTTCTCTGATATGAAGCCTTTCATCATAATCAAGCGTAAGCATATTGATCTCAAAAAACAGTACTCTACATGTTCAGATACACATCACAGAGAGATAATTTATGAGTGTCACGAGCCCATGCTCGAACCTCGTAGATGATATGCTACAGGGTACACAAAAGGCTACAGCAGATAATTATGGTTGACATTACAATTCGCAGATGCATAACTTACTGCCGGAAAGCATGAAAAGTAATCAACAGAAATACTTCGAGCAATGCAAAAAAAATCAAGGAGTGTTCATTGTAAATATAAAACATGCTACTAAAAATGTGTTTACAAGGAGCTCCAAAAAACATATGTATTCAGCAGAAGGAGGTACAGCTACAATGGAGGAAAACAAAGTCTTTTTAAAAAGGGGAATTTATGAGTTCTCATTTGGTAACAGCAGATCAAATAATCAGACAGAGATGGGAAAATGTGAAGGTTTTTTTTTTAACTCTAAAATCTTCAAGTCTACAGGCAGAAAGAGGTTTTCGGATTTTGAGAGATTTCAAAAGAGCAGTTACCTTTTTCTTCAAAGAACATGCCCAGATTTTCAGAACAGAGGTAAGAAGAGTAGCCTTTTCAAAGGCCTGGCATTTTCAGCATTATAACAACAAAAATGCAGTCCAAACCCTCATGGCGGCATTGAAAGGAGGGAAACGTCAAAGAATATCATTTGCAGCTGCAGATAAGAGAAATGTTCACATCGAACCAACATGTGAGCAGCTACAGGTGAGTTAAATTATAATATTGAGAAAATCAGAGCCATAAACATCAGGTTTCCTTCATAGACCAGCGGCATAACATAGAATGTGCCTAGAAAATTGTAACCAGCAATGACAAAATACAATAAAGACTTTCATGCATCGATGGGTGGCTTCACGTTTTCAGCAAGAGAGAAAGATCAAATCATACCTTTTGTTTCAGGAGATGCAAAAGAAGTATCCATGACTCCACGTTTTTTTTTTAGGAATGCACAGGACATGAAGAATCCTTGGTCTCCAACGGCATCATACCAGCAGTATGACAGTATAAAACCAGAAGACTCAGCCAAAAATGCAGAGAGAGGGATGGAAAAAAGGCAGGCGAAGGCTTTATTTTTTGTAAACCCTCCTCTTTCTCCATGGCCGCAGCCCCTTCGTTTTGCAAGGGCGATAAATTAAAATGAAACATGGCATGGTTTAGGGTTCGACATGCCTTTTGACGTCAATGAAGGCTTTTGCCGTGTGTCTCTTTTCCATGTTCTAAGCTTTCGCGCCCATTTGTAATGTTCCGCGCATAACACTTTCAACCTTTTTTAGTGCTTTCGTTTGTTTTTGCAAAGTTTAGGTTTTATTTCTTTTAAAAGGTTTAAATTAAACATTTTTTTCTTTAAAAAAAAAAAGATGATTTATCATAATATAATTTATTCCTTTTGTTTTCATAAATATTAATTATTCTAAATAAAACATTGAGTGATTAAATATTGTCACTTAATATTTTATATAAAATAATAAATATTTATTAAAATAAAAGAAATAAACTATACTACAATAAATTATAAAATAATAAATATTAAATGATTTATATTTTATTTACGAAATAGAAATCATTTAATAAATATTAATTTTTTTCAAAGGAATAAATGTTTAATTTTCTTTTAAAAGGTTAAAAAACAGATATTTTGTAAACCAGTATGACTAAGTATTGATTTCTAAAAGGGTGAAGTTTTTGTCTTTAAGGGGAGTTACTGCTTTAGAAAGACTTTTGGGGTCTAGCAAGTGATATGATCACATTTATGAGGGGCAGTTGGTGATATTATTAGACCTTGCCCTTTGGGGGGATTTTGGCACACCTTTTGGAGTCTTTGAAAAGACTGATTTTTGGCCTTTGGGGCTTAATCCGACCCAGCATTTATGGCTTTCAAAATGCAGTTGGTTGGAAGGGGGATAAGTATGAGTTGAAGGCTCATTTTGAAGAGGTTCTTCTTTTTCTTTGCTTGGCCTGTTTTGTAAGTTTTTCAGACTTCTTGACAAGAGCAGGGATCATTTTGTAACCCATTATTCAGAGATATATATAGATCTGCAGCACTTTTGGGCATGGATTTCAGCTTATGCTTTCTCTTTTTTTTTTTGTATTTGTGTGTCATGTTGATGCCTTCTACAGGATGGTTTCAGTTTTGCAGGTTGAAAGTTGTGTTACAAAGTAGTTTTTTGGATTGTGAGTAATCTATTCTCCTTTTTGAAAACTGTTATTTAACCCCTCTTATTAGCTTTTAGCAAGGATTCTGATTATTGAGTTGTGCAAGGGAGTTTTGTTATTGTTGTTTCATGGTGTTGCCTATGTGTTAGATCTCAGGGATACTTTTTTGGTGCATCACCCATTAGGTTTTAAATTTCCATTTTCTATTATCTTTCTCCCCTTTTCCTCCATCAGAAGTTCAATTCAGTAGTATAAAGTGATATACCAGATAGGAAGCTGGCCTAGAATCCGGAGATTCATTCTATCCACGGTTCACCCGCAACCTTGGAATGTTTCCATGTTTCTCCAAAAGGTTAAGTTTTTGCAAACTTAACAGGGTGCAATTTTGGTAGATAACAGTAACACCATAAGTGACATTCCGAACGCTAAGTTGAGGTTTGCAGCCATGGTGCTGGGCTATAAGTTGTGCCACAACAACAACATTGACAATGTTCTAGATCAAATCACCTATGGAGCAGTATAGATAATCCACAAGAAATTGAAGCTTGATCTATGTGGGTATCTTCATAGGTAGATACTGGAAAATAATGAACGATAATTAGAGCCAAAAACTGAGATATGGATCAATATTAGTATGTATCTTCTTAATCTCAAGGAGAATTTCTCGGATCTCTAAAAATCAACTGGATTGAAGGTCAACTAGTCATGACTTAGATAAGAGAACTATATAGGAAATCTGAGGGAAAAGGAAACGCCATGTCGTGGAATTACTTCAAACAATTCTAGAAGAAAATGAATTAGAGAGAAAGAATAGCCACAAGTCTAGAGGAAAGCTACAAGGACAAGGTATGCTCCTTGTAGCTTTCTGGCAAGCACAAATAAGTACATTGTGTGCTCAACACAACCTAAAGCTGTGTGGTTGACACCTTCTGGCTACAAAATGAAAGATGACAAGCCAGGCTCCACATAGAAAGGCTCTTGGCCTCTGAGGAAAGTATCATTTGGGCAAGGTTTGGTACCTGCACAAAAATTAGGAACCGACTCTTACTGGAGTAGAAAGCAACACAAAAGCCCACTCCACCAATGATGACAAGGAGTCAGACAAAAGAGAGAGGGAAAGAATCGTCTTCCAAGGAACTAGAAGCCAAAGAAACTGAATTTGATGATGATGTAGCTGGAGCAGTTGTGATTACTGAAGCTATTGAAGAGGAAACAATACCAACACCTAAGAAAGGTAAGAAAAAGTCTAAACCAATTCCTATCAATGAGGTTGTAGACTTAATTGTAAAGAATCATAATTACACTTTCTAAGAATAGATTTACACAGTTCACTAAGGAAAACAAACCACAAACTGTAAATGTTGCTTTTTCTAGTCTAAGGATTAGAGATAGAAGGCTACTTGATGTTGGGATGGAATTTCCCAAAGATTTAAGGAAAGCATAAAATGATAAGTGGAGTACTAGAATAAAATATTTTGAGAAGATGATGGAAGACTCACTAATGAAAATGAGACCCAAGATGAACGGGACTTAGAATAGTTGCATAATAGGGGCATATAGAGGAAAACTCAATAACACAAGAGATGTAATCAACCTCATAACAAGACGAAGGAGCTAGAAAAAAAAAAAAGTATTAGTCAAAATTTGAAAGTGCTAACACCAGAAATAGATGCTTATTTGAAAAGCAATCAATACCAGGAAGTGAAGCAAGGGAATAGATAAGCTCCAGAAAATAGACACAGTGATCCACCCAAGGGATGAAGCAAAGAGAAAAGAACAAGAAAGGAGTCAAGGAACTCTAAGTCCTCAAAGGGAAGAAGATGTATTAGAAGAAGAACAAGAACTAGTCAAAGCAACCCAAAGCAACCCAAGTGGAGATAGTGGCGCCCAAGGAAATAGTGACACAAAAGTTCGCCCCTAAAACAAAGAAAAATGGCCAGCTGATAGATACTTCACCGGTCATAAAAACTGAACAACACATAGATAAAGAAAAAGTCAAGTCACTAGAAGGCGTGACTTGACAGAAGATTTAAGAAACGATTAGGATTGTGGCCTTTAAAATTGATTCATCATAAGAGGAGGAAGAAGGTGAAGGGAAGGAATAACCTATCGTAGTTCAGATTCTAGATGAGGAACCCCTGAAGGAAAAGTTCCTAGTTATGGAACAAGATGCAATGTCCACACCCAAAACAAGAGCACAACAAGGTGAATCACAAAAGGAGAGATAAGAGATCACAACTAGACCAAAGGTGTCACAATCAAAGGCGTTTGAGAGCAAGACACATAGACCGGATAGTAAAAGAAAAGCCCCAAGCATGTCTAGAACAATAGGTGGAGAACAAGTGGGAAAGAGAAGAAGACCAGCTAGATAGTCAACAACGTGATCATCGTCATCACCATCTTCTTCTAGCTCAGAAGATGAAGGAGAATTTAATGAAAGAGATGTTGGACCAATAGAAGGAAAAGATGAGCTAGATGTACTCATCATTGAGAAGAAAGAGACAATTCTAAACATAAATCTTGAAGAAGACAATGAATGCGGGCAGCAATTGAAAAGACACGTAGAACTCAAAAAGGAGCAACAAGCCAGTACACTGGTGATAACCTGGAATATTGTTGTAGAACTAGCACGTGCAATATGATTTTAACACGGATCCCATCAACCAACTCTCCACATTGGTTTACGAAGTCAAAGACGACCAAGGAAATGTAGAAGCACTGGTCGAGAAGAAGATTGAATCGAAGAGGGTAAGCATGTTACAAGAACAAGTAGCCAAGAATCGAACCACTCTAAAATAAATCACCGAAAAATTGAAAGAAACCTTGTAGAGCACAACCTCAGTCCTGAAAAAGTCATCTGACTCACACACCCTATCACCAAATTTGGAGCAGAAACTTCAACAAGCTCAGCAAGAGCTTTAGGATCTAAAAGACAATTACAATTTGGTTAGTGACCCTGTAGTTGACTATTTGTCCGAAACACAAGGAACATTGCATCTCATACATGAGATCAATAATGAACAAGAAAAGAGAGTTCTTAGGCTCATAGAAACACAATGCAAACTATCTCCATTGATAGGTGTCATCCAAACACAAATTTTAAGTTCAGAAGCCGTTATTAGTTAACTCCCTGACAAAAGCATGACTGAAGTAGAGACTTTCGTAGAAATTAAGAGCGAGATAATTGCTCTTAGAGCATTGTAGGCATCATGGAACACCCATCTTACCACCATCCAATGACAATATCTAGATGTGTTAAGCAACATATAGTAACAAAAAGGGAAGAATACACAAAGGGAGATTATGGAAAATATATAAGTAATCACACCTTTGTCGTTGATGATAGAAAGGGGGAGAATACACAGGAGTGAAAATGAAAAATACAATATACATGGGCGAAAGTATACATGTAATGCAACAAGGAGAATAGAAAGAGATAAAGAACATCAAAGAGGGAGAATATATGAAAGAAGGAAAATGAGAATATTAGTAATGGTAAACATCGAAGGAAAAAGAACTCGAACAAATAGGAGCACAAAGCCCATCTACCGGCATTGCTCACCGATACAAGCAAAAGGGGGAGGACTTCATAACAAGGAAAGGGGGAGTATGGTGGTAAATAATGTTTTGCCACCAATGCCAAAGGGGGAGATTGTTGACCCCACATGCATCATTGGCATGAAGAACAAGAAGCATCGAGTGTTGTCATTGATGGCCAAACGAGAAGAAGTGTTGAGTGTTTGGCAAAATGCGTGACAATCAGTCAAGAGGAAAATGTCTAGGGTTACCAATTGAGAAGCGTTGGCATATACTCTAGGACACTGGCAAGAAGACATAAATGGATATCAGCTGATTCGAGTCTTCAACACAATGAGTCACCTCTGATGTGACAAAAGGGAAAAGCTATATGGCACAAGCAACTAAGAACTGGCAATACTGCTAGCCTAGACTCCAGGCATAGGGTTCATGGGACTTCCATGAACAAAGGAAGCTTGAAATTCAAATTTTGAATTCGAAATAAAGTGGAATAATTATGGTCATAGGTAACTGTGCCCACACATTGAAAGAGGGATGTATTCAACAAAGTTGAAGAGAGGGTTGTTGTTATTGGAGAAAAAAGGGATACAGAAGGAGAGCTGTTAACAAGAAGACATGGTCACAAGGGAAGCTGTAGTAAGAGCGGTAGAGCGAAAAAAGGGTTGAAAAACTGAACCGTGCAACAGAGGGAGAGGTGAAGTTAATGCACTCACCAGTCAAGCAAGAAGATTAGCACATCTTCAAAGGAGATAGAGCAGAGATCTCCACGGTAAATCAGTGCCACATTCAGGTCAAACACTTAGTGTACTTTCTTACCATTGCACCTACTTGGAGGCTCCTAATAGGGCTAGCTTCATAGGGAAGCTTATTGTAAAATCCTCTAACAAGGTGTCTCTTAGAAGGAGATTTGCAAATCCTCTAACCAGGTAGCTCTAACAAAGCTATAGTAACTGTAACAGGTTAGAGGCATTCCTAACAAGATGCGTTTCCAAAAGAAGCATTTGTAGCTTTTAACAAGGCATTCCTTTACATGCATTATAAGGGCTAGTGGGTAGATTATCTCCACTGTGTTTTTCATCCTCTCATCGAGGGTTTTCATGTACAAATATCTGTGTCAACTTGATGAATGCTTTTGTGTGTGAATTAATCTGTTTTTATCTTACTGCATTTGTCTTGTTCCTAAGTTTAAGGTGGGTTACAATAAGCATAGGAGAAAGAGTAAAAAGAGCAATCAGTTTCGTGAATGGTACTAATTCACCCCCCCTCACGATACTAGTTGGGACCAACAATAAGATCATCATAAATCACAACAATTCTCACAATCTGCCTGTCTGATTCAGCATATGCATATAAGTTTTGCATTAGATCATATAACTTCATTCTAGCACAGTTAATCTTAATTCAATCACAGTAATCACGAGTTCCAATAAAGACAACACATAATTTATGTTAAAAAACAATACAATATTGATTTCTGTAATATTCATTTACAAAACACAAAAAGACTTGAGCATGAATGCGAGAACATAATATGAAACTTAGAGTACATTCATTCTAGAGTAAAAGTTTTCAACATCTTGAACAAATTCTGTGTTGACATTGCAATTTATCACCAGCTTAAAATCAAGGATAGAATAGCATAGCTTCACAATGTAACCAGAGTTGCCTATGGTTCAAAGAGATGAAGCTCATCTTCTTCATTGCTGGGTAGACCTGCCTAGCATGTGAAAATTATTATATTGAATATAAATTACTTAATGCTAGACACAATATGCTCAATATTACTCAATGGATAAAACCAGCTAGGTCAAAATGAAACTAATATTTCTCACTGACAATTGCCCAAAGTTTTCATAGGAAATCATTACGTACAACAGAATGATTTGTACTCATCTGATGAATTGCCAAACGAAATCAAATATTCTGTATGGTTCTGTTAAAGTACTTTAAATCATAAAACAAGCTAGATTACATAGCTACAAAATTAAACGTGAATGGCACAAACATGCTTCCTGGTAAACAAAAAGAATGGACAGCTATTTTTTATGTGAGCTGCAACCTCCTTTCCTGAATTTCCATCTTCGCAACTTCTCCTTGCCATCATGACTGTGAGCCCTTTTCTTCAAACTTTTGTATAAATTATGTTGTGATTTACATCCATCCGCTGATGAAAGTGTAGGGGAACACTACTACACTTGTCTAAAATAGAGGAGTCCTTTGCTGAATTATTTGATGGATAAGGTGCTTTTGAAAGTAGCTAGTATAAAAACAAAACACTACTACACTTGTCTAAAATAGAGGAGTCCTTTGCTGAATTATTTGATGGATAAGGTGCTTTTGAAAGTAGCTAGTATAAAAACAAGAGCACACTCTGCTTCAATTGCTTCAAGAGTTTGAAAGCTAAAGCTATAAGTAGCATAATTTGAATTAATGCTCTAACATTCGCTAAAAATTGATTAACAAATATTCTGCATAATTATTTCTTCTAACAACTAAATGCTATGGGTTAGTATTACTTGAAGATGCAACTGTTACAGAAAAAAAATGTGTTATGAATTTACTATCAGTTGTTGCAGGGAAAGTTTTATAACCAAACTGTGACAATATTCTTAATCCTATTTGTGGTGTCTATCCATTGGTGTATGATCTCTAACATTTACAGTTGTCACCTATGCAAATGCTATATATCGTCTTTAAATTTTTCAAAGAATCTGCATAGCTTTGTGATTCTCTGGCCTTAATTGTGAATGGAGCTAAGTATAAGGCACTTTTGTAATTTCATACATGATCTGTTCTGAGCAACACTTTTGGTCCGAGTTTCTACAGATATTAAATAACCAAATGAACCATATCTCTCATAAGTTTAAAGTATGGAGCCCAAACTTGTGAGTATGGATTTGAGTCCAATCAATAATGTTTTTTTGAGTTATTATCATACTTCTCCCAAAACCAACAAATAACTATGAAACTTGGATTTTGGTAAGCTATCAATCCTAGTAGATAACGTGCATTCAATTTGCATGACACGCTACTAGCAAGGCAGTGGGAACGAGCTAACCTTAATCCGAGCTTGCTCTGCTCATGCAGCCTGTGTCAAGCCATATCGTAATATGCTTTGAGCATATGTGATATATTGTTCTTGTTTGTTTCTGACTATTAATGAAGAGCATTCAGGCCTTATGCCTTTTCAGCTTTCACTGCAGGAAGAGAAAAGAAAAAGACCAAAAGGAAATTCACCCACCTGTAACTATTATTAAATCTGCGTTAGAGGACATGATACTTGACCTTATAATCCTACCCAGAAATAAGACCTTGCAATTGGTTGAAGAGTCGCTTAGAATGAAATAAAACACAAAAAAGAGATCTGTCCAAGTATACATTCACAAAATGTAAAATCACTTACACCATGGCAAGTGGCTTACCTCAAGAGTTTGCTCAAATTATGCAATCTCGTCAATGATTCAAATGGGGAAAATGGTTGTGTTTGAATGGAAATGTAATGTTCTCTTTCAAAACGATTTTATAATCATAGTAATGATTTGGGGATTTGTACAAAAGCATGTCTTAGAAGTCTCTATTCGCTTTATTTGGACAACTTTCTCAAAATCATTCTTGGAACAGAGCTGGGAAGTTTTCCATTTTAGGCAGTGAGTTATCTGCCCTAAGTGGAGAGGAAGAATTACACGAGTACATATGGGCTTATAATTCTGATTATAAGGCAGCCAGATTGTTAAACGTCAGCATATTGGAGGAACTGATTAAAGAAGCTTTTTTGTATTTGTTTATAGCATTCCAGTTCCTGATTATATATTGGGCAAATATTTCAAGATAAATATAGATATCACCAGGCAGAGTATTCAGTGGTTGTATTTGCACACTTGACATATCATGGAGATTGTTTATCCCTTTTTGCTCGTATTCATTTTTAATAATGTGGTGGTTTTGATTAGTCCACGGGCTTAAAACTGGTGCTGTATACGTCCCTATTTTGGGCGAATGTGCAGGATGGGCATATTGCATTGATAGAATTTGCAAATGAATGGCACAAATATGCATACTTTTCTTGTTTCTGTTTGGTATTCCAGTTCTAAAGCTCAGTGTCAGGATTGAGCGAAGTCTTCCACATAGACAAAGATTCATGGAATAGTGCATCATTGGGATAATTCGTCAAACTGAAGGCGGAGAATAACTGATGAATGAATACGTATATATATATATTGATAATAATTTTCTTTATGCAGTAGTAGAAGAGTATTGGGCATTTCATTGAAGGGAGAGAAGAGTATTGCTTGGGTGTTAACAGGAGTAGCTAGAGGAACAAGTAAGAATATTTGGCCCTTTCTACAAAGGAGTTGGACTAGTACTGTTTCCAGTTGAGAATGGAACATGAGTACAATCCTATATACTACACTTTCTGGCATGTAATACCAATTGGGGAGTAATGAGGAACTTTGGGTCTATCGATAATATTTATTATTCACTATCTGGGTATGTCAGACAATCCTGAAAGTATAATTATGAAAATTAGAAGTGCAGAAAATTACAGAGAAGAAGATAACACATAGCACAAAATTTTACATGGAAAACCCTGGTAAAATTATACCAAAACAAAACCATGGGCAAATATCTTTGAATATAATTTCTCAGGAATTTTCACAGCTACAACAATCTTCAGAATGTTACTCAAATTAAGATTTAAGTTGCATATAACAACAAAGTTGCAAAATCCTAATTGCAAACAACCTACTAAATTTAGCTATGTTCCCCCAAGTTTCCGGGACGAGGACGATGAGGGACAGCGGGATAGGTTTCTGGGACGGCAATTTTTTTATAGCGATTTTGGGGATGGGGGGGACGGCAAATGGGGACGGCTATATATATAGGAAAATATTAAAATGTACACTGAAAATTGCAAATTTACATGTCATTCATATGAAACTAAGCACAAAGCATGTCATTTAAACATTATAGAACCTTAACATACACCATTTTAATACCATCTGGGAAATAATAACCAATTTCAGTACTTCATTGTCGATATGCATATCAATATGTGAACAAAAATATTTAAATATAAGTTTAGCAGTGAACAATATCATGAAAATCTGGAAATCTAAATATGCCCAAAGGCTAGAGCGCTGTCATAAAATTTTATCATCATATTCAAGTTCAACATAGAAAACAAAATATAGAAAAATCAAGTAGACTGCTGCTCAAGCTCTTCGAAGCAAAAAAATCACCTCTTGCAAAATGAAATCCCCAGCCCGTTGCAACACACTCCAACTTCATAGGAAAAACCAAACAAATGACAAAACAACCACAATGTTGTTTACCGCATAGGTTAATTAAGAAATGCACACAGATAATAAACACAAATAGCAAAACTCCTTAGATTATTCGCATATGCTAGAATATTACATTATGCTTCATAAGATGAATGATTTACAATATACCCAGACGGGATATAAATACTATCCGTCGAACCTTCCCGAAGGAGTCCGTCGGCCACAAACATTATGTCCGCTACAAACTATTTACCAGTCGGCTACAAAATCTTTACTGACGACGTTGGCTACAGAATACAAAAACACCGACGACAATCAAGTCGGCTGACACAATTTCTACCAACGACATCAACCTATCGGCTACACAATATTTACCGACGACATCATCCCCCCCAAAAGAAAAAGTCGTCTCCGAACGACAATTACAAAATATCTGAGACAAATTAACAAACAAAATACATTAACGGACTGATTACAACAAGATAAATCTGCTTCTGACACATCACTTTCACCTTCGTCCCGTGCCTGTAGCCTCTGCTAACACAATACTGCCTCCTTAATCAAGCTGACCTTGATAGCCACTTGTGCTGCTTTCTCTGTTTCCAACTCCTCGGTACCCTGAGCCAAGTGTCGCTGCACTGCCTCCACCTGGATGATCAGCTCCTCTTGAGCTCTCTACGCATCCACCAAGACAGACTCTCAGCCAACACCTACTCCCAGTGCCTCTGGTACACAGACACTCCATGCCTACAGTAGCTTCAAGTCTTCTCAATTGGTCACACTTCTCACGATTGATATCCGCAACAACTGGGGGTCTAGGGGACAACGCCCCCAGCGGGGTTGAGGGGCAGCGCTCCCGCGAGGTAGGGGGTTGAGAGGCAGCGCCCCTCGCCGCCAAGACCAAATTAACACTCCGAAACCCACACAAAACTGCATGGAACACACCATTTCTGTCATTTTCTGTCGATTCTACACTCTTTCTGGCAACCACTGATGCTTCCCCTTCACTTTGACATCATCCGATACTCATTCCAAATTGCTTCAATTTGTCGTTTTCTTTTTGTCATCCATCCTTGAATCAACCCGCAGGAGCATAATATCATCAACGAACTTTCTTTGTCCGTGGGGTAGAAAAATAGCTCGCGGAGGAACAAAATACAACCGCGGAAGAGAAGACGAAGACTGCGGAAAGCAAGACGTGGGGAAATGCTACAACAGCTGGAGCCCTTAACCCTAGCATCCGTAACTTCACCACAGATCGCAATGCCTAGTTATGGAGGAGATCAAACACCACCGACTTCTTCATTTCAGCAAGCCTGTCGCCAAGAATGGCTATTCGTTCAATACCCGAGGAAGAGGAATAACACGGCTTCTTGCACAGTTTGCTCCTTCCTCAGTAATGTCCTCTGTTACCAACACCCGGTGGAAAACATGTGAAAGCTTGCGGAAAGAAAGGATCAACTCCCGCAGAAGAGTGCGAACTTGAAGCCGCAGCCACCACCAAAGCCCCCCCCCCCCCCCCCCCCGCGGAAAGGAGTCAAGCTCGCGGAAAGATAACACCGCCAAAGGCTGAAAGTTAAAAAAAAAAATTGCGGCCATAAGACATACACCGCCGGAAGACTGTTTGACACCCGTAGATAGACACTTTTATACGTGGAAAAAAAATATTAAAGAGAAGCTCCGCGACCAAGAGAACACCGCGGGAAGAGGGATTCTGCGGGTTGCCTTCTGTGGACAGGGGCCCGCGGGGCAGCTTCCGTGGATAGGTGCCCGCGGGGCAGCTTCCGCGAACAGATGCCTGCGGATAGGTGCTCGCGGGGCATCTTCCGCGGACAGCTGCCCGCGGAGCAACCTTCCGCGGATAGATGCCCGCGGAGTACTCAGTCTCTCTCTCTCTCTCTTTTTTATAAAAAAAAATAAAAATGCAACACCTTAATTTTGCCTCGAGGCGTTGCCATTTTGCAATGACAACGACGAGGGAATCATATCATTCTGCGACGGTGACAGTGACGACAGCTTCCTGGCACGGTAGGATCTATTGACTGCATGAGGTACCTCTTGCCCGTCTAAGGTCCCCGACTTTATCACTCCATTGTCACCGACCTCCTAGATCTGATATGGTCCAACCCATCTGGCCTTAAACTTTTCCCCTTTGATTTCGTTCCGACCGTTGTACTTGAGTACCAACTGCCCTGGTGAAAACCTGTTGAATTTGAGATGTTTGACATGCCACGCCTTACGTTTGTTTCGTGTCACCTCCGTTGCCCACTGTGCCTGCGACTGTCGCACATCTAGATTATTTCCTTGCTGTTGGTACCCTTCAACTAATTTTATGGTGCGATGCATTCTTTTCTTTTTGTACGGTCCATTCACCGTGTACCGGACAGTGGGATCTTTCTTTCCTTTGGGTTTGGACTATATGTTTTTCTCCTCAACTTCAATCGTAACCGCCTTTCCTTCTTTCGCTTCTTTGTATTCTTTTAAACATTCATTTTTCTCTGTTTTCTCACTTTCATCGACCCTTAACATATTACAACTCGGAAACAATTCGTAGTCTTCTATCTGCTAGTGGAGAAGGCCATTCACCGAGTCTAGGTCATCGTTGTTCGATCCTCCTTCTAGTGTCAATACTCCTTCGTCCGGTTCCATTCTCCTCTTTCCTTCGTTATCACTTTCGCCGTCATCTTCTGAATCTAACGATGCTACCTCCTCACCTACCATTTTTGTATGCAGGTCAATTATGAATCTTTTGCCTCCGCGCTCCATTGATAGGGTATTTCGTTTCCAATCATGTTTTATTTTTGCTTGCATCAACCAAGTCCGTTCCAGAATAACATCATATCCTTTTCTTTTCAATGGAATGACCATGAAGTCCAATAAAAATGGCTGTGTTCCAATAGTTACCGGTTGCGCCCTTAAGGTTCCCAACGGTTTGATCCCGTACTGGTCCACCGTGAGCAACTGGAATGTAGGTGGCCACAACGTCAGCTTTCCCAACTTCTTCCAGGTCTCCTCCGGTAAGACATTTACGCCAGACCCTTTGTCGACTATTGTGTCTGTGAGAACATGTCCGAGGATCCCCATCTCAACAACTGCTGGATGTCGTTCGGATGTGAGGGCCAGCAACATTGGGTCTTCTCCACTGGCAGAAATTTCCTTCCCTTTGCTTGGTTCTTCTAGTAACTTGACAGTTGGCGTGATATTTGTGATTGCTACAGAGCTGAGGCATTGTGAGCAACAGATCGCCAATTTTGACAGGTACCTCCGTTTGTAAAATCTGTCGTACGATGTTTTGTTCCGTGTAGTTCCTTGCCGAGGTGCTGGTGATGTCTTTTAACGGAGATGTCTTCGCGGACGATGCTTTCTCAATTTTCGCCCTCGCTTCCCCTAGTTTTCTCTTTTCTTCCGTTGGGTTCGGGTACACCTTCGCTTGCCTCCGTATAATTGCCAGAACCTCCTCTTCATCCGTGCCGACAGTGATCAAATTTACTCCAGACTTTAGGCACTTAGCATCTTCATGGTTGTCGGGTTTGCACCATCTGCATACTAATTTCGGTGTGTTTGCCGTTGTACAATCCCGCGCAAAATGACCCCACAAATTACATGTTCGGCATTGAATGATCAGCCGTCCGTTTGCATCATATTGGATTCGACTTCGGTTGCCATTATTATTATTATTGTTCGCATTGTTATTGTTATTTTGCCCTCTGCTATTATTCCTGTACCCACCCAGAGCGGCACCATCAATGTTTGCATTTCCATTCCCTCCTGACGTGGGAGTTGCCTGTGTAAGAAGCACTTGTGGAGATCCTCTGGTTTTCATGTTGAAGGGGCATTCCTTTGTCGAATGGCCCATGATCTGACAAATGTCACAGAATTGGTTCTTTGGACAAAATCCTTTAGTGTGACCATCGGTCTTATAGTCCATGCACCACAACTCACTTCCTTTTGGCTCCTTCTGCATGTTTTTAAACTCCATCATGTGGATCATGTCCTTCTGTAGGGCGCCCACCTTCTTGTTACTGCCTTCATCGTCGCTGTTATCTTCTCCGGAAGGCTCATTGTCATCAAAACCAGAGGAGCTAGTCTTCTTCTTCGTCTTCTGCTTGCTTTCCAAGTTCAATGCTTTGTTATAAGCTTCTATGTATGACGACCGCGACACGATTTTCATTCTCTTCCGCAACTTTGGGCGTAGATCGTCCACAAACCATTTTTTTGAAGTCTGTCTGCCAGCTTATTTTCCATTTTGTTTATCAAGTCTTTTAATCTCTTAGCGTAGACGCGAACAGTTTCATTCTTCCCCTGCTTAGTATTGAAGATCTCGCCTACAATTTCATTATCATCGCGCAACAGCTGAAATTCTGCGAGAAACTCCTTTTTAATGTTATTCCAACTGTCTAGCTTCTGTTGATCTGTACTAGTAAACCAATCAATTGCCACCCCCCGTAGGGTGGCCGAAAATTGCCTCATCCAGTCGTCTTCATCAGTTATGCCATTTTCCCTCCAGATCGTTTCACATGTTTTGCAGTGTCTAATGGGATCGGCCATACCATTGCCATCGAACTTCGGTAGTTTCTTTTTTGGTCCCGCCATCACGATTGGTTTCTGTAAACAGGCGTTGCTCGGTCCTGCAACATTGACGCTGTTCACTCCCACACTGTGGCTTTGCACTCCCACACCAGCGATCTGCAATCCCACACCGGCAGATTGTTCTCCCACACCGGCAGACTGCACTCCCACACTGGTGGTCTGCACTCTCACACCAGCGGTCTCAACAGCTGCGAACCTTGGTGAAGAAGGGTCTTCTGAAGTTCTCTTGTGGAAGTGTATCCCGGACAAAGAGTTCACTCCATGCTCTTGCTCCATCGACACTTCGAGCTCTGCAAGTCGATGCTCTTCCATCTGGATTCTTTTCCTTCGGCGAACACAAATTCAAAAACTCCTCTCGTGCTTCTTCCACCAATTCCACCCACTGCCGAGTTTCCTCTAATAATTCTTCCGTGCTTCGGTTTCCGTTGGCAATCTTTTGGAATCTCCTTCGGCGTTCGGCTTTCTGTGCCAGAATTAAATTTTCTTGTGCAGTACGGATTCCATCTTTTCCCTTGGCCTTATTTCAATTCTTGTTAAGCTAATTTGGCATTAATTTTCATTCCTCCCACCTTCTAGGTTCATAAGGCAATGGCGCCAAATGTTTACCGCATAGGTTAATTAAGAAATGCACATAGATAATAAACACAAACAACAGAACTCCTTAGATTATTCGCATATGCCAGAATATTACATTATGCTTCATAAGATGAATGATTTACAATATACCCAGGCGGGATATAAATACTATCTGCTGAACCTTCTGGAAGGAGTTCGTCAACCACAAACATTATGTCCGCTACAAACTATTTACCAGTCGGCTACAAAATCTTTACCGACGACGTCGGCTACAGAATACAAAAACACTGAGGACAATCAAGTCGGCTGACACAATGTCTACCGACGACATCAACCCGTCGGCTACACAATATTTACCGACGACAAATGTGGTCTTTTTTGACATTTTAGGGCATTTGGAAAGGCAGAGTCCACTGGACGACCAAGTAAGGACAAACAAAAAGTTTTTTGTTTTAAAAAATAAAATTAAGCTATACAAAAAGCAGGGACAGGTGGTCGTCCTAGGTACGGTTAGGGGACTTCCGGACATCCCCTTTCCGTACTGGGGAGGACCTCTTCTTTCCCAGAAGTTCCTGAGTTTCAGAGACGTCCCTTGGGGTGATTTGCAAATCTTGAGGATGACTAGGGGATGTCCCTTACCTGTCCCCCCGTCCCCCTCTTGGAAACATGGGTTTGGGGAACATAGAAATTTAGTATGATTCCTCCAGCTACATGTTTAACAATATCATAGTTACTATTTTTGGTAAGTCAGCAAACTGACTTGCTATTTATATTAAGTCACCTAATAAAAACTTGCTATTTACAATATGACTCAAAAACATTTCCACCTTTGGTCTAGTCACCTTACGATGAGTGCCTTCATTGCGCATTGGATGATTATCCATGATGAATTAACCATAGCTAGTGGTTCTCCATTATGACTTCACATTCCCATAGTATTGGTGTACTTTTATGAATCTATTTTGAAGAAAATCAAGTCTATTATGATTATCATGGCTAAAGGTTTCATGGATAGTAGGTGCTAGTATACACCCAATATTGGGAAGCAATTCTTACTTGGTTAACTTATCTTTGTCATTCAGATTAGTTTAGTATATTTTTAGGTGCACAATCATATTCACGGGTTTAGGTTTAATTACGTATCTCTTGTTTTTTCCAATTATCATGCCATGATAAATTGGCAGTCTGAGAATAGATAAAACTTACCAGTTGGCACAAAACGCTTTAGAAATTTGTAGAATAGTTAGCATCATAGTGGACACAAAACAATTGAACAACTAGAATCTTTTTGACAAAATTCTTGAATTGGACATTGTAATGCAAAAATTTGAGAAGGGATATTTTAGTCGTATCAGAACTGGTTTTCCTGCTAGCTTGTGCCTTTCACCAGTGAAAGAGAAAAAAAGGAGCTATAATAGAGAACTCAGGATACAATGGCAGCCTACATAGGTTTTGGAAGGTGAGACAAAGTCCGTCATTGTGGGTTTACACGAGAGGTCACAACTAGAAAATAGTGTCAATAAGATAAGATAATTTTATTAATGTCCAACAAAAGACCACCAAGAGGGTCCAAGGGACTACCAAAACAAAGCAAAGGGTCAACCCACAACAGGAACACCAGACACTTTTTGAGGAGAGAAATAGGCAAAAAAAAAGTAAGAACCAACAACCAAGCAGAAGACCAACTAGCTGCTTCAAGTAACTAAGATAAAGTCTAGAACTGAGGGATAGGCCTTAGGGCAAGAAGGGACCCCAAGCTGTCTCTAAAGATCACTAGAAGAGGAAGCCAAAGTCTGCTACTGGGTGGAGGTCCTGTGAGGTCTCATGGTCTTGAAAAGTCTAGAATAGGGGTCAAGTGCCCACTTGCACCACACATAGGAGAGATCATTGCAAAAATGGAGGTGATGAGCTGATCGAAGTGCGGCCTCATGGTGAAATGATGTTGTAGAGAATGGTCTCAAACCCTTAGGACCTCCTAAACATAGAGTGTAAGGCACCTTTGGTTAGTATACTTGAAAAAGGAAGGGAGAGACTGAGTCTCTTTGAACAAGCAGTAGAATCTCCCTCTAAATTTATAGTAGATGTGGTAGCGGAAATGAAATGTGTCTCCATATTTGCTTCCCCCAAGTTGCAAAGCTAGCAAACCTTGTCTTCCCTAGCCAACTAATGGTCGGATTGAATGCAGAGCCAATGCAATGCCACTCTAAAGGAGCCAAGAGAGATGCATAGTGCATGTGACTAGCAGTGAGACAAGTACGAGGGTCAAACAACAATCCTATCCTATATATCGAGAAAGTGCTCTGCATAGAAAGCCATCCTTGGGTGAAGTCCCCCAAGGGGACTAATCCAAGTAGTGAGAAAATACCACCTTTAAATGTCCATCTTGATGTGTATATTCAGCTTTTGTCGGGATGATAGAAGATGAGAGGGGGCATCCAAAGAGTACTAGAAAGGAGGAAGGTGATCATTGTTGATCCTAATTGAACCTAGAAGAAATGAAGTATAAGTGAATCAACACCGAGCCTATCCTGACAAATTTGAGCCTGCAATAGCCTTTGAGGAGTGGTAGGCAAGGTAGGAATATCTGTGATGCCCTTTAGGAGAGCCTATGAACTGTAGGTGATGCAAGAACTAAACTAGGTTGAAGATGGTACCAAGTTTGAAAGGGTGGGGCCTTGAACTCAGCCAAGACAATTTTGTGCATTGTATATTGCTTGCATCTAATGATGTGCTAAAGGAGGGTCTAGACCCACTACATAGAGCCCTAGTCAGACTCCAACAAAGACAATCTCCACACCATAAAACCATAGAGCATTGTTGGTTAAATCAAAGTGTGCATAAGAGTCATTTTGGAAATAGCGTCTTGGAAGTGATGCTTGAAACATTGTCTCTCCACCAAGACCAAAGAGCCATACCCTTCTTTATACGAGGTTGTAGTGTCATTCTCATGCTAAAACAAGGGTCAAAGAACTTATCCCCTAGATATGTGCAAGAAGAAGATATCTCAACCTCTGTTCCCTAAAAAAAGAAGTGAAGGTGAGAGGTCTTCATCCAATTTTAGACTATCTGCATATCTCCAAGCATCTGGAGGAACCTCTATGGAGGAGAGAGAATCTGCCTACCACTTCTTGCTGGTCCATGTGACGACACCAAATCCTAAACTGAACACATTTAGAAGTTGACTTTTTATCGTCGATAGAGCTTGCCTAATCTGAATCTGTGAACCCATTGAGTCTAGATTAGAACTCTGAGAATAAATCCATAATCTGCAGTGCCTTTCACATAACGAAGCACACGCTTTGCTGCCATCCAATGATCAACCTAGGGAGTTGTCATAAAGCATGAGATGTAACTAACTACAAAGTTGATATCGAGCCTAGTAGTAGAGAGGTAGATGAGGTTGCCTACTAGTTGCCTGTATGTAGTATCATAAATGGGAGGAGATCAGGCTTGGCTGATAACTTGAGACCTTTCTCCATGGGTGTAGATGTAGGCTTGCAACCTTGCATACAAAATTTGTCTAACAAAGCCCTATCATATTTGTACTGAGAGATGAATATACCGGAAGACTTTTGCCAAACCTCAACACCTAGGCAATAATGCATGAGCCCAAGGTCAGTCATATCAAAAGATTGACATTAATTTTGTTTGATTCCCTAAATAAAAAATGTTGAACTGCTAGTGATGATCAAATAAACCACATAAATAACCAGAAGGATGATGTCACTATTAGTAGTCTTGATGTACAAATTTGAGTTTGAAGAACTCCTCTAGAAGCCTTGATCACTATGGTACACACAATTTTTGTGTACCATACCCTAGGGGTCTACATCAAGCCATAAAGAGCTTTCACTAATCTAAGAACCTGATATTCTTTACCAACAACCTTGAAACCAGGAGGTTGCGTCATGTAGACGTCTTCTTGTAGGTCACCATTTAGGAAATCACTCTTGATGTCCATCTGATGGACCTTCTAGCCAAACTGTGCTGCCATAGCTAGGACTAATCTGATTGTGCTCATCTTTGCAGTAGGAGCAAAAGTCTCCTCATAATCAATGCCCTAATGCTGAGAAAAACCCTTTGCAACTAAACGAGCTTTCTACTTATCCAAAGTACTATCAAATTTGTATTTGATTTTGTAAACCCATTTGCAACCAATGAGTTTCTACGATGGTGAAAGATCAGAAAAGACCTAGGTGTTATTCTTCAATAGGCTTTGGTGTTTAGATGTCATAGCTTGTTCCCAGTCTGAAATTCCTTAAGCCTAAGAATATGTTTGATGTTCAAACACACTGTGAATGTTGGCCATGAGAGAAAAGTTAACACTGTAGGTTTTCCTTTTTTCGAGTAGTTCTCCCATCAATGAGCTCATCATCTCGAAGATCAACAAGTGTCTTAGCCCACCACTTAGGCCAGAGAGGAGAATGACCAACACTAGGAACAAGAGATGCTCTATGATCAGGTTCCTCATCAGAAGAATTTGGATCAAACTTAGGTGAAGCATCTACAAATCTAGGTGATCCTATTGGAGAAGTTGGAGGTGTCTGTACAGGGATCACTGGTATAAGTGGAGTTGTTGGAGCTACTGGAGCCCTCCCATCAGTTGGACCTAATGGAAAAGCCCATCTCTCAAATCATGAGCCTTCATAAGCTGGTCTGCTAGATCAAAAATAGGATAAACAAGCATGAATGGTCGTCGTTTCTCTTCAAAGACTACATCACGATTGTACAGGAGATAGGATGTCTCAGTGTCAATCAAGCGATAGGCTTTGTGAAGACTACTATATCCAGCAAACATGAGTTTCTGACTCTTGACATCCAACTTGGTGCGTGACGCATCAGAGATCCAAACAAAAGCAAGAGAGCCAAAAACCTGCAGGTGACTGACTCTCGGCTTGCAACTTGACCAAGCCTCTTCCAAAGTCTTACCTTTGATTGCCACTGTGGGTGACCAGTTCAAAAGATAAACTGCAACATTAACTGCTTTTGCCCAAAACTTCTTAGGAAATGTCTGTGTTCGAGCATGGATCGAGCCATCTTGGTGATTGTTTTGTTTTGATGTTCAACTACATTATTCTATTGTGGTGTGTGGGGTGTGGTTAATTGTCGTTTGATGCCATGTGTATCAAAGAAGTTAGAGAATTCATTAGAACAAAATTCCCTCCCATTGTCTAACTTAAGAATAATAATAGATTTCCCAGACTCTTTTTCAACTAAAGCTTTAAACTTTTGAAATACAATAAATGCTCCTGATTTCTTTTCAAGGAAATATACCCACATTTTCCCATTGAAATCATCAACAAACAACAGAAAATACTTGGACCCAAAAACAAAAGGAGTGGCAATAGGGCCACAGATATTGGCATGAACAAGTTGAAGTACTTGATGTTGTCGGTAAATGTATAATGTAGCCGACGGGTAGAGTAGTATCCGAACGGGCGCGTGACGCTTGAGTCACCCCTTCGGAAAGGTATATGTACATGTCCGAGATGGACTTTGGAATGATGGGTTGTAATCGATAGATCATTGTAGTCATTGTAATCGGATTGTAATCTGCAAGTGCATACATGAATAAAGTACGTGTTCTGAATCGAATCGTGTTATACATGTGTTGAACTTCTTACCCTATGCGGTAAACATTTGGCGCCGTTGCCGGGGAACTTGGAACGAAGGAATGATGTGAAGATTGATGCCGAATTTGCCAAACAAAGATTGGAATAAGGTGAAAGATAAGAATGAACTAAGTACAGCAAAAGAAATTTTAATTTTAACACAACAAGCAGAACGCAGACAAAGACTTCAGCAGATTGCCGAGGGGCACCAAAGGCATGAGTGAGGCACTTGAAGCAGGTGTTGGACGTGAGGCTGTCTTGGTGGATGCATAGAGAGCTCGGGAGGAGCTGATCATCCAGCTGAAGGCAATAGGGTACCCAGGAGTGGGAAGCAGAGAAAGCAGCACGGGTGGCTATCAAGGTCAGCTAAGGAGATAGTATTGTGTTAGCAAAGGCTACAGATGCAATGTGGTTTGGAGACCAATTTGGTGCAGGCATGGGATGAATGTGAAAGTGATGCGACAGAAATAGATCTATCTTGTTGTAGTTAGTCAATTAATGTATTTTGTTGTTAATTTGTCTCATTTTTTTTGTAATTGTTGTCCGGAGACGACCTTTCTTTTTGGAGGGATGATGTTCTCGATAAATGTATAATGTAGCCGACGGGTAGAGTAGTATCCGAACGGGCACGTGACGCTTGAGTCACCCCTTTGGAAAGGTATATGTACACGTCCGAGATGGACTTTGGAATGATGGGTTGTAATCGATAGATCATTGTAGTCATTGTAATCGGATTGTAATCTGCAAGTGCATACATGAATAAAGTACCTGTTCTGAATCGAATCGTGTTATACATGTGTTGAACTTCTTACCCTATGCGGTAAACACTTGAGAATCTCTCTATGAATTGCCATTGGTGAAAGGTGTGTAATGTTGCTTCCCAGCTTGACATACATCACAAACTCTAGGCTGCTTTGCTTGAATTTTCGGCAAACCAAGAACAAGCTCTTCTTAAGAAAGCTAAGAGAGATAATGCACATTTAAGTGCCCATATCACTGATGCCAAAGTGTGCTAACAGAAGACTGCCAAGCAGCCACAACTAAGTATTGAGAATCACCAGAATCAGTAAGTCTGAAAAGACCATGACCCTCAAGACCTATTGTAACAATAGATTAAGTCACCCTATTAGTGATGGTACACTGATGTGAACTAAAGGTAACATGCAATTGCAGAGAATGTCGCAACAATTGATTGACTGAGAGTAGATTAAGTTCCAATCTTGAAATGTAGTACACATTGAGGAAAATGAGATTCCTCCCAGTAGACTCAATCAGAATGTTGCCTTTACTGACAATAGTGTACTCTTCTCCACCACCAAAAATAACAAAGTTTGAATAAGGTTGG
Source organism: Cupressus sempervirens (assembly GCA_028749045.1). NCBI lineage: Eukaryota > Viridiplantae > Streptophyta > Pinopsida > Cupressales > Cupressaceae > Cupressus > Cupressus sempervirens. The sequence continues at coordinate 257,212,385 of CM053787.1, forward strand.
TAGTCAGTGAATCGGTGTTTGCAGTGGGTAAAATGACGAGACCTGAATCAATATGCCAGGTAGACACCTTCACAAGATCTATAGGTCTTTTAGCCATGAAGGTGTAAAAGGCAGATTCTGGCTGCTTAGTGTGTTCTGCATTGTTCACTTTGGGTTGCGAATCTAATTGCTTAGATTGTGCAGCTAAGTGTTTTCGACAGTCAACCTTAATGTGACCATACTTGTGGCAATAGTTACATTGAATGTTCTTTTTTCTTGGAGCCTTCTGAATCTGGAGCAAAAGACTTATGCTAAGACTTGCATTTATCCTTCTGAAAGGATTTAGCAACAAAGGCTTACTCTGTGGAGGTGTAGCTGGAACTGCTATTGAACTGTTGTTTCCACTGATCTTGCTGAAGTAGAAGTGTGCAGAGATCTGTGAACTTTGGATCAACATCAGTAGAAGTTATGTTGAGAGTCTCAATAAAATGCTCATAGGACTTGGGCATACTTTTGAAGGTTATGACCACAATGTCCTCTTCCTCCATCTTGTGTCCAATGGAAAGCAACTCATCACGGATTTTCTGAATCCCATTCAGGTGTTCCTGGAGCAATTTCCTTTCTTCCATGATAATAGAAAACTAAGTGTTCTTGAGAAAGAAGGCTCTCCTTTTGTCTGATGTCTCATGAAGTTTCTTCAGATGCTCCCATATCTCAGCAACTGTCACTACAACACTTGTAGCTAGTTATAGTCGGATGCTTTGTAATGCCTAGAACAATCTGATTAGTATTATGATATTCAAAGATTCCTAGTATTCACTGATTCCATCCGCTATAATTCCAACCATTGGATTTTGAATTTCTCTCGAGCAGAATATTAGTCAGAGATACCATAGCATATTTTTCAATGAAAAAGCATGAAAATTTGTGAAGGCACATTCTTCGAGGCAAAAAATGGAAGATCTAGAAAAATTGAAGGGGTACTTAGAAAAGAGCTCAAAAAACCCATAAAGAATATGTTGGCAGATTTTGGATCTGCTGACTCAAAAAATGAGTCATGAAAATCGAGGCACCCAAAAAAATTTGATGACAACCTAGTTGAACTCTTGAAAAACCCACAAAGAATACTAAAAAATATTTCGAATCTAGTACAAAAAATTAGGGTTTTGAGCAATACCCTAGCCGACTGTAAAACAAACTCCAATAATGGTGGGTTTGGGCAAAAAAGTTGCAAAACTGGACCAGGAAAATGGCAGATTGCAGAGTTGTCAAGTGCTGTGTGGAGATCGCAGCAACATTGATAGGAAAAAATGAGAGTTTTTCCAGTGAATTGCTGCTCCAAACGAAAAAACCAGAGACACCCATCATGAGTTGTCTGTAGCCAAACAAATGGCTTGCGATTTGCAATAAAAAACGAGCTAGAGAAATCGCAATTTGCCACTCGAAAAATGATACCAGGAAATTGTGATTTGCAAATGGATGCTGTGATTTTCCAATTGTGAGGTGCAGGGGTTTTCCATTTGCGAGCTAGAGAAGTCACAATTTTGTACACTTGTATCCAAAACCCTATTTGAAACTAGGTATTTGGAGTAGATAAATTATGGAAAGAATAAATTCGAAAATAAGGGTTAGATAATTTCACCAAGATATTATTATTATTTTCCAAAAATTTCAACCTTGCTCTAATACCATATTACAAAGTAATTGGTAAAATACTTGCTTGATATTAACAAAGACTGAGAGCTCAATATATTCAAAAGAATGAAACAATGTTTCCTTAGGAAACAGTAGTAAAAAATAGAAACATTCTATTCTAGGTAATAGAAAGCTAACAATTATCTATAGGCTAACTAAATGTTAGAATCATTCTAATATTTATAATAGGTTGCAAATAGATAACCATTAACTAATAATAAAAGCTATCTATTATAGTAGGAGATAAAGGGAAACCCTTCTTCTCCCCCATGGTGCTCCACATCGAGTTTGACACCTCATAAGGGGTCTTAATGCTACCAACTATTGACTAATTGTCTCATGATGGTAGTCAACAAAGTTTCAGAAATACCATTGTCATGAAGTCTTTAGAAGCTGGCCATCTTGGGAAGAATATCAAAAGCCTTGCAGAAATCCACAAAGCAACAATAAACCTTTGAGGAACAATGATGAGCCTCCTCAATGATAGCCTTGAGAGTCAAGATGTGGTCCATGGTCTAAAAATCCGATCAGAGACCAGCTTGCCTTCTAGCCCGAATATATTGTTGATCCAACTCTTGAGATGGAATAGTATGCAAAATTGTAGTTGACGCCTTAGAGAAAGTATGCCCAACCAACATAGTCCTCTAATTGTTGGGATCTGAAGTAGGCTCAATCTTGTGTATCGGATGGATGATATGTCGTGACTATAAAGGGGGGAGCCCCGTGCAAACCACTATGTTGAAAAGGTCAGTAAGGCAAGAGCCCAAAACCGTGATGTTTTATTTGAAGAGTTCAACCTGGAACTCCTTATCCACAACCTTGCCTCTTTGATGTTGGTGAAGGTGAAAAGATGACACTGTTGGGGAGGGGTGACAATGATGGAAGGTTGGTTGGGAATATCATAGAGATTGGAGGTGCAGGAGATGAGTGAGCTGTGATGGACCAACGAGGAAAAAGGGTGTGCCATAAGGCTTGGGGTATTGAAGGAGTGGGGCCTGAAGAGATCAGCTACGATGTGAGATGAAGGTGCGTTTCTTGTAGCAGAGGAGTTGGCAGTGAGAGTGTTTCAATGATGTGAAGGAGGTTGGTGGTGGGGGAAGGCCGTGTGCAGAGTATAAACCTGCATTCCTCATCATACCACTGATTCATAGGGAAGCTTCTTTTAGGCTTTGAGAGAGGGATCAAAAAGGTGGTGTGGTGGGGAAAGAACAAAGGTTAGCCTTCCAAATGGATGCAGAGAAATGGTCAAACATTGTGGAGGCACACTTGAGGGTGAAGAAGGAATTCAGAGGAAGGAGTAGCCTGAGGTGCATGTAAAAAAGGTCCTTGACTTCACTTTCCAAACGAAGGAAGATGTGGGGAGGAGGGGGTCAGGAAAGGGAGAGGGGGGCGATGGTGAGGGGAGGAGGGGGGAAGGGGATGTCCAAATGGTAAAGTTGGGAGAACGGGGGTGATGGTAAAGTGGTTGATAGAGGGACTAAAAGAGGAACAAGAGAGGGCATAGTCCACCATACTCACACCCCCATAATGTGGTCAACACGTAAATAGATTTGGTGTCGGCAGGATATGGGAGGCCATTCAAGATCAACAAGTCTAAGGACTCACACAATTGTAGTAAATGACAACCATACCTTGTGAATGAACCCAAAGAATCATCTAAGGATCTCTGAAGTCCCAAAAGGGGACAAACCTGACTTGAAAGTGCAAATCGGTTTTGCCACATGGTTATGGTGGGTGGTCCACAAGTCCCTAGTTCATGAATTGAAGTCCCCAACAATAATAATATCCCCCATTGCAAAGAACCTAGTAATGCTGTCATATAAATCAATAAGGGCCCCCCCGCTCCAACCCATTATGTATAACATAGAAAGATGATGTTGACAAGAAGTAAAAAATGACAAAAATATCCATGAGATGAGTGGCAACCTACATAGACCTGGCATAGCTATCATAGTAAACCATAGATGTCGTACTTTGCAGACAGTTGTTGACCAAGCAAGCCACCCCACTGAACACTCTAATTTGGAGCTTCAAACCTTGTCCATGTAAGATGATAACTAGTGAAACCCATGACACCTAAAAGCTGATGAGTGAGGCTCTCATGAGTCTCAATAACCAGAAGGTCAACTGAACCAATAACGTCACAAAGAAAACCCTACATGGACCAAAGGATCCCATTGCCATTCTAGCGTTTAACATGTAGGGAACCAATATTACATTCCTTCGTGCCCAACCACGCCTGTGACCATCATTTAGTAGTAGCTACTGCTTGGGTATCCCAACTTAGGGGAAAAGAATCTCAAACCATTGCCTCCAAGTTCCTGATAATAGCCCATGTGTCGTTACGTCTTGCTGCCACCACAAGTTCTTGGTATTGTTTTAGTTCTCCAACTTGTGATCTGGTGAGATCCTCATCCAAAAAAATCTTTGTGGGTAGAGGGATCAATTTCCTTTGAGCCCTGAGAACTCAAAGGTAATCAACAAAGGACAAAAACAGAGGAAAAGGGTGTTGTCATAACCAATCCATGCTCTGTCTAGGGTGATATCTAAAAGATCCAATTGATCATTGAGAAAACAATAGTCCACAATAAGTGGATCAAAAGGGGAGGGAGGAAGGCCCTGAAGCTTCAAATTAAGTTTGCATGTTCATCTAGCTCGCTTTGCAACCAATTTAGCCTAGACCAACCCTTCAATCCCAGGCAAAGTTGCACTATTATTGTTGCAAACTGAAGCCCATATTTTCAATTGTGTTTTGGTATCAGACATTAGACAATTTTGTCAGCTATCTAATTCGGTTTGCTTGTCCTTAATGAGTGTAATGTCTGAGACCCTCATGAAATTGGAGTCCATGCTACTTGAGATCAAATTTCTCTGCTAATGTGGATGTGAGTTTCTTTGAGACCAATGCGTTCTTGGCATCTAGTTGTTGTTTATTGCCTCCAAATTCAGTTGACATGGCTTGCATTGTGTCTCGCATAAGCTGTTTCTTAGCCTCCAACCTGCAGACGTGTTCCAACAAGTTGGAAAAAGAGGACCCTTTGCATGATTTACGCTGGTAGGTCTGAAAGTGTTCTGAGGGAGGAGGATCACTGACTATTTCCATACGAGGACCAAGCCAAGGATCAGTGCAGCGTAGGACTGAGACTCGCAAAAAATCTCACTAACTGCCACTGAGAAACACTGAAGCCTGTAGAGATGCTGCTGCAAAGGAAAGTCCAACATCACGCTACCACAAAAACCCTAAAGCATCCCAGAATGCCGGAAACACAGATGGAAATTAGTGAAATCAGTAAAGTCTGCATCTATAGTCCAAAAATCATAGGCTTTGCTCAACCAGAGATTGCAAGAGTCTGATAAACTGAGAGTAAAACTGAAATCCAAAGACAAAAAAAGAAGTAAGGTTTGACTGCAACTCCACCCTGAAAGTGGCCCCAGAATGCAAGGGAAACCAGAAGGAAAGGAACAATATTGAAATCTTGTCAATCAGTAGTTAAAAAAAGGGAAATAGAAATGGGTGAACAAAGTGCCAAAGATAAGGGGGAAGAGATCTTTTTGAGTTTATCAGAGACTGGTGAAAGGGAAACAAGCTATTGAGAAAAGTGCTCAACAACAAAAGCAACGTCTACATTTATTAACAAAAATGATGGCCTGTCAGCAAGGTATGAATGTTGGTGCAAACACTAATGGTTGTAGTAGTGATGTTTACAACCACTTATGCCTTAGGATGAGACACTTACCCAACATGGGAAACAAGGATCACAATAATGACCTTAGAAGGAAAGTTGACAAGCTTAGTTTGCTTTTCTTTGATGGGTAAAAGAAGAAGCGACCATGCACTTGGGTTTAGAAGTTTGACCCATATTTTTAGCTAAACCTAATGACCGAAGATGAAGCAATCAAATATGCTATCTTACACCTTAATGGAGTTGCACAGGCATGATATCATTATGAGTTAATCACTGTGGGCCATGATAAAATCAGTTCACATGTTGAATTTACAAAGAGACTTATAGGGAGGTTTGATGAGAAAGACTCATAACTCCATTTCAAGGAGTCAACACAACTGGGACAATAGGGTACAGTTGATAGCTATGTCGTTGATTTTCAAAGGCTCTTTATGATGGTCACTGAGATATCTCACTGAAGATATGTCTTATTCATGGATGAATGGACAAATCCTTTAAGGAGTTGTGCCAAAGCCCTTAGTTCTAGTTCACTACAAGAGGTAGTCAAGAAATCTATGTACATGGATTCAGCTACTTCAAAGAACAAATTATGGCAAGAAGCCACTTCAAAAGAAGTAAACTAAAAGGAATAAAATAGATAATGAAACTACAGAGGAATTATGAAGGTGGAAATTGTGTTTTAGTTTCAAGGATCCTTAGGAACTAGGACATAGGTGTCTTGGTAAAGGAAAGATACATTGAAGCTGTCGGATAGTGAAGAGGAAGAATCCATCGAGATGGATCAAGACAATAAACCTTTGAGTTAGAGGAGGAGCAACTTCCTGATGAGAACTTAGTCAATGGATAAAAGGGGTGGTACCATTGCCACTGTATTTACTATACCATGTTATAATATTATTTGGGTGCGAGATTCTTTATATGGACAAATAGTGGTTGTGATGCTCGATAGTGGGGCTACCCACAACTTCATAGATGCCACAAGGGGTTTGCAGATCATAGAACTTGAGGGATTTGATTTTTAGGTGGCTAGTGGTCATCAACTTTTGTGTTTACACAAAATTCCCCAATTGAGTATCACATTGGGTAGTCGCCCTGTTATTGACAATTTTAATGTGGTAGCATTAGATGTTACAGATGTCAGCATTGTTAATTAGTAAATGGAATCTTTAGACAATTATTCCCGAAGTTTCAAGAGATCATAGTTTACATTCAAGGTGGATGGGAAGAAAGTGGTATCGAGTGGCATGTCCAATGGTGTGCCCAAGGTTGTTTCAGCAAACTGGATGGAAGCGATTTTTAGGCATGGTGATGTTGCATGGGTGATGATGGAGCCCCAATTTTATAAATTAGGACCTCCATTTATATACCATCTTTCATCCATATCACTATCATTTCTATCTTCTGAATCATTAGCTTGTTGCCATAAGGATAAAGCTTTATCTGATTAGTTATGATATGCCTTCCTCTTTTATTCCCAAATTACATGTTCAAATTTCATACACCATTGTGCTATGTAAAACTGATTCTAAAGAGGCTTTCCTTTTCACATGGAGTTCTATACAATTTTCCTCAGCCATGTAATTTTGCATTACAGCTTTTGCTCATCCATATTTTTAGTCAATTCGTTTTAACCTAAGCCTTGTTTGAACAAACTGGACACACAATTCCATTACACTTCCACGTATTATCTGCAAATAGCAATAGATTCTCTAACCTTTATTTTATAATTACTTCTCGGTTATAAAAGTAAAGCAGATCTATGATCTCTGAGTATGAAACTTGTGATTTTCTTCTCACTTTATAAAAGCACACTCTACAGATGGTTGAAACTGATCATGACAAAACTAAGAAATTGAAGAAAACATTCACACAGAGGATTCCAAGTCTGTGAGTGCTTTCATTCAAGGAGAAAGATATCTATGAATCATAGTTACCAATGACATCAATCATTAAAATTTTGGCGTTTGGCAGATACAGAAATACAAAGCATGTTGCAGCATTAAAAAATTAAAAAAACTTGCAATAATGTTGAACAACGAAGGTTCTGATGGAGTCAAAATCCTGGAGTGATATCAGTATCTCTGCAGCGACAATGACTTTCAGAAATATGACGGTCAAGAGATGACGTGAGGCAAAAAAACATGAAACATGTATCGGGAGTATGCAGCAAGAACAAACACAGAAATATTGCCCAGTCATATGAGTCACGATGAATTCTCAATAATGCAGAGATGACTAATACACCCGGATGGGGTCTAGACGGGAAGATATCTTGATACATAACGACATTATATAGAGACATGAAGACCATGCGAAAATGAAACCAAGCGCTTCTAGGTAATAGTCCTGTTGCCAAACATCACGGGAATGAGATATGTTTGCAGTCATATCTAATACCAAGAAACATAGAACATCCGGCTGTAGCGAAAGAATTCAAGAAAGGTGTCCCTACTATACATTGAGATATATCGCGACAGTATTCAAAAATGAAATACTCTTATTGAAAGATGTCCACGAAGGGCAATGTGAATTTTGAACCAAACAAAAGATGTCGTATTTAATCATTACCATGATGTAATTATCTGAAGCATGTCAAATAGAGGATTAAGAGACTCTAAAGACAAATAAGGAATTGGTCTAATAAACCGATAAAGGAGCAACCAATTTGTTCGAGTGTTGAAGGAACCATGCAATTATAAACTCTCCAGCGGCAAAAAGCATTGGTATACGTATCAAGTTTGATAAAATTCTTTCAAGTTTGATAAAATTCCGTATCATTTAAGATATAAATAAGGTGATACTCACAAGAACAAAAGATATTCGAACAATCATATTCTACAAGAAGTATTTTACATTATTTGTCTGGAGGAATAAGGGTTATAACATGGCTTTGTAATTTGAATTCTATTATTTTATTTTAATAATAAAATAAAAAGTCTTTTGTTTATTTTTAAATGGCATGGAGAATTAAACTGGAGATGATTCGTCCTTCATAATCATTTTTTGAATTTTGTATACAATTTAAATGTTGGATAAGTGGACGTGGTCATTTAATATCTTACACTCGATTATCACAGATATTGTGAAATATCAAATTGTTTCCGTATCTGTGTCCAATTTGTCTGCCTACTAGAAGAGTTGAAGTTCAATTTGGACTAATTTAAGATTGCACAATATTGGGTCTGTCGCATCTTGATTATTTAATTGTTGGTAGTAGAAGTGCATAGAACATTGTAAAGTTGTACATGAAAATCTTCACTGAAGTTGACTCTGTTGCCCAAATAAGTTAAAGCACTAATCTACTGGATTTATATTTGAAGTAGAAAATCTATAACATCCTTCTTACAAACCTCAAATCCATTATTAATAAATCTTACACAAAACATTTGTAATGTCCCCTCGTCTAGATCTTGGATTGAATGTTAGAATCTTTACCAAGTCTCTTGTCTTTGACGTATGCATATGTTTAACCACTATTATATATATATATATATATATATATATTATATCTTTACCAAGTCTCTTGTCTCTTACGTGTGTATATATATATATATATATATCTTGTCTTTTACATATGCATATGTTTAACCACTACTATATATATATATATATATATATATCTTGTCTCTTACATATGCATATGTTTAACCACTACTATATATATATATATATATTAGTATATCTGGATTTCCACTTGGAAATTCAAAATTCAACTCAAAATATCTTCTAATCTTTGAGTTCCCTCTCAAGAGGAGCTTGACTTCGATAATGGATGTCCTCTAAATATTGAACTCTCTATTGCTCTCATCTGTTTCTAGGAAAGAAATACATATGTTATACCTATTCTTGAGTTGGAGTTTGGTTTGACTACTATAATATTATTTTGGTCTTGATATCTTATTCTTTCTTAATTTATGAGGTTCCACCATTTTAATCTCAACTACTAACATCTGATTGTGCCATATATTGATTAGAATTTGAGCATATCATGAATCGATTATAGTATAAGCACTTCAACTAGTGGTAGTTGATATCCATTAGTATTTCTTATACGATTTTTATTATGGTAGTGGACCTTCATAATTGCTCTCATCCTTCTCATAAATATATTGATTATATATATATGGGACTCGATATACATTGGTCAACGAACTGGTTAATGGTTAAATGCTCTCCATAATGGCTATCTTATTTAGTTCCTTTGTAAGCCATCACCATCATAAAGGTTATGGTTTTGTTGTGCATATGATACCACAGGACTTCTGCTCAGGAATATGCCATAGAATTGTTCACTCTGAGCTCTCTATACAAAACAGAAATAAATTATTCTGAGATATAGGATGTTGGATATCCTGGTTTGATTGTTTAAGTATATTTTTCCTACTACAGTTCTCTTGATTAATTTTTTTCTCTATAATGATCTTGTTGCCCACGTACACCAGTCATGGTACTCCTATTTATATGTCATCTTTGAACTCCTCATTTGTCGGATATTATTATTAATGTTGGCGTGCTTGTAGACCTTCTCTTCTCTCCTCAATCTGATCGTTCATTCTTCTTGACGTTGCTGGCTATCTATTGTTCACCGTTATCTAAGGGATCCTCATGAATAATTGCTAATTAATTTATTTGTATTTTGGTCTTTACCTTTTATTTCTTCGATTCTCTTCTATCCTGATATTATAATCGTGGATGTGCAGATACTGGTTTTTTAATCTGCGTACATGACTATGACAAGGACATTACGGGATGCTGAGTATATAAAACTGGGTGCTGACTGTTATTCATTTGTTCTCCATAGATGTCTTCATCCCCTCTCTAATCTTCAAATCGATGCCTTGTATTGTCTCTGCACTGTGTCGGGTTTATAGTTTTCAGTGTTGTATGTAACGTGGAGTGGTGATGCCCCCTTAGATTGAACTTGTTCTTTGTATAAATATGGAATTATAGATTATATGAAGGACACAACTGTATGATATCATTTATTTGATTATTACTACTAGTAATAATATATCTAATTTATATAGTTATTATTTGTCATATGTATGTTTAATTAGTTCTATCAAACTGATTATAATAATACTTGTGTCAAGTTTATTTGTACTATTCAGCATTCCTTTATTATATTTAATTATAATCATATATCATAGATAATATGATTGTATTGATTAATCTATATTATATGTTACTAATTCTCTTATTATATTTATACTATAGAATAACAAATTATATTTATAATTTGCTATTGTTTGTTCTATTATTAATTTATTATATATCACATATATGAATTATAGTATTGTATTTATCATATTAATTATAATCATATAATATATGATATTAAATTATTATAATGTTTATAATAATAACTAATAATATAATTTATTATTATATATTATGTCATTAATTTATTTACTATAAAATAAATACAAGGACATGACAACATTCAATTATTTCAAATACTCAGCATTCAGCAGCATTTTGGTTGAGTTTGAGGATTTTCCCAGTCAGAGAACTACAAAGCTTAAATTCATTATAGAAAAGCCTTGAATCAGGAAGTTAGTGTTTGAGGTGAAGGTTTACCCCTGGGTCTAGAGGAGCCTAAAGTGCAGGGGAATCGAGAAGTATTTTCGTTCATTGGCCAGAACTGATTGCGGAATCCTATCAGAGAAGTGGCAGGCTCTTGGATTTCCAATTTGCGGTTTTGGGAATCAATAGGTGGCATAATCTTTGGTTTTCTTTAAGCCATTTGACATAAGATTTAAGCATTACAAAGATGACTTATAGGCAGTCTTGCATAGTCATAACATGGTTTTCAACAATATAAGTTTTACTTTATAGCTGATTGAAAGTGTGTACTTTTTCATGTTTAAAATTCCCAAAGTCAAGCATTATTTGATGCATTGGATTTGTATTACTCAAAGATGCAAGATGAAATTGTAAAACATTCAATTTTGTGTAATGCAAGTTCATGAATTTATTTTCTAGTTTGGTGGTAAATCATTAGTTTGTATGGAGAAGGAAAAAGTGCTCCGATCTAGAGATTGGTTAAAGTCTTAAGGGATGAACTTTACCTTGTGCCATCTCACTTAACTAGCATGCAGAGCTAGGGAGATCAAGTATAGTTTGTTGTAGGAGAGTTGCTTGGTTGTTCTTGAGTGTTTAGATGCAAATGTTTAATGTAGTTTAAATATTCAATGCAAATGAATAGTAATAACTAAGGTAGATCAATCGACAAAGGGCTATCAGAAACAAAAGACCTAAATGCAGAGAAGAGACTCTGTAAGCTCACTGCCACAGACACTAGCGCGAGTCGTGGACAGTAACATGGGTGAGGGATGCCAGCACAATGTGTGCACGCCCTGTATGGATAATGTAGAGACTAATGATAGAAAGTAAACAAACTAACATAATACTAACTACTGTGCGTATGCGAAAAACATTAAGGAACAAAATCGTAGAAACGTGTTTTCTTGATGTAAATGACAAGGAAAGGATAGAAGAAAATTCAATTCGATGGTGGACGAAGTAAGTCCTTCTACAAAACTTGTATGCACAAAAACAAGAAAAATGGCTGGGGCTGTTTGGAGACTTGCCATAGTCAAGTCCTTGCTTTGGTATTTATTGCTCCACAACAATCAAGTAGACACAAATTTGGTGATAGATATTCGTATGCAAAACAATATATATGATAATAATAAAAGAAGTGGATGAAGATAGATGATATGCTAACAAGAACACAATAGAACAAAGTAAAGCGACTCCCCTCAACAAGATAAGAGCGCAAATGGAGATGGAGGAGCCAAAGTTTGAGTGATAACGTGAACTTGAGAGCAAAAAGCAGTGAGCAGTAGCTTGAAGATGATATGAAAAGAATAAAATCAAGAGAGACCAAATGAATGCAATAGGAGGCAATATATTGCATGCGGATCGAATCTTGTGCAGACAATCTCATTATTCGGGTGTTACTAATGCACGTTGACAATTTGTAATGCCAACAACCTGCTGCAGATTCACGGACGCTAGTGTGCTGAGGGAACGTGTCCACGGTGCGCACACATTCTGAGCCGTCTAGGTATTGTGGCTGGGATTCTATAGGGGGTTATGAGTTGGCGAATGCAAATGGATGACAGGGCTTATGTGGCCTTTGAGTCTTAGGCTAAGGTAGGGGTAATGAGGAATGACAATTTACACTAGAGTGCAAATTTAGGCCATTAGAGTTTGCAATTCTTCTACTGGTTAATCTAGGTGTGCTTCAGGTTAAGTCCCATTTCTCACATTGATGGTGCTCCTTCCAGCATCTGACATATTGAAAACTGTTGTGTACTTCAAAACTGGTAGCAAGAAGAATTCAGCTGCTGCTAATTTTTTTGGAAAAAAGAAGCCAAGTGAGAATCTGTGTCTAGTGAAGTGAAGAATGGTACTTGGAATAGAAAGAAATGATTAGAGGAGATGCAGTTTCTTGCAAAACAAAATACAAGGAGGTTGATAAAATAGAGAAAAATGAAATTAAAAATGGTTATTAACCACTATAATTGTTTGAGTGTTATGTAATAGGAATGAATTGGAAGATGATATGAAGTTCTGGAAAAAAAATGTTAGAACAATCAAGTAAAAAGAGTCTAAATTCATAAGAAGCATGACCCTTTCATAAATGATACGAGTGGTCATATTGGAAAATACAGTTGCTGCCGATCAGAGATTTGAACCGTATCTAGTAATGGAGACATGATTCAAGACTTGAAAACTTGTAGACATTTTTAGCTCAGTTTTATGTTTGCAAAAGCAATTGAAGATTAAATAAAAGGGGATGTAAATTTCTTTCACTTTGAAGAGGTTACAACTGTTGCCACCACCGTATGAAGTTATATAAGCATTTAATAATGCATATGGTGAGAGAAAGTGGTGTGAAAATAGAAATAAGGTAACAAAATTTGGGAGGTATGTAACCAAGATGGTGCTCTAACAGCTTCTACGGTAGACTGATTTCCCAGTTTGTATAATGAATTATGAGATATATTCAACAAACAAAGACAAAGATTCACAATCTACCTATCTCTAAGTAGTGACCATCCATGATGTTGAAACTTGAGACCCTTGATGTGCAATGGTAGCTGTCATACAGAATAAAGATTTAGTTTTTACTAATGTGGGACCCTTCAGCTCTTCTCCAAAAATGCATATACAGAGAGCATTCACCAATTTTCAAGGAGCCCGGGACTGTATGGCAGTATTACAGGAAGAAAGTTCCGACAACATGAAAAATGACTAGAAATGCATATGCTAAATGCTACTAGAGAGCACAAAATAAATACCTTTGAAAATGTGATTTAGTACTGTTGGAGGCATTGAAGAGCAAGGTAGAAGTTTTGTCTATGATCATTCTGGTATATTTAACAACTTTAGTGCATATAGCTGTGAGGACAAGTAGAAATGAGTGACAGTGAGGACAGGTAAATATTTCTGTGCTTGTATAAAAAATTTCCTTGATGAGAATTTATGTTGAGCATAAAAGATTGGGAGGAGCACTAAAGTATATGATAAGGTGTGAAAGGGGTAGAACAAGCCTAAGTACCACAAAAATAAAGGGTAGTATTTAACTAAAATTTAGGTTCAGCAGGTTAAAGGCTGGACAGACCTAAAATTTATGACCAGTTTAGGAGTAGGAGAAGGGAATTGTAGGAAAATTGTGGTGGAAGCTCTGTGCAAAGTGGAATTCATCAATGGGTTAGCATGATAATATAATAAGCAATTTAATATCATCTGGAATGGAGAGGCTCACTTGATACCCTTAAAGATTGGCGTGCATAATGCAATTCTAAAGTATACCTCATTCACATTGGATAATATGGAACGTACCCAAATTTTCAATATGATATCAGTGGATGCTAAAGTAAGAACTGTTGTGGCACAGGTCAGTGAGACAGAGAGTTCCAATAGTACATTTCCCTTTGCCTCTCTCAAACTAATTATGACGTACCTGATGTGTACCATTATTTTGAGACTAAAATACTTCCTAAAGTTCACAAAGCTATTGTCACAATCATGTCATTTACATATAGAGACAAATTATTCTTAAAATATGCCGAGAAAGTTCATTAGGACTTTTATATGGTTTGGAATGACAATCAAGCTTGAAATTCTTAAAATTGAGTAAAGTTATATGGAAAATGGTACAAAGCATTATACATTTGAATCTTTGATTTGTCAAAATTCTCCATCAAGCATTGCAACACAGCATGCTGCAGCAAGTTAGTGTTGATTTTTGTGCTTGTTTATCCACGGGCACTGATTTTCCCTCCTGAGTCCCAACCATACCCAATCCACCATCATCTCCCATGAGCACTGCTGCTGCTTCTTTGATAGAACTGACTCTGTGTATTTATCTTCAATACCCAGAGGACGTTTAACTCTTCCTATATATATATATGGCGCTCCTTCACCAAGGGTCACCACTCTTCACATGTGGTTCTGTTAATAACTTAATTATAATCTAATAACCATGTTATATTATTATATAGTATAGTTATTATTATAATATTTATCTCGTATAATTAATTATATAATTATATTATTTCAATAAATATAATAATAATAATTATTATGTTTGTGGTTTTTGATAGAGGAAAGCTGTAGGTGGCTGTTCTCTTGCCGTCTTTTTTCTTAGAGATGTCTATCTGCTGTTACTTTGCTGTGACTGTATATGAGCCAGCCTCCTAGTTTTGGCTGCTTTTAATATCAGAAATAATAATTGTTATATTACTACTATAATTATATTACCTCAATAATTATATTATTAATATGATAATTCTATTATAAGTATAAATATAATTATTATATTATCAAAATTATATTCACACAATCTTTATGTTATCAATGTTGACGTGGAGGAATCCGACCATAGGTACAATAACATTAACACTCTCTCTTAGCTAGGGACAAATACTTCTTGATTACTTCTGGTTCGTTGTCCAAATGCTAACATCAACACTCCCTCTTAGCTAGGGAGGATGATCTTGATAGCTTATGTTTTGTCCTCTGACGCTAACATCAATAGTTAGTACGTTGTATACAAGCTTGAAGCAATACATGGGATTATAATCTATAGTACTCCATAAATGGTTCTTAGTACAAATATTAAAGATGAATTTGGTGTGTGTCTTTAACATCTAGTTTCCTCTCTATTGCTGAAAGGAAGCTTGAGCTATAAGATTCAGGGTTCTGTTGCTAGCTATTTGAATTGAAAATTATATCTCGCATCCTGTCTAATTGATTAATTACAGTTTCTCATGTGGTTCTAGTTTTTAATAGTGATTCATGCAGCTTCTTAGTATATATTCAATGGCTGGAAGCCTGGAGGCATCAAACCCTCTCTAGTCTTGTATGGCAAATTTAATTAATAACTTCAATGGCTCAAAATGTTTTATGCATACATTTTAGAAATTCAATAAATTTTTACTAATATTTGAGATGGACTATTGTCTTCTAATTCAAATTTGTCAAGATGCCAATTCCATTTTCAGTTCCATGTCAGATCTATTTACACCACATTACACTTATCTTTAGAACTTAATGAGGTTATCGTTTATTTAGATGCTAGAAACTGGAATTGGGTTTTAATTTCTTTGCACATCTAAAACACAGTTGTGCATATGATATTTGAATAAAATGCTGCGTTTTCAAAAAAACTTGTATCAATTGATAAGTTCTCTGATTGTAATGATTTTCATATGTAACAGGCCTGGTGTTAGAGCTGCAAAGGCTGCTGGGATGGAGGTGGTAGCTGTGCCATCTATCCCAAAAAAAGTTCATTTGTACACGGAAGCTGACACTGTGCTGAGCAATCTGTTTGATTTGCGGCCTGAAAACTGGGGTCTTCCACCATTTGAAGATTGTAATTATCTGGTCTATCAATTTTCTCTGATTTATTCTGTATCATTTAAAACCAAAATGAAAATTGTAGTCATATTCATTATATGCAGAAGTGAATGAGACCTATAGAAAAAATTTTAAATGACAAAATCAAATAATGGTTGAAATTGTACAAAGTACTTACTACTCTAGAAATTAATCCTTTGTATTCTGATATTGGCCTGTAGAGTGTTTGATAAATCTTTTCAAATGATGGAGGCAGCCAATGGGGCCTAATCACGTTTCCGTAGCTTTATCAGGTGCTAATGTGGATGCCTCTTTACAAATCTCTTACCAACTTCCTGATGCAGAGAAAAAGTACTAGGCAATATTTCTTGGAGAAACAGTTTCTGTTCCTACCACGCCTGGCAGGCATAGAGACAAATTTTGCAGTGCCAATTATGGTCATGCATGACATTTACATAGTATAGGGTGCTGGTTCATACCTTAAGCCCTAACATGCCAAAATCGATCCTACATTTTAACTTCAAGCCCTCTCATCAGAATCATTTCAGCCCTGGAAAGCAGTCCAAAAGGTTTTCCTAGAGGGAAGGAAGTGGCCTCCTTTTTAAAAGCTACTTTGTTCTCATTTGGAGTGATTTTCTCTTAGTGATCAAGGTTGTTAGTTCCCAAATCCTTAAATCTAAGTTGTTCCTTTATGCCAGGGATGTCAAACTCAGGACAACTAACTTGCAGCTCGTGATTAATAAGTATGAGTAATTCTTTCTTCTGTTTTAGGCTATACTAGGCCAAGGGAAATATTCCTTGAGTAATTCTTTCTTCTGTTTTAGGCTATACTAGGCCAAGGGAAATATTCCTTGAGGTGTTATCTTTAAGAGAATCAAATAGAAATGACAAGAGAATGGACCTGAGACAACCATAGACATTGTATATGCCAATTTGATTATCAGTAAGCACCTATATGTTGGTTTGTTGATACAAGGACTTAACACCTGCATTAAGCAAACGCATAGGCATGTAAGGAGTCCAAAGTTATTTCCTTATTAATGCTTAATGATGTCCACCTTTTAGGATACACTCATGCATGGATGTGAAAGAACAATAATGCACTCCACTTACATTTAAGCTTGCAAAAATCTAAAATAGGGTCTATGTTTCAAAACCAAAGAAGAATGTGTATGTAATCAAGCAGAAGACACCTTGACTAAGATGACAAGTGATATGCCTCACAATCTTATACATAACTTAGCTTCATCCATGTATACTAAGACCACATAGAATTACAGCATATGTAGTTGAACATAGCTTTGTAATACATGAACACACACAAACTTCATATATTTCCTGATTAAGATGCCTTACAAAAGTATTTGGAAGTATTTTGGCAATCTTTCAGCTCACAAACTATTCAAGAGTAGAAATAAGATCACAAAATGTAACTTGGATAGCTAATAAAACCATCAAGAGCTCATAAAATGCTCACAAAGGCATTCAAATGGATAACAAATCTGCACGTTAAAGCTGGTCCTTGAAGAGTACAGTCATATTAGATAACAATGGAGAAAGCCTAGAGAACTACAATTGGAATGCACTTGGTCTACAACAAGATATGGAAACATCAAACTGCATCTCTCTCTCTATGTTTTTCAACCCTTTTTTATCTATCTCGTATGCAAAATGAAAGCTGCATATATTTGTCATTGCAACATCCTTGAATGATCTTTTCGGGAGAGTAAGAGTCATTTGCAAGTGTACTTGTCACCCATACCTCCTAGCATCTTATTTATATGAGATTGGTATGTGAAGCTACACCCCTTGCATCGACAACTATATCCTCTAGGGTTCCCCATGTTCTGAGAGGTATTTGAGAGCCTTCCTTGTCTTATTGTATTGATTTAGAGCCATTAGTGGCTTCCTTGGTTATGCAAGGAAGTAGGTAGGGTTTCGTGCTCAAATGGAAGGGGTTTAGAATTTTTCATGACAAAGTTTTGGATATCCACGAGAATAACACATGGGACACAGGGATTGGGAGATTGGGATGCAAGGGTGGATGGGGAAACAAAAGTGTTTGGGACCAAGGAGGAAGAATAGATGGATAGTGAGATTTGGAGAATTTTGATGCCAAAGAACAATTTTTCCATAGGTAGGCAAGCATTAGAAATCACGGAGGTCCAAGGAGAATGCAGGATCAGAGACATTTGAGAAAATGGGATATTCACAACCATAGAATGAAATAGGGAGAGGGAAAGGAAATCTTGGAAACTAATGGAAAATAGGAATAGGAATGTGGGATCGAGATCTTGAGATAGTTGACATGAGTTGGAATAGGAGATGAAGAAATATGCAACTCTATGAGCAACTTTGAAGGAGAAGCAGGGATTTGGGCTATGGGATACTTGATAATAACCCAGAGGAGGAAAAGAGAAAACCGGAGTGACACCTAGAGTTTTGGATTTAGGGATATGGGATAACTTGTGTCATTAGAAAAAGGGATGGATTTTTTTGGGAGCCTACAGATGGCTTGAAAGGGTGAGCGAGGACCAAGAATTCTAAATACTGATGTGAGCTAGGATCAGAGATCTAGAATTCTCAATACCACAGTCTTGAGAAAAGGAAGGATTGAAGCCCATTAGGGTTTGCGGTTTGAGGTTTTGTGATGCACCTTCCTCTAGAGAGGGTGGAAGGGAAGAGTTTGAAATCTTGCCACATAATAGTGATAAAAAATTGTGGAAAGTGGGGGCTTGGAGGGAAGTTGACTAAAGAAAGAGGAATTCCACATAGCTTCCATGACCATCGGGTTAAAAAACAACAAAATGCCATAAAATCTGAAGAGACACGCTGATTCAACAGAATATCATTAGAATGAACAATGGGAGCTTGGGGGTCAAGGGGAAGACACACCAAGAATTAAAACTTTAGGACCCTAAAATGTGGCGAATTGAGGACTTGAGGAAAATGAAGGAAAATGGCACTAGCATGGGAATGTCCAAAACCTAAATGTACAAAGAGAACAGGGGTTTGGAAAACGAGCAACTTGTGAGAAAGGCACCAAGGTAAGGGAAGACCCAAAAACTTGCTCAAGGACAGAAATTAATTCAAACACTGTCATGCTTAGATTTGTTTTTAGAGTTTTGAAATTTAGAAACATGGAAAAAGTATGAGAGTCAAAGAACAATGCCAAGCACAAATAGGGAACTTGTGAGAAAGGCACCACAGTAAGGGAAGACCCGAAAACTTGCTCAAGGCCAGAAATTGACTTGAACACTGTCATACTTGGATTTGTTTCTGGAATATTGACATTTAGAAACATGGAAAAAGTATGAGAGTCAAATCACAACACCTAGCACAAAATTGATCTAGGAGGTTGCATTAAAAGAATTCTCTAATCTTTTATCAACGATGGGCAAAGTAAGGCTAAGGCAATAAGGGAGTGGCAGTCTTAGAAGACTTTCTGTATTTTGGGGCAGTTACTAATAATTTTCCATGAAACTAGCCGGGTATGTAGATATGTTTAGATCAAAGTTTAAACATTACATTAGAATGCCCAAAAACCTAAGTAGCTGAACTTGGTTTTGGTTGGGATTTGGATTCCAAGATTCAACAAATTTTGTTTGGGGGTGGATTCTAGTACCCCAGGTATATATATAGACATTTTCACAAATAAAAATAAAAATATGTGTGCGTGTATGTATATATATCAAAATGCATATGTATTATGTATGTATGTGTGGATATTCATAAATTTGTTCATGTAACATGTCAATTTCATTCATCATTGGTTCAAAACTTCAAACATATATTAATAATAAGAAGTTAGAAGCGTGATTCTCATAAATGATAAATCTAAAATTGCTAATTTTATGATTATATTGAAATCATACTTTGCAAAAGTCTCAAAATGTCATTACATGATGAACAAAGTAAAAATGGTGAAAAATGCTTGAGAGATGAATGAATGACCATCAAATGATCGAATGTATGCTTTACTGGTCAAATTAGGGTTTAGAGACTTGTTCGTATAAAAAGAATTTGGCATGTCTACCCCATTTTTGGGCACTACATGCTCGGATTATCACAGATTCCTCCAGATTCTTGGTGGGAATCCAGTTTCTCCGTGGATTCTGCACTGAGAATTTGGATTCCCATCCGGAATCCTGCCAGAAGCCGGGTAGAATCCTAACAGAATCCGGATCTGGTTCATACCGGGATTGATGGTTCCAAGGCATATCAGAGGGATCCAATAACATAGCCAACAACCCATAATTAGGCTGAAATTCGGAACAAAGGAAATACTTTGGTGGTCACTTGATAATGACTTGGCCAGTTGAATTACATTTCACCATGGATATGATGGAACAAAGAATTTCAATGCTCAAAATCAAGATATTATTAGATGTTTCAAGGGGGCTTATCTAACTTCCCAAAGCTTAGAGCCAGGGTTAGAAAAACTGGAAGCCATCAGGCTTGATTGAGATCTGCAGCGTTCCTAATACAATTTGCACTCTCTAACCCGAATACCAGATGAGTGGAGGAGTTGTGTGCATAGTTCTTTGCGACTGGATTTGTCATACTTCAGAGTATTGACAAACTCCAGCTTTGCGGTGGGATGTTGATTCCAAAGATGCTACCTAAATTGATTAAAGGAGGCACAAGAGGGATTGGTTGGAGTTATATTGGATGAGGGAGTCCCTCACACTGGCAGTGTCTCAAAGTCCAAACTCCTATCTGTGGTGCAGTGTTGGCAGATGCCAATTAGGGATGGCATCATAGTTTCTCTGTTTTTGTCATTTTTGTAGTTTGAAACTTGCAGCCTTTTGGCATTTTGTTGTATTTTTTAAATTTATATAATATATTAGTATAGCATATGCATATTGATATTGAAATATGAAAGCTATTAGATTGAATATTTGTTGATTTGTTCAACTCTCGTGTGAACACTTAATTGAACTCTAATGTTGTATATTAAGGATCTATGATGTATATGATGAATGCCTTATCAATTTTATTATATTTGAAATTTTTCTATATATTTTTTTGCCCTATCTTTTATATAGATGTCCCCTGTTATTTCCCAGAAATGTACCTCCCATCCCGTGCCATCTTATCCTAGAAACTTAGAAACTTGGTGGAACAGAACTGGAATCACATGCCTTCACTAAAACTCTCCAACGAAAGAAGCTACAATAATTGGAGTCAAATTAAAAAAGGCGTGAATACAAATTAGACTATGCAACCACCTTGGAAAACAGCAAGGTATGCAGAAATACCCTGATAAACACACTATCCAACAATCTGTTTTTACTCTGCTAAAGAAGACAGTTTTGGCTGTAAACCATGGGAATAATGCAGTGCTAACAGAATATGCCATTGTCTGCAATTGGATTAAAAATGCAGGACCAACGGTAAAAAAAGTCTCGCCCAAGATGAAAATTTCCATGTCTTGTATTACACGGCAAATTAACAAGCAATGAAAGGATGGAGTGGCTTCAAAAAATGCCCATATTGGCAGAAAGACTAGGAAACTTTAGTGAATCTACTTCTAGACTACATGAACATCTATGCCAAAGCTATCTCTAAGGCTCTACTAAACTCTCTTGACATCACTTTCTCAACTCTTAATTCTTTTGCAAAAACAACATTTTGTTTGTGAAAACTAGAGACAGATGGGATATTTGATGCATGGATAGGTTAACACTGGGATTCATTTATGGAATCTATTCTGGCTAGTTCACCCACAGATACACATCCCTCCCCTATATGCACAACGAGCTCATCCAACAAGTTTGAATTGCCAAGTATGAAGCATGGGACCCTCTTTTCTAGGATTCTACAAATTAAATTTTGTAGGGCAGCCAAGGCAAGTAGGCATGGCTGTGATTTGTAGGATCATCAGAAACACAAGGGGAAAATGAATCAAATGTAAAAATAAAGCACTGGCAAACAATAACATGCCAAGCATTTTTCCTTGCACAAAGGAGTCAAGTTGGCAGAACATATTTATATTTTTTTACCTATATATAGAAGGGATTCCGATTATCATCAATCTGGTCACCAAAGTTAGAAAGGTGTGATCCCTGCCACTCACTAGAAAATAATATGCATATATGTCAAGATCATATAGTGAATGGAACATTTACAAGATAATGGAGCATCTTAAGATATTAATATTAACATGAAATAAAAAAATAAAACATGATTGAAGATCTATTCACCAAAGCAGGTTAAAAATCAGGATCCTTTCAAAAGTCTCATTGTGATCAGAGAAAAACCCATTCCAAACCATGGTCCAATGAATGGACAAGCTCAATGAGAAAATAAGGACAAAAACATGGTCATCTGGACACGTTCTAGAAATCATAAGGTTATACCAAGAATTTACACATGCAGATATACTCATGTCTAGTTGCCGTCCGAACTTGCATTCCCCAATTTAGTCCTGATGCCATACACTCCTAACTACAATATTATTTTTCTAAGAATAAAAAAATCATCCATCAAAAACACTAAGCCATGTTCATGCTACCAGCCTACATGAGATTCCTTTTTCTGTTGAAAAAGAACCACCCAAATCTTAAGTGATCTCTTTGCAGGAAAATATCCCATCGTTTCTCCACCATTCTTATTCTTTAAAAGCTACTAATCCACCTGCCTGGTACTTTGTCAACGAAGCATAGGGTGGGCAAATATATGACACTCAAAAAGGTTAGGCATCAAAGGTCTTTTCCTTTTCCTTGGGGAAAAGAATCAAAATAGAGGTGTACAAAATTGAAAAGAATATCCAGGGTTGTGCCATAAGATTTGGACAAGCACCATGCCTGAAACAAGGACAGCATAAACATATGCATACACATACATGGACATACACAAGTATAATGAGGAGACAGACATACACTAATTGGATTTGAAGTAGTAGAAAATGAGACATGTCAAAATGGTTAACATATAATCCAGGCGTGATTTAACTCGGATCCTTGAGGAAGAAAAAGACATGAGGGGTCATTCTGGAAGAATTTTAGACAAATGTACCTGGATTGGTGGAGAGATCTCCTTGGGCAAAGGAGCTGCTCTTTTCCTCTGCAGTACTCCTGTAATCTAGAGAAGCAGAAGTCATCAGTTAATCATGATTAGTGGGCAACCAGACTTGACGCTGTTCAGATTTTGAGTTAGATTGCCAGTTTATTTAACTAATTGTCAGCATATTTTCTGACAATAAATAGTTGCAAATTTATTCGTATTCTTTTAAATTAAGGTGCAGTTTACTTGAAAATGAACTGGTTTTTTTTCAATTTGCATATTAAATATTTCTTCCCTCAGTCGAATTCTCTCTTTTACGTAGCAGATTTGGATCTTACTTGAAGTAATCAAACATTGGATCGGTCAATGTACAGTCAAACATACTGTTCTATGTTCTCGTGGCCATGTTTTTTGAAAGGTTGGAACTTGGATAGAAACAAAAATTAAAAAAAATATCACGTGCCAATGCAGAAGCAATACTTAAATATAAGCAAGATTCTTACATTAGAAATTTCTTAATAGCGTGAGGGGCAGAGGTGCCTATGTTTTTGCATGGTCATAAGCTTGCAACTATCTTGATTGGTAAAGACATGGGTTAACCTCTCATAGATCTAGGAAATGATCTTTTCTTGTTTTACTTTGACCCAAACCAAATGGAATTATTTGATACCAAAGGATTGGGCATCACTTACTTTGGGGCCTTGTGCAGACCGTGAGGCATCAACCTATTTATAGAGCAGGATTATAATGTCACTAGCATCAAGTTGATTAGGCAGTATCATTGTTGCTATGGCAACATGGTGACAGGCAACCAAGGTAATTGCATGCGGTACAAGAAGCCAAGAGATCTTTTCACGGCATGTCGTTAAAATTAGGAAATGCATTTTATTGTGTTAGCAAAGATCTACCATAAAAAAGTGATTATTTTAATTAGGGGTAAAAAATATCTGTCACGTGTTCTTTTCAAATGTGTTTACATGTTTGATTACCACACCATGAATGACTTGATTTTTTTTTTTGCATGCAGGGATAGCAAACACTTTGCCAATCGAACCCTGGTACATTGGAGGACCTGTTATTAAGGGATTTGGTCGTGGTTCAAAGATGCTTGGAATACCTACTGGTATGTCAATGTAAGGTCTGCCAAAAAATCTAAAAATCTCACATGCTAATCTAACCATTATGAAAGGCTCCTTTAAAACTAAACTGTCTGTCATTATGTATTTGGCAATTTGCTGAATCCAATTAATTCATGGAGTTCCATCTTCAGCCAATTTATCAGCAGACGACTTCTCCTCAATTCTTGCTCAGCAAGCATGTGGTGTATACTTTGGTTGGGCTGGACTTTCTAAGCGTGGTATCTATAAGACAGTTATGAGCATAGGATGGAACCCATACTTCAACAATTCCAAAAAGACAATTGTGAGTAAATGGAATGTGATAGATATGACAACAATTTTGATTTTTTTTTCTGGTTTTTTAACTAAGTAAAAGGTTAAGAAATTTATAAGACAGCTCATAAACCCATTTAATCTTGGAGACGTGCACTGCATGTAATGTAATTCAAGGAACCATGGCTGCTTCATGAATTCAAGGAAGATTTTTATGGAGAGGAGCTGCGTCTTGTTGTTGTTGGGTACATCCGTCCTGAGGTATTTTCTTCAAAGACATCTTGTTTTACTTGATTACAAGTTTTCATTCCTTAAAAGTATCGTTTCTGATTTTGATATGAAAGTATTGTTTCTGATTTCTTTTCATGATAATTGCAGGCCAATTTCCCATCATTAGAAAGTTTGATAGAAAGAATTCATGAAGACAGGCATGTAGCTGAGGAAGCCCTTAATCTACCTCCCTATTCTGAGTACCAAAATCACCCATTCTTGAGTACCATCCAATCTAGAGAAACTAACAACTAAAGTTTGGATTGTCTGAAAAGCTAGAGAAACTGTTATCCTCTTGGCAAATTAAAGACATTTGAAAATTATGATGCTTTAATCCACAATACCACAAGTTTTGTAATGAAAAAGCAATGATTATTTCAAACGTGTATGTACGCTTGTGTGCATTTAAATGCTTGTGCAATGCAACTATTAAAATACAGAATATGAAAGAAAACCTGACTTTCAAGTGTGCAGAGCAGCAAAAACTAACAAGGCTAAAGGCGGCTATTAGTTTCATCAGTTCTGAGAGTTAGCAACCCTGGGGAGAGCTTAAACTTATTTGAATTAATATTTACAGCATGTTCATCATTTAGGGCATAGTTGGGAAACTTGCCCAAACCAAAAACTTGCCAAGGTCTGAAAAATAAATTTTGGGGAAAACTCAGCCAGTTTTCAACAAAAACTCGAATACTTTAAAAATTGCTTAATTTTAATTAGAAATGCATTTTTGTGCAAAATTCAATGAGAAGATACTCCAATGAGTCAAAAAATGAGAACACAAAACAAACAAGCTAGTCTAGATATATTTAAACACAAAGTGGGTACAAAATCGCATTCTCCTAAGGAAGATTCATGACTAGAAGCAAAATAGTAAATAATTCATGTAAAACTGAAAGTAAATACATCATTCCGATTACATCTTCCTCTTCTCAGTTCTAATAAAAACTAATGGATAGGTGGAATTAGAGGGTCTAATCATAGAAGTCTGCACTGGCCATGATTGCCTTCTTGCTCGGTATGTCTAACTTAGTTTGAGGCTTGTCCTCAATCCTAGATATAGGTCTGCCTCTAACTTCTCTTGACACTAGCAGTGACTTTTCCCCTCAGCAAAATACAAGTGACAAAATGAGAAATGAAACTGATTTGGGCAGTTTTTTGCCTTTAACTGCTGTTATAAAACTACAACTGAGTTTTTAACAAAAAGTCTGCAAGTTTTTGTTGACAATAGAAGTCATAAAAACTCGCCAAGCCAGAAAACTCGGCCAGTTTTTGAAACTTGAAGAGTACTCTGCTAGTAGACATCTATGGTTTAGGGTACCCTAGAATTCACTGTAGAAGTTTGAAGGCCAATTGTTGAGCATCATATTACCTGAATTTATTTGATAGTCCATATGTTGAAAAATGAATGAAATATTCTAATGACGTCCACGAGGCTGAAGTAGTCTATGGGACTTCGTAAGTAGCACACACCCTACACTAGGATGACAAGGTTCTAAAGCACTTTGTAACCTATCCTTTAAACCTCTTCTTCGACAATGTATATTGATCACAAGGTAGGTTGTTTTGTCTTGCTATGTTTCTTCGAATAGAGTACTTAAATTGTTTGCTTCTAAAATATACACATAGTAAGAACATATGTCATTGTATGCTAGGCACTCAATGATAAAATGTCGCCCTGCCTCTACCACACCCATGCTGCAAAATATCCATACCTTTTTTCTCCATTCTTCTTTAGATATCATTCATCTACCCATTTCACACATCAATTGGTGAGAACTAATCCTAAGTTGAGCTATGATGATTTTTGCTCTCCGTTTGATATTTTTACTTTTATGTATGATTATTTTCTTATGGTCTCTTGCGGGGTTAATCTTGTTGATATAATAGGCCTTTTTATGTCCATTTTTATGATATTCTTGTATTTTACCCCGCAAACTTTTTTATTTACTCATTGGTATCTGGACATTTTTGTATGTTAACATCCCATTTTTTTTAATCCATTTGTCATTTTGCTTAATAGCCATTATAGCAAATTTCATACACCTATAGATCCTAAACAACAAATTGGATTTCAATGATTTTTTTATTGTCTCCACACATTCACACTTAATTGCTTATACTTATTGTTCTGGCTTCTAGGTTGTAACAATGCATGCATCGGGATCTATTGTACATGCAAGGGTAAAATAGTGGCCATTTTAAAATGTTGCCCAATACCTACTTAATGATACCCAATAAATTTTCACTCTACCTCGAAAATTGCCAATACTAATGCACAAATGTAATAATAGTCTTTCAAAAATCGCCTTTACTTATGCACAAATGCATTAATGGACTTTAGTTATCATTGTTTTGATTTCTTTTAAGTTAGTAATTGTGGGTTCAGGTATGTGTGCAGTGTGTTGCTATTGGAATGCGGGTGGTAATTGAGGTTTCTCTTCTATAGATTATAAATTAAATAATTTCTCATATATATATATATATGAAATTACTTCAAAGCGCTACTTTTAGACATGCTAGTGTAACAATTAATACAATCCAAATCTCCACAATCTCAACAAATATATGACCATAATTGCTCAAGACAAACATTTCCATGTTTATAAAATGAACATGCATCCAAATGAAGTAGAATAGTTACACTAGTTGCAATATATATTAAATAATACATAGATGTCTTCAAAAAGTCTACGTCTTTCAAATTTGATGTCCTTATTACTAATTTGTGTGTAAAGCTCTTCAATACATTTAACACCCTATAAATTTGAAAATACATTGAAATTAATTGTGATATTCTAAGAAATAAACTCATGATTTTTTATGTGAACTGTAATAAACGAAAATAAAAATATCAAATTTGATATAAATTATATTAATATTAATATTTAAGGTTATGATTAAATTTGTATGTTATTGCATCATTACAACTTACAATTAATCTATTATTACAATGATATTTTGCAACAACAATGGACAACTATCTAAGATATTTTAATTATAGATCATGAAATATAATCTTCAATATTAATATAAATGATTTGCATTATCTATATAAAAAAGTGGATATTTTTATACATCGAGACATTAAGTCAACATTTAAACAATATAATTTTAATAGCTTACACTACTAATAATAATGGCAATATCACCCCAAAGACATATGATTCTTAAGAAACTCTTATCACACAACACTCTCTTTTTATAATCTAGTTGTTAACACTACATTTCTAACTAGAACAATCTACATTTATTGGTGTTACCTTAACACATTGTTGTTTATGCTGTCTCTACATTTCCCTTTCCTTTTATTGGTTGAAGTTGTGCTAAAAAAGTGATAGGTGATACGTTTAGAGGTAGGGCTCAAAAGCTCTTAAAATACCAAAACCAAGGTTAGCACAATTGATGAAGTGGTAGTTTTCTTTGATTGAGATATATATATATATATATATATATATACACACACAGCAAATAGAAAATGTAAAACTAAAAGCCCATATTTTCATTGATATAATTGGAATCACAAATTTGTTATTGGGACTTTTATATGCTCTTCTTCATAATTTGGAGGACATAGGGATGTAGACAAACAATTATAGTTCTCTTTCATAGTTTGATTCACTTTCTTAAGTTTCTACATAATTTTACCAAAATTATTATATAATTTAGAATAATTTATAATATACAGTTAGTTGCATTTTCTCTTAATTGTATCTACATAACATAAATATCATTTGCATTACTAGCATATCTATGTTGTTGATTTTCCAATTTTCACATTTACCCAATCAACACAATCTTTAAAATATGAACTGTAATGTCCCCATTGGTTGCCAACATCAGAATTACAGGGATTAGCCTAATATTGGATCCTCGTAGGCTAATTAGGATGGTTAGAGGGTCTTCTGAGGATTGATTCTTCTCCAACATTCAACAATTTATGGATTTGGCCTTCGTTCGATGTCATTTGGACTCCACTTTCCATATTATGTATAGTATGTTAGGGGTAATAGAGATGGACCCTTTTTATTTTTAGAAAGTGTACTTGGTCACATGGGGAATTATGAGGAGAGATTCCTATTTCAAATGGCATGGTAATTAAACAAGTATTTCAAGAGATATTAAAGTTTAAGTGACTTAAGTGATTTATTTAAATATTTTAATGTTATAAAGTTATAAAGTCACTTAAGTGACTAAAAGACAAAATAGTCTTTTATCCCACATTGCTAAGTTGTTTGCATCTCTCCTCATTCCAAGGTTATAAAAAAAAGCATTTGAATTGGGATTTTAACCATGAAAAGAAATATATTAAAATATTATTTTGGAAAGGCGATTTCTTGAATGTGACTGGCCATTGTAAGGACGTAAACTCTTAACAACAAGGAGAAAGAACTGGACCTAGCCCCACTAGTTTCTTGGAGAATAATCTTTTGGAAATAATTGGTGGAAATAATCGTAGTGCTTGTGGGAGTTATTGCAAATGCAGTATGGTAATTAAAACAAAGGAAGACAACAATACATCAACATCTTGATATACATCGTAGTAACCTTCAGTGAGGACGAGAACCTTATTGAACAGGGAAGACACTTGGATTGGTAGCCACGTGATCCTTAGACAGGTTGCGGGAGTTGGCATTGATATTGCAGAGATCAAATGTGGGTTCAAACGTGTGGGGAATGAAGGAAAGCCACTCTCCAGGGTTCCAACAACTAAGGTGAGCATTTAGTAGGAGCACATAGGGCATAGAAGTGTGGGCATCTAGACGTGTGCAGTGAAAAAGCACAGTGACTTAGAATCGACTTCCACTATGGTATCCTCCAATGCAACTCACAATGGTATATGGCGACTAGTCATGAGCATGGAATAAGTGCAACAACAAACCCATAACATTATAGAAACATCCACTCTTGTCTGTAAATAGGTACTACCATATCTCACTTGCATATACAGTTGTCATTGTTTTAAGTTAATCTCCACATGATTTGAGAGTCTAGTCAATGTGTTTTAATCAACTGATGTTAGTTGTTGTTCTATTATAAATCGATAGTTCAAGTTGTGTTACTATGCCATTTAATTGTGTCTAATCTGGAAGTCATTATTTCACTTATAATCCAACTACTCAACAACATTTTAGTAAAAAATGATGTTATAGTGGTACTTGCTTGAGACTCTCTATTTGCACACCAACTGTTTGACAAAATTCCATCAGGACAAATTTAAATCATCTTATCAGATTAGGCAAGGATTCTTATAGTGGTATCAGAGCCAAAACATCCTGCCATCCCATGAAGTCTATTAAAAAAGAAAGAATTTAGTAGTCATCCTGAAAAGATTATTTATTTTTGAGACATGCACCTTGGCGTGAACTGCTATGATATACTTTGGCAAGGGTTTCATCAAAAATTTTATCTAAGACAAATATTTGCAGCTCTAATTTTTTTATTATCAAAGTTGGAGAAAAACAAGCTATATTGTTAATATTGCTGCTCGTTCTTCTACACAAAGAGCTTATTTGTTGGAAAGGGAATGACTTAGCACTGGAGTTTAGTGCTTTTAAAATAGGCAACATTGATCTTAATCACTTCCGTCACACTTGATATCGAAAAATATATTGAAGACTTAACTATGGTGAATATATTGTAAGTGGCAAACTTAATATTCTATGAAGAATTGGAAGGGAAAATTTTTAACTATTGTGAATGAAGTTTAAATTGATGGGGAGTACATTTTAATATTTCTCTACTGAAGTAGTGTGTGGTTACAATTTGCTTGTGGCACGAGTTGGGTGTAGTGGGGTAGGAAAGTTATTTTTATTTTTAGTTTACTATTGCATTTGGAGTGACCAACACTCTAGTTTTTTGTTTCCTATGGACAAACATGGAGGACTGGTAGTTCTAGAAGTCGATGGAGTAATGAGGAATTTAGCATGAAAATGAATGCTTTGCAGGAGAGTACGAAAAAACTTAAGCTTCATCAACATATGTTGATGGAGAGTTTTTCGGATCCAGAGATAGTTGAGAGGGAAGCGAGGTATATAGTTTTTGCCTTTAGAAGGCTGATATCATGTTTGTAGGGAAGGAAGCTTGAGTTTTCCTCGATTGGTGTCCATGATGCAAATGTACTTGTATTTAGTATGACACCTGCTAGTCCTATATGCAGTGTTGATGATGGACCCATTTCACAAAGATCAGTAGATGTGTTAGTACCCTTGGTGGATAGTGACACTAAGCTTCATCACATTGAGGCCCCCAGAGTTGTTGCAGTTAGTGCAAAGATAGTTGATGTAGTTGTTACTAGTGATACTTTAGGCTCTCTTGAGGAGGGAATTATTATTGGAGATTTGTATGCGAGTTGTCATAGTGTTACTCTAGTGCAGGAGGTAGTTGCTTCCTCAGGTGAGACTGATGCATGTCTGGAGTCACCCAGCTGTGATACCAGTGATTTGGGTGTTATAGCGAAGTCAATTGATGTGGGTTCATGCTCTAGCATTATTGATTCACAACTTGGCATAGAGTCATGTGTATAGAATCAGGTGACGATAGTGGAGACTCTATTAGGTGATGGGGATGTAGATAGTGTGGACATCTGTGGTGATTTTTTGGATGATGCTATGATTTGTATTAGGTATGATACCCCTTGTCAGATATTGGGTGATGACTCTTATGAGACTTTGGATGAGTCTCAGGACCAATGCTTACAATATCTTACTATTGAGGTGGGAACTAAGACATGTGGGGAGATTGAGATTGCAAGGGCTTCTATTTATTAAGAGGAGTTGTTTGAGGTACATAATAGTTGTATCTTAGATGCAGAGTTGCGCAAGGATGATAGCACATGTATGAGTGATCTTGTGGTGGACAATTCTGATTCAGTTTCCTATCACAGTGCAGTTAGTGAGACACAAAGTTTACATAGAATTTAAGGGTTAAAAAGGCATCATGTGACTTATAGCTGAAGGTGAGTGATAGTGACATTTATTCATCTCTTGATCATTATGATGTTATTCAACATATGATAGCTACATTTGGTTGAGGTGCCCTAGTGTTAAATGAGCATGGTGATAGTAGTCTTTCCCTAGCAAAGGTTCATGTGCTTCAAGAGGTTGTTAGGATCTTGAAGCATAGTTATTGTTAGTTAGTTGATGACAGAGATTACCTTATGGAGTGGGGTAGCACCTACTATGAGGCATTGTTAGGGATAGAGAGGAGGTGGTTGAGCTCACTTGGGAGCTTGAGGTGATGGTGGACTCTCTTCAGTGTACTCAGTTGTCTCTTCAAGAGTCACAATCATAGTTGGGTGAGGTTACCGTGGAGTTAGAACAGGTATAGTCAACCCCAGTCCTAGACCCTATTCAGTTAAACAGTATGATTGGTGGCGAGTTTTCTTCTACGGTTGAGGATGAGGGATGTGATGACATGGAAAACACATTCATCTAGGATATGAATGTAGTATGTACAAAGGATGCAAGAGCATTAGGGGAGACATGCTCTCATGGTGATTTGCTTCCTTCTACTGGAGGTGAATCTATTTCTTCTTTTCATATAGTTGGTAGCATTGGATAGTTGGCATTGTTAAATTTTTAGAAAGATCAATTGTAGATTGTAGGGGAGATGATTGATGCTTCCACATATAATTTCTATTGTACTGAATCATTCATAGAGTTTTTACTTGAGAGCTCAGATTTGCGGGAGGTTTCATATAATATATCTGAGGGTGCTCTCAAGCTATTCAACAATTGGTGAGGAAGATTGCAGAGACCTTGGCTACAATGCTTCCCAATAGGGATTTTGTGGTTAAGCTTGTTGAGAGGGTTTCCCAAGATCCTACCCGACCCATAGTTCAGAGTCAAAGATTGGAGCCATCTTCTGATTTCTAGTTTGATGATGATAAGCCCTTGATAAAGATTGGGAGTTTTCATTGAAATTACACTATGAAGAATTCTCATCATTTTTCTTTTGACCCATAGGTGGAGCACTTGGTTTTCAATGTTATGGATGGTAACAAAGGTTTGGTATTCATTACACCCGCAGAGGACATACTTCTCCGTTAATGGAGGGAGATTTTGTGATACAGGGTATTGTGAAACAGTTGGATGTGCTAGTGAATGAGATGAATCAAAATCACAAATGGATGACCCAACTGATTTCAAAGCCAAGATTTGAGAATAGAATGATATCGCTTTTACTAAGAGTGGAAGGTGATGATACAATTGTGGCTTTAGATTTGGAGAACATTTCTTATGAGACATTGGATGAGTTGAGCACAATTGAGGTGGAATGTGATGAGAATTTATGTCAGGTTAAGTTAGGTGATGCATTTTTTGGCATGAGTTACCCAGATCATGTATTTGATGGCAATGCAATGATAAAGGGAGTAGGAGCATTTGAGGATAATGTCATATCAACAACCACGTCTTCTATGCTAGTTTAGCCATCCAATTACGAGTTTAGCAGTATGCAAGTAGTTGTATATGTGTGCTTTGATGGTAGTACACTTGTTATTGTTGATGAGGTGAGCAATGTAGTGATAGAGTCATGTTATACTAACTATCAACAAAGTGCAGATGTTCACTTCATGAATAGTCCTACATTTGACATGGATGCAACAATGTCTTATGACAATCCATTGTTTGAGGTTGATATTGATCACTCACCTGAGTGGAGTTGGGCTTGGTTTTCACCATATGTAATGGTTTAGTTTTTTGTTGTGGCAGTTAGTAACATTCTTGTGTCCACAGATTTTGACATGGCTACACCTATAATTGATACAGTTGGCATGAGTGCATATGGTTCTCCTGTAGCTACATCTCTTCAAGGGATTGTTGATCTGAATTCCAGTCTAGTTTATAATATATGGGTGGGGACCAAGATGAAGATATTTCTTATGGGGGATTCTTTTGGTGATATTCTACCTCCTACATCATTAGAACAAGTTTTGAGTGCTATATTGTAAGTTATGTTGTTGGTCCTGATGATGTTAGTGGTATGTTGTTGGTTCACTGTCAATAGGGGTGTCACATACTACTTCATTTGGGATCCAGGTGGAGGTTGGAGTTCACTGTGATTGCCGGATTGCTTGAGGGCAAGCAATCTCAGGAAGGGAGGACTGTAATGTTCCCATTGGTTACTAGCATCCAAATTTCAGGGATTATCCTAATATTGGATACTCGTAGGCTAACGAAGATGGTTGGAAGGTCTTCTGAGGATTGATTCTTCTTCAACATTTAGCAATTTATGAATTTGGCCTTCGTTCAATGTCATTTGGACTCCATTTGCCATACTTAGAATGTATAGTATTTTAGGAGTAATAGAGATGGACCTTTTCTATTTTTAGAAAGTGTATTTAGTCACATGGAGAATTATGAGGAGAAATTCCTATTTTAGACTACATGGTAATCAAACAAGTATTTCAAAAGATATTAGAGTTCAAGTGACTTAAGTGATTTATTTAAATATTTTAATGTTATAAAGTTATAAGTCACTTAAGTGACTAAAAGATGAAATTGTCTTTTATCCCACATTGCTAAGTTGTTCATATCTCTCTTCATTTTAAGGTTATAAAAGAAAGCATTTGCATTTGGATTGGGACCATGAAAAGAAATATATTAAAATATTATTTTGGAAAGGCCTTTGCTTGAATGTGGTTGGCTATTGTAAGGACATAAATCCTTAACAACAAGGAGAAAGAATTGGATGTAGCCCTAGTGATTTCTCGGAGAATCATCTTTTGGAAATAATTGGTTGAGCACTTTTTTAGCATGTTCGAACAAGATTGAAGACTCAACATATGAATAGGTACAACTGAGTGATTAATAGTAGTGCTTGCGGGAGTTATTGTGAATGCAGTATGGTAAATTAAAAAAGACAAAAATATGTCAACATCCTAATATACACTGTAGTAACCTTTAGTGAGAATAGGAGCCTTATCGAATAGGGAAGACACTTGGATTGGTAGCCACATGATCCTTAGACAGGTTGCGGGAGTTGGCATTGATATTGTAGAGATATGTGTGTTCAGACATGTGAGGAATGAAGGAAAGCCATGCTCTACGGTTACAACAGTTGAGGTGAGCATTTAGAAGGAGCACATAGGGCATAGAAGTCTGGGCATCTAGAAATGTGCATTGAAAAAGTACGATGACTCAGAATTGACTTCTACTACGGTATCCTCCAATGCAACTTACAACAATAAATGTTGACTGGTCATGAGCATGGAATAAGTGTAATAACAAACCCAAAACATTATAGTAGCATCCACTCTTGTCTGTAAATGGGTCTGCACTACCATATCTCACTTGCATATATAGTTGTCATTGTTTTAAGTTAATCTCCACATGATTTGAGAGTCTAGTCAGTGTGCTTTAATCAACAGATGGTAGTTGCTATTCTGTTATGAATTAATAGTTCAAGTTGTGTTATTATGCCATGTAATTATGTCTGATTTGGAAGTCGTTATTTCATTTATAATCCAACTAGCTCACAACATTTAGGTAAAAAATGATGTTATAGTGGTACTTTCTTGAGACCCTTTGTTTGCACACCAACTATTTGACGAAATTCTATCAACACAAATTTAAATTATCTTATCATATTAGGAAAGGATTCTTACATAAACTATTTATTATGCTTTTGCTACGATTCATATGATAGTGCAATATACACACTTAACGTGATAGTGCAATATACACACTTAACGTCATTGGTTGTAATATACACCAAAGAGGACCCTACATTACATGAGAAGAATTTGAAATGAATGGATGACACATAACTCATTTTTGTTCATCATACCAGGCTGATGATAATCTATTTTGGGAGTGATCAAGGGAGAGCCCCTATGGACACACCTTTGGTTTTCTATATAAATAGTTTGTCTGTGCCCTTCTAACACAAATTAGGTTAAACTACTGTATGAAGTACCCAATTATTTTAATAATATTTTATAAACTCATGCAAATAATTAATTAAATAACCACACAATTATTCTAATAGCACCAAAGTTTAATTAAATTCATTAAAATCTATAGGTAATTACCAATTGTAAGAGAAACTAAACATTGATTTTGAGTTGATATTAGAAGATTGAATATATTTTAAATATATGATGTCAAAATTTTCAATTAGAAATGAGTTATAGGTAAATGCATTTTATATTTAAACTACCATTTGAATTCTTGTTATTCTAAATTATTATTTTCATTTTTCATTTAATTATTTGCAAAGTCATATTATACTTAACACCTTTGATTTTATTTATTAAAAAATAATTAATAATCTTTTTCAAGTTATTTCAAACTTATGTGCTATAGTCTAAGAATATATTTTTTCTCGATAAATTGCATTCATGAGAGTTGATCCCTTTTAGTTAACCAAATTTTAAAAAAGAGGTTGCTTCCTACTAGTTAACTATACTAAAATAAATACAAGGTTTAAAGTCTTAGGAAAAATAGGGTATCATGGTCCAACAATGACAATTAAAGCCAATTTTGGAGTGGCATAACAACCTACATAACCTATGAATAAATGAATACAATATATAATCCACATAGAAACACACACCACTCTTCTCTTCTAGGCTATTGTAAAAAGTCAATTAACCATTCTATTCTTTTGGATTCATCCATGCCAAATATTGTCTTTAAGAAAGAACTATTTTTTTCTTTGTAATGATGTTGATTTGATAAGAGATGAAGACCAAAAGGTGGGAATATAGAAACCCGTTGAGCTATCATTTTGCATGATGCTTAACTATAGGAATCCTTTCGAACTCCTCTCTTGAAAAGTCAATCTTGGGGATCAATTCCAAGGTTTCATGTGATCTGGAAACCTATTGGAATCTACTCAGTTGAAGATAAATGTGAGTGTTCAGAAGGAGGCCTTTGTTGGTTCGCATGACTTTGGATAAGATGTAAAATTTGTTCGCTGCTTCAAAAGAATAAAACACACCAAAAAGAACTATGTTTTTGTATTTTCTATTTTATGATGAATGCAATCTAACAATGCAACTATATGAATTCCTAATCTAACAAAGGGGTTAGTAAAGGAAATAATAAAGATAGGGTGACAAGAAGTTTAAGCAAATAACATGAAAAGTAAATCCCAATGGACATAAACTACAGAAATAATGCATCTGTGAATTAAGCTTTCGAAAAGATCGGTAGGTAACTAATGGAAGTAGGAGTAGCAATTCCTTAATTCCACAGATGCAATCGTTGGTGGGGAATTCAATAACCGTATGATGTTTCACTTTTCATCAAATTGCAAAGGCATGGAAAGTGTACTCATGCGAGACAAAAAGCTATGAAGGAACAAAATGGGTGATCTCTTCTCAAACTAGATACATCAACAAAATTTGTAAAAATCATAGCAAACACTAGAGTTAAAGGATTGCACAACCAGAAATAATCCAATAAGCTTTTGGCTCAATTACATTCCATGAACATACATCCACAAAATATAACACACTTAGGCAAGAATCACTACACTCCAAATGCGAGCACCAAAAGCATATATTATTGAAAAATAATGGTAGCCTTGATTATATATTACAATCCAGTATTTATAAGAAATCTTCTTCTCAATTTTTGTTGAGAGTGAGAGATATCTTTATGCAATCATATGCTTTAAACTAATAAAACAAATCTATTTATATACAAACTATCTATTTAACTAGGACTTCATCCATTTTTATATCATTAATTGGATGCATGAGCCTTTACATGTCATAAAACAAAAAAAATGAGGAAAATAAGAAGAAGAGGGCCTTTAGTTGATGTAGGTGTCTCTGAAAGTGTTAAAAATAGAAGCTCCATTTTCACTAGGCATTTGTCAGAGTTAAATTGCTGTCAGAATGCATTTTTGATGCATTGAAAGCTCAAATTTTGGAACTGGCAGTTAACTATCAATGCACCTTTGAATTCTTCAAAATATTCCAAAACACTTTTCAAAAAGCACCTCAAAAATTAGGCTCCAAAATTGTAAAATTTCAATAAGTGTCAAAATTGGAATTTTGGCATCTAGGTTTTGTTCCCCTTTATATCAAAGCTATGTCTGGATATTTGCCTTTAAATTTCTCTATTATCTTAGTGACCTGAGCTGCATCTGGTAAATCTAAGGCATTATATTTATCCTTTACTTTCTGCATGTAATTATCCACTTCTATATGGGTTTCTGCAAAATCCCTGAGTTTTGTATCAAGCTCCAATAAAGCTTCTTCCGTTCTAAATGCCTGCAAGATATCCTCATCATTAGAAACTTCATCAAAAGTTTTCTAAAATTTCTCAACCATTACCGCTATAGGTATTAGCTTTTCCCCTACATCATCCTCAAAAATGTCCAGACATGCATCACTATAATGCTTCTCAGCTTCCAAAATTTGCTCTTGGGCTTGGTCCTTGAGCCTATGAATCTTCGCCTATAATGAATGCATTACTTTATTTCCATCCGCAATCTTCTCAATCCAATCATCTATTAAATCTAGTTCCTCCACTGTATATACATCCATGAGCATCCAACACCTTTGGCCTTTGATTTCTTGTAATGCCTGTAAATCTTTCCCCTAGGTATGCACTTCATCCATTAAACCAAAATCTTGATTAAAAATTGCTACTATCTTATCTACTTTCTCCTATAGAACATGTAATAATTTGAGATTTCCCTAAATAATTAGTACACCTTTTTCCTCAAAAATTTCTTGCCATTGCTGATAGGCATTCAAAAATGATTCCAATTGCACTACACCCCTATCCCTTCTCTGAATTTCTGCATTTAGAGTTTCTGTAGGATCCAAGGTGCCACCAACTTCACTCAAATATCCTTTTAGGATTTTATTTTGTCGCCAAAGTGTTATCAATTCTGCCCCATCCTATTCTAGGCTCCTAAACACCTCCTTCATGCCCGTGATAACCATTAGCTTTTCAGTTTCTAAGGTTGGCTTTCTAAGCATGACCTACTGGGTCTGATAATCCCATGGAGTCAGTTCTTCTACATTTGATTGCAGAGGAGGGATAGCTACATGAGTGAAAAGATCCTGATTATGATCACTCGTAACAAAGGCCAATGCTTGTGCATCCTTTGGCGGTGAATCAAGCCTCGTCAAAACTTCTTTCTATTCCATTATATCATCCTCTTCAGTGGTGAACTGTTGCTTCTTGTTTCTAATCACTTCTTTTCTAAGCCATCTTGGAACATGTTGTACTGGGGACTTACCTCTAGAGGATGAAGGAGTTTTATCAGCTATACCCTTCCCCTTATCACTCCTTTCTAGAGTCTTCTCCATTTGCAGTAGATTTGTGATAGGAGTCTCCATATCTATGGAGCCCACAGTTCTCACCTTTGTGTCTTGGGAAGTTTGCTGAGGTTGTTTAATTATCTTTCCCTCTTCAGACACTTCATCAGTGGATACTTATTGTGGTTCTTCTTCATGCTTCGTTTGGACTTGTTCAGCTTTTGTACCTAGAGGAAGAGGGGTAGCTGATCCCTTGTCTACACAAAATGTGACTAGTAATTGGGATTCTAAAACTGTCTTAGGTCCTTGTGGTTTAGGGGGCATATGATTCCAATCCTCTTGTTGAGGTTGATTAGTTGGCATATCTCTGATCTTGTTTCCAACCAACTCGATACCCACGGGCATAAAGTCAAAATTTGACATCTGAAAGACATCAATGCCCTCCACATCTTGCTCATCTATCCACTATTGAATTTTATCCTTTGATGTAGTGGTTTTCATGGGTTCATCAGGGATAGACGGTGGTGTGATCATGGAACTTCTCCTTTGTTCTTGCTCTATGGCTCTGGCTAGTCGAGTCCTCTGACTCAAAGGTAGATTGTCCTCTTCCTCCTCATCACCCTCTTCTTTTGCCTCTTCTAGAATGGTTTTAGGGATAGATGGAAAAGGAATGAATTTCTTGATCACCTTTTGTCTCCTCTTTACTGAAGTCTTAATCTTCCTTCTTTTTGGTGTGGAGGGGGAGGCTTTCTTTTTTCATCGAGGCAGGGAAACCTCTTGTACCTCATTTTCTATTTCTAGTTCAAGTGGCACTTGGGAAACTAGAAGAAGTTGGGGATCACCTTGGGCTTGTGCACCTTCTATATTTTTTGGCCCTTATATTTTCCTCTCCTTGTTGTGGAGGTGCCATAATTTCTCCCTCTTTTGATTTACCTCATTGTGGAGAATTCCTCTTTCTCTTGCCCTTACCTTTCACCTTTTGAGCTTGATAATAACCAACCAACCTATCAAGTTGATGCATCGTTTCTTGCCTTGTTGGTGATTAAGCTATAAATGTAGGGACAATGACCTTTTTCCCTCTACCTTTGGTTGGATGGGCTTGTGTATGTAAGATCGCAATCTTAGGAATTGGATCATGTTTGAATGGTTTCTTGATACAATCCTACGTCAATTTGACAACATGCCTCACCCTATGGTTGATGTCTGATTTTTCGTCCCTATCAACCTTGGCATTCATAATAGGCCATTCACCAATATTATCCCTATTAAATAAAGGATCAAGCAACTCCTCCATGTCTTGCTGCACAATCTTCAATGAAATCTTTATCTTCAAGGCCTTGTCTACCAGATACAAGGTCATCCTACAAAAATCCCTTATATGGACATCGTAGTCATTTGTTGCATTCAGCCAATGATCTTCAATGGATTCTTCATGTTGAAATGTCTTTCTCGCTAAGTACTGAACTCGCCCAATATTATCAAAATAAGGTCGAGGATAATTATATTCTTCCAATGGATACTGATCCTATTCACATTCAAAAGAGGGGATATCTTGCCTCTGGTCTACCTAAAAAGGTCCTATAGTCATAGGCCAAGTCCAACATGTTTTATGTTGTTTTCTAACTCTATCATATGTAGACAAGAGTTTTCAAGAGATCTCCAAGAGAATAATCCTGTTTCTGGGATACCTAGGGAGCTTCTTAGGGTTGAGAGTTGTTCCTGCTACCCTTAGATATGTGAAAATATGGAACTAGATATAATAAGCTTCGACTAAGGATATTTGTGTAGCTGTCGCCTGTGATATTATTTTTGCATAATCTCCTTCTATAAACCAAATTATGGAAAAGATGAAAGCATTGTTTCTATATTCTTTGCTTTGCTCTAAAAGCCTTTTCTTCACTAGCTGAGGGTATACAATATATGGCCATGCATTGGCATCCTGCATGCTACCCCTCTTGTAAAGCCCTGGATAATTTGTCACCCTTGTGGCTAACAAGTACACCAAGTATGATGTCATGTAGATTTTTCTATTGTTCTTTGTCACCACCAACTGCTCACCCAAATTTTGACTGAGAGTAGTCGCCCAATCCAGTGGCATCTCAGCTTTCTTTATTGTCTCAATAAAATGCACCATGAAAATGTTTAGGTGTTCGGTTGTCGAAAAACCCATAACTCTACTCAAGAGTATAATTGAGTATCTAGTATCCTCCTTCATGTATCCTCTTGTCATGTCTACTTTGCTCATTTTCTTTCCCAAATGAGGCTTCTCTATGAGGTAGGTAGATTGGATGATCTCAGAAGCCTCGTCAATATGTTCTAGATACCATCTCTCCTCTTGCTCATAGGTTAGTCTAATGAATTGGTCCGCCCTTGGGAGATGGAAAACTTTCTCTATGTTCTTGGGTCATAGATTGAGGATGATCTCTCCCGTAATACTCTTGACTACCCTCTCCCTGGGAACAAAATGTTTTGCAAGTGTCATGATTAGTTTTGAAGACTGTATTGACACCAAGTGTGATGAAGCATTAATGAGCCTTGATCTAATTAATGTATATATCATTTGGGACCTTTCAGTTGGTTTTTTGAAAATATTTAAAAATTCTCCCAAATCCATGTGACCCAAATCCGTATCTCAAATCTTTGAGTTGTGATCTTGGAACCGTGATTTTGTAGGAATGCTTTGGAACTTGAACAATACTAGTTTTGGTGCCATTTTCTTGCCAAGGGAGGATGATGAAGATGCCATTGTATCTGCACAATAAGATGTCCAGTAGCATGAAATTGAATAAAAATAAATCAATCACACCCTAGTACTGATATGAGAAAAATTTGAAAACTAGGACCGCTTGAAAACCATCTAAAACCTATACTAAAAGGCACTGAAATGCAAAAAAGAAAATTGGCACACCTAGCACACCTATTAGGTGCACCTAGTGTACCAAATTTCTAAGAAAAATCCCAATTATGAGGTGAACATCAGCACACTTCATGGGGTGCACTGATGCACACCTCATTCTCACTCGATGGCCCTTTGTGTTTGAGGGTGAAGACCTTTTAAAGTTTCTTTAAGCAATAAAATAGGTGTGCATCAAGTGCACCTAATTTTTTGAATGTGTTCTTTATGTTTTTTTACAAAATTTTATGTTTGTGAAGGTGCGCAATAGCACACCTAATTAGGTGCACTACTACACACCTTCGAGTTTATAAATGTTTGTGTTATATCTATCTTTACAGGAAAAGATGGTAGGAAGCACACCTAGGAGTCTATGTAGCTACGGTAAGAAGGTCTCAGAGAAGATATATGATAAGTGAGAAGCTAGAGGGGAGGGGGTCAGGGTTATATAGACCTTGACTCACTTGGGTGTTGTGAAGGTCCACAATTGTGCTAGTGCACACTGAAACAAAAACCTTCTTCCTTAGCATTTGGTGCATCAACACACCTAATTAGGTGTGCTGGTGTGCCTTTTGTTTTTTCAAAAGACTTATTTTATCCTAGAACCTTGTTTCTAAAAAATTGGGCTTTTTACTCAGGATCTAGACATGAACTAGGGCACTAGATAAGACCTCAAAAAGAGTTGGATCCTAGACTAGGGATTCAAAAAATCAAAAAATAAAGTAGGGAGTCCCCATTTCAATAAAAAATGGGGCATATGTTGTGTAACCACAACAAAACCATTCCACCAAAGCTCCTTAATCTATAAGCTTTTTGAAATTTGAAGGAAACAAAACCAACACTATATCAAGCAACTTCAAACACCATATCTAGATTTCTTAAAAGACTACATTTTTACTAGTCATTGAGAGAGACCTTTCACTTTTATGTAAGACCTCTCCTCATATGTACTTATTTAAATATGAATTTATTTGTCAAATCCTTTATAGGAGATTTGAATAGATATATGAGCACAACAAGTTGACATTATGAGAAATTGTCATGGTTATTGCTTGAAACCATGTAGAGGACATTATGATAATTCTAACTATCTTACATATAATGATTTGATGTTTGTTGCAATAATATCATTTAATACTTACCCTCATATGAATCATTGGAAATATGAAGACAAGTTCATAAATTCACTAGAAGTATGAATAGTTAAGTATGTTCTAGTAAATTAATCCAAGTAATCTTGAGAGTTGAACTCATCACTACTTTGTCATCATCTTCTCGTAACTTAAATGGTACTATGTGTTTAAACATAGTTGTTATTATTATTACCCTTTAAAAAAATAAAATTCTTGATGTATTTTTCCCTGATTTTTGGGCATGCCATTTTGGTATCAGAGTTTAGGTTTGTAACACTTGGGTAACAATGGGTCCATGTTAAAAGTAGAAGTATAAATGTTACTATACGAAGTAGAAATTTCTCATTCTACAATCTCAATAAGCTAATTTATTCATTCTAAACAATGGTACTAATGAGTAAGCCTAAGAAAAACATGAAATTGGTATTAACAATTTTAAACGGTCAACCATAACAAATAAACCAATCTTAAGGACTTCAAACAAATGATTAGATGCAAAAATGTTGTATTTGTATTAAGGAAGATTATGATCTCATAAAGCATTTGAAAATTATATTGAACACTATCACCTTGGATGAAAACTAAGTTAAGGACCCTAAAATGTTTTTCAATCATGTGATTGGAAATGAGAAAATAACCTAGTAATTAAAGAGAAAGTGTTTCTCATCATCTTTAGTAGAAGTCAGATTATGCCTGACCATATCACTTGTGGAAGTATTGTAGTTCATATCAAGTATGGAAGTGATCAAGTAGACTAGTACTGATTTAGACATTAGAATGTAAGTATAGGAAACTTATGATCTTCATAATTTAATTTTATACCTTAGGATTAAAATACTGTATAGATTAAAAATAAATGGTGAGTGAA
This sequence comes from Cupressus sempervirens, assembly GCA_028749045.1. Classification (NCBI taxonomy): domain Eukaryota; kingdom Viridiplantae; phylum Streptophyta; class Pinopsida; order Cupressales; family Cupressaceae; genus Cupressus; species Cupressus sempervirens. The sequence goes on from CM053787.1 coordinate 257,256,407, forward strand.
TAGGAATGTAACACTCTAAAACTTTGCATTGTTATTAAGCTATTGGGATACCTTTGACCTATTACAGGTTAAAATGTATTATTTCAGTAATATTTGGAAAGAAAACTATAACTCAATTTAAATTTACAAGTAACCTTTGGGAACCTCAAATGATATGATTGTTAGTCTCAGATTAGTTTTGACATTTGAGTGTCAACACACTTAACCAATTCTCAAGATGTTTTTGAGTATAATATAGAAGTCGAGCTATAGTGTGTGCCAAGCTAGTGAACTTTAGGTGTCGAGTGAAGTTCAAGTGCCAAGTGATAAGCAAGTGTTGAGTCACTATAGATGCCAAGTAGAGTATAGATGCCAAGTGAAACAAAATTTCTATAGGAGCCGAGTGAGCCAATTTTCCTATATGTGCCAAGCATCAGCAACTAGTAAGTGTTGAGTAACAAAAAATCAACATATGAGTCTCGAAGGATCTTGAAGATAAGATCAAATCCTTTGTATTACCTATGTAATCAACATACAACCAATAAGAAAAATGGAGAAGGCATGCAACCAATAGGAAAAGTGCAAGAAATGAGCAGGAAATGAAGATTTAATATTGATCTTAGATTCATACCTAGCCCTAAGTCTTTGAAATTTTTAAAAAGAGGACAAAAAATCATTATGCAAGATAGAGGATGTGCGAGAGAGAAGTGTATGGTAAATTATAGTGAAGTGTAGAAGGGTGAAAATACTTAGTGAAGAACAAAGCAACATTGCAGAATCCAATTGATCAAGAATAGAGTATCAGAGTTACATAGAGTGACATATATCAAATCAAGTAAGGATCATAGTAGTCAGAGTAGAACTAGGATCTATAATCAGCAATTGAGGATTCCAAAATATCAAGTCTAAAACTTCTAATACTTTCTAGCAATTGTATTAGATATGGAAATCCTATGGACTTAGGTTGGCCTAGTAGCCATTTGTAAATCCTTTAACAGGGTGGCATTCCAAGTGAATGTACTAAAGTCCTTTAACTAGGCCTACTTTTAGTAGGGTAGTTAAATCCTTTAACCAGGTCACTTTTAACAGGGTGTAATAGTCTTTAACATGATAGGCCTTTCATAGGGCAGGCCATTGGAAGTGGTCAAATATTATAACCTTGAATAGTTACACATTGCTATAGTGATATTTTGTGAGTGTCATCCCCACCCCAGTTTTACCTTCTCATTTTGGAGGGTTTCTAGGTTACCAAATTTTGTGTGTTATCTATTTTCATGCATGTCTTTACTTTCATGTTTATTAGATGAGTTAGATGCATGTGGATGATATCAGTTAAAAGGATTTGAAAAGGTCAAAGTTAGTTACTTTTGACTCACCCCCCTCTTAGAAGTAAATCTTCCCACTTGTTATTTCCAACAATTTGTATTAGAGCTAGGTTCTCACAAGAAGGAGCCTTACAGCTTGGAGAAAAGATTTGGAAATGGAAGTCTACAAACTTGGGAAGATGATAGAGTATCAAGTAATTGATATACAACTTGCCTTACATGCACTAAAAGAAGCTAGAGGAGAATTGAGAAAATCCTTAAAGAGAAGAAGAGAGATTGCCATAGCTGAGAATGATACACAATACAAGGAGATTGACACCACAAATCTATTTTCAAATGGAGATTCCAAAGAATTTGATGTAGTAATAGCAAACCTGATGGAGAAGAATAGAGCTCAAGCAAAAGAAATTAGAGCACTCAATCTTAAACAAGAATCACAAGCCATGATGCTTTGTGAAGTGACTAAATTGAAGAAAAGAGCCATTGAAGACAAGGCTATGCTAGAAGAAGACAAGACAAGCCTTGCCAATAGACTGGAAGAAAAGTCAATTGAGCTAGCAAGAATTTAAAACATGCAGCTGGACACCCTAAGTCAGATGATGAATGAGCATCATGAACTAAATGTTAAGGACATTGAGATCTCTGCACTGGAGATACAAAAAGAACAATTGCAAAATGACCTAAAAAGAGAAAAGGAGATTGTAGAGAGCTTCAACAAACCTAATGAGGCCATCAAGTACTTTGAGCAACTACTAAAATCACCAAGGGCTAGCAATGATACTTTAGGACTAGGATACATTAGCACTAAACAAGGAGAATCATCCAAAACTGTAGAAGAAAGGAGTAACAATGGTAAGAACACTAGACCTACTTGTGATTTCTGTGGTAAAATGGGACATACCTCTAATGTATATAGGAGTAAGAATTCCCATTAGCATGACAAACCTAAGAATGTGAGTCATTGTCATAAGTCCAAAAAGCAAGGACATCAAGCACATGACTGCAAGACTAGAACTATCAAAACATGAAAATTTGAAGGCCATTGCTACAATTGTAAGAAGTATGGACATAGAGCTTTTGAGTGCAGATCAAAGCCTATGTGGGCACCTAATCAGTTAGCTAGAGGAAATAATGGACATCACTGCAATTGGGATTACAACACTAGATATAACTATCATTACTGTTAGGAATATGGACACATTATTGAAATTGCATAAGAACACATTTCAGAGGAAACTACAACAGATGGTTGAGCCAAACCACATGTTTCAATTGCTTGAAGATTGGTTATATTAGCAGGAATTTCCCAACAAGGTCAAATGCATCCAATCCAAAGAACAACAAAGGTAAAGAGAAGGTAGATGTTGAGCACATCAAAGGAGAAATGAATAAGACATGGAAGAAGAAAGATGGGTGTAGCACATCAAATGAAGGGATCACTTCACCTAATAGGTCAAGTAGTCACACTTCATCAAACTAAGCAAGAGAAGGCATGAGGGACTGATTCACAAAGCTTTATCATACATCAATTCCTAGACAAGTAAGCACTGAAAAGAAGAGATTAGCATGAACAAAGATGCAAAGTTAAACTTTCAAGATTTTGCAAGTGTTCTCGAGTTGCCCTCAGATGCCAAGCAAAATTCTAGTACAAGCTGAGTTGATTGTCAAAATAGAAGAAGCTGAATAATTAGTTGAAGCCAAGTTGGCTATGGAAGCTGAGTAAAGAGAAATATTCACTTGAAGCCGAGTAAAGGATACTCCTATGGAAGCTGAGTGTTGAAAAGGCAATGGAAGTCGAGTAATGTAGAATCCTTCAGAAGTTGAGTGGACAGCTGTAAATGCAGTAAGCATTATATGCAATGAAAATAGGGTACATTACCACATTTTCATTCATTTTTCCTCATCACAAATAAAGAGAAAAGATGAGAAAGAGAACAGAGTGAGTTCAAAGTAGAAAATCTAGCATATAAGTAGATTTCAATAGAACAATCTCATCAATGTAAAGGTATTTACGTTTGTGCCGAGTTATGCAATTTAATATTTTCTTTGCGCACAAACCCTAGGTTGCAAGAATGGCTTCTAGCTCTAGGAAAACTCAGGAGAAGGAACCTTTTGAAGTCTAGCTAGTGTCAAATGAGGTCAAACAACCTAATTTTTGCCCAATCCCAAAGGTAGCTTATAAGAACAACCCAGTTGGAGTCCTATTCATCATACCCCCTAAGGTTGTAATGGTTCAGGATATAAGGAGATGTTACAATTGCAAGATTGGAGCCATAGACGACATGAAAATGAGGGAAGCCTATGAGAGATTATGTGAGAATGAAGTGTTGAAGGAAGAATTTTTGATTGTTGAGAAGAAGGGTTTAACGCATGCCCTAGAATTCCCCACAGTATTAAAAAATGAATGGATTAGATTAGTGCTTAGTCGAATACATGATGGAAGTTTATGGTTGGAGGATGGTCTAATAAAAATCATCAAGAGAATTTTTCATAGAGTGATAAGGTACCCAACCCTAGATTGGCCAAAGACCCTTAGGAGTGATTCTAAGGAGGCAATTGAGAAAAAAACAGGTGCCAAGTGGAACAAGAGAGGGATGACAATTAATACTATTCAAGACCCTCTTGTTGATTTTTCTGCCAGAGTCATTGCACAAAAATTCTATCAATCTAGCAGACTTAAGAGTGTGCCTTGCATTGCAATGGATGTAGGCTATACATTGGTGAAGAAGGATCATACCTATGATCTTGCAGAATTGCAACTGCAACAGATTAATGAAAACCTAGTAGCTATAAGGAGAACCAAGGGAGCCCAATGAAAATTTGGTGCCATTTTGATTTGTATATTCTATTATGTTTAGAATGAATTTCCTTCTTTTGATAAAGTAGCCTAGAAGAAAAATAGGTATATCATAGCTGAAGTCAATGAATACATAAAGCAGATGGGAGCTAATTTTGAGACCTTAATGACTAGCTATTTTGAAGACTTCAAGAAGTCAATGAAGTACAGGCTAAGAATTCCAATGTCATTAGTGGATAAACATGTAAATGATGTATGTTTTCTTGTAGATATAGACTATACATACATTCAAGCTACCATATCAAGAGTGAGATGGATAAGATCTCTTGGGTATGAAATAAACATAGATCAAGCATCAACAACAATAATTGCATTACTAGCAGAGGAGATAGATAAGGATGCACCACATTTTGGAATTTATGAGATCAAAAGTGGATATGGAGTTAAAGACTGCCTCCACTCTGAAAAAGAAAGAAAAACTTGTTAAGAAGTTAAAAGCCAAATTTGGGGAAGGCACTATAGAAGCAGTAGAAGAAGAAGGTGAAGAAGTCAAGGATGATGAAGAAGAGCAAGGTCAAGGACCACTTGTTTTAACCCAAGGAATGGGGGAGGATGCAGATGAGGAGAGGTGCTGAGAAATAAGCACCAAAGGTTGAGACAAAGAAAAGGAAAGCTCAAAAATAGCCACCTGCAAAGCCCAAGGGAAAGAAGAAGGCTACAAAGCCAAGTCTAGCTAAGCCAACTACAAGGGCTGATACTAGGGCTACAACTCAAGTAGTAAAAGAATAGGAGAAACAAAAGGCTACAAAATAAGAAGGACGTGCAAAGTAGAAGAAAAGAAGAAAATATGTAGTGCTTCCTAAATTAGATGAAGAAAGAACAGAGTCTGATGAAGAACAATTCAGAATGGTAAGATGTTCTACCACATCAAAATTGGAAAGCATTTCTAATAATATTAGAGATAATGCTGATTTGACTAGTCTAAATACCATAGATTTTAATAAGTTTTCAAAGGAACAACAAAACATAGTGGAAGAGTCCATCTACACTATGATGGCTAAGTTCAAGGGCACTCCACTTGAACTAGACAACTCAATGCCTAAGGAGCTAAGCTCATTAGTTGAGAATAAATGGTATTATTGCCTTAAAATGGAAAAGGAAATAAGGGGGTCTACATTGGCTCATGTAATGCCAGACCTCACAAAAGGTCAAATAACAAAGGCTTGCAAGAAACATGGGAGCAAATTTGCACCCAAATATAGAGCCTTTAGAATTTTGTAGAACCAAATAGAAGATGTTGTGCGAAAGTCCACACAAATGTGAAAATTAATATATGGATTGACAACAGTAAAGGAAGGGTAGGAAGATCCATTTGAGGGGAGAAATGATGAAGAAGAAGAGAATGAGAAAGAGGAAGAGGTAGAGAAAGAAAAAGAAGATGAAATAGTGGAGAAGACACATGGTGAAGAGGCAACAACTAAAGAGAAACAACCAAAAAAAAAGTGTCCAAGACACCCAACTACCACTACCAAGTCCTCCACATACAACACCTATAGATACAGTAATTGTAAAGGATGTTCCTAACACTTCATCTCAAAACATCAATCCTTTAACTACAAAGGATCTCAAAAAGATCCTTCACCAAACTAGAATGCAATCACAGTTATGTACTAACCCAGTTTTGGTGAGTGTGGATGAACTGCAAAAGGTTGTAGTAGAAATCACGAGGGAGAAGGAAAGCACTAAAAAACCACCTAAACAACCTCCCACAGCTACAATAGATCAACCCAAAGAGAAAGAAGCACAGGAAAAAATTGCTAAGGTTGATAATATAGTTATAGTCACAACAACTATCGAGGAGCCAACAAAGGAACAAACAGGGCAAGATGTTCCTACTGCACAAAGTCAAGGTGCATCTCCTCAAATCATCATTATTGATCAAGGTAGTAGAGAAGAGGAGAAAGAAGAGGAGAAAATCCCTAAGGAATAGGAGGTGATACAAACATTAGAAAACTTGCCTACCTTAGGGAATCCTACTCAAAAGCCAAGAACTGATGCAGGACCATTGTAGATTTCAGCACCAAGCTTGAGCTCCACCAAGATTGCAAGGGTTGGAGACCCTCCACTTGATGAAGAAATAGTCATACCTAGTTATGAATCAAGAACTATGAACCTATAGTCGATAAATGAAGTGTAAGAGGCACTAGAGAGAAGGAAAAGATAAGAGATACTCAGAAATGAGTATAGGTAGAAGCAAGCACAGGTGGAAATTGAAGATATATTTCTTGATGCTTTTAGCTTGCAAGTACCTGATAAAACCCAACCCATCATGGAGCAATTGACCAACATAGCGGACTAGGTACAGAATGAAGACCTTGACACTAATGTTAAATTATTAGAATGGTGAGAAAAGAAGTTTTAGATGAAAGTGAATGAGAAAATATCAAGTGAAATAGCACTTTCACAAGTAGAATTGGCTAAGAAGATTGAACAAGTGAAGAAAGTACTTGAGAATGTATTCTCATTGTACAAAAAGTTGTGTGATTCATCATATTTCACACAAGAAACTAGCCAAAGGATACTAAACTTGGAACAAAATCTCATGATTTCTAGCACACAACTTCCCAAAGATCTAGCTTAGAGTGAGAAGCATTTTGCAACTATGCTTCACACACAAAAAGAGTTAGCTATATTAGCAATAGAAGAGGCCAATATTAAGGCTAAATTAATGAAAATTAAATCTTCCATCACCCCACATCTAGAAGTACTCCATAAAGAAATGGCCTATGTAGAAACTATTCTAAAGAAAGACCCTAATCTTTCCATTTTACAAGGCCTTGTACATCTTGCAACAGAGACAACCATCCAACATAAATGATTGGAGATTGCTTTAGATAATTGGGATGATTCTCTCAAGATGATTATGGAGGTCAATAAAACATTTTTGGTGAAGTATTCTATTCATTCTTTGGACCCTTTGACATAAGTGTCAAAAAGGGGGAGATATAATGTGTAAATAGAAAGGGGGAGATAATTCATTATTGCATCTAATAAGAATAGGGAGATATAATTTTTTGGGGAGATGTGAATAAGAATGGTTACATAATACATTCTTTGATGGAAGTAATAAAGAATATCCAAAGGGGGAAAAACTACAAGAAGATGTGAAAGGAGAACAAATATAGAGTACAAGCAAAAATAGGGTACACATGAATAAAGGCAGACAAGGCAAAGAATATTAGATACATCAGCATGAGACAAATTCAACACAAGATTTTTGGTTACAAAATCGGTACATCAGCTTAGGGGGAGCTACAAGATTTTGAGGTGTATAAAATTTGAACAAGTTTTTGAAGTCTTGTACATATGCCAAACAAAATGTGTAGTATACTCATAGAGATTAGATTCACAATGTTTAGTTAAGTTTTTTTGCCACTCATGTCAAAGGGGGAGATTGTTAGTCTTAGATTGATTTTGACATTTGAGTGTCAACACACTTAACCAATTCTCAAGATGATGTCAAGTATAATACAAAAGTCGAGCTATAGTGTGTGCCAAGCCAGTGAACTTTAGGTGTTGAGTGATCTTTAGGTGCTAAGTGAAGTTCAAGTGCTGAGTGATAAGCAAGTGTCGAGTCACTATAGATGCCGAGAAAAGTATAGATGTCAAGTGAAATAGAATTGCTATAGGAGCTCAGTGAGCTAGTTTTCCTATATGTGCCAAGCATTAGAAAATAGTAGGTGTCACGTAACATAGAATCAACATATGAGTTTGTGCCTTCACAAAATTAGATGCAAACCATTTTTGAAGTCGACACAGGATGAATCTCAAAGGATATTGAAGATAAGATTGAATCCTTTGCATTACCTTTGTATTCAACATGCAGCCAATAAGAAAAATGGAGAAGGCATGCAACCAATAGGAAAAGTGCAAGAAATGAGTAGGAAATGAAGATTTAATATTGATCGTAGATTCATACCTAACCCTAAGTCTTCAAAATCTTTAAAAGGACAAAACCTCATTATGCAAGATAGAGGATGTGTGAGAGAGAAGTGTATGGGTAAATTATAGGGAAGTGTAGAAGGGTGAAAAGACTTAGTGAAGAACAGAGAAACATTGTAGAATTTAGTTGATCAAGAATATAGTATTAGAGTTACAAAGAGTGACATATATCAGATCAAGTAAGGATCAGAGCAGTTAGAGAAGAAATAGGATCTATAATTAGCAATTGAGGATTTCAAATTATTAGGTCAAAAACTTTTAATACTTTCTAGAAATTGTATTAGATATGGAAATCCTATGGACTTAGGTTTTCCTAGAAGCCATTTGTAAATCCTTTAACAAGGTGGCATTCCAAGTGAATGTACTAAGTCCTTTAACCAGGCCTACTTTTAGTAGGATAGTTAAATCCTTTAACTAGGTCACTTTTAATAGGGTGTAATAGTCTTTAATAGGATAGGCCTTTCACAGGGTAGACCATTGGAAGTGGTCAAACATTGTAACCTTGAATAGTTACACATTTTTGGAGTGATATTTTGTGGGTGTCATCCCCACCCCAGTTTTACCTTCTCATTTTGGAGGTTTTCTAGGTTACCAAATTTTGTGTGTTATCTATTTTCATGCATGTCTTTACTTTCATGTTTATTAGATGAGTTAGATGCATGTGGATGATATCAGTTAAAAGGATTTTAAAAGGTTAAAGTTAGTTACTTCTGATTCACCCCCCCCCTCAAAAGTAAATCTTCCCACTTGTTAATTCCAACAATGATAAAAATCCAAGAAGCTAATTCAACAAGTGAGTTAATAAGGAGCACACAAAGAATAAGAGTATCTTAGTCTACTATGAGGAATAGAACCCTAATCAAGGAATAAATTTATCCAAATATGATGGTAAGAATATAACTAAATGGTGAGAAGTATGTAACATATAGTATTGAACTGATAAGATAGAAAACACAAACTTATAAGTTAGGGTTATGTGTGTCTGTTTATGTTAGTAGGCTTATTGTATAAGCATGCATGATACTAAATTATAACTATCAAGTGTATACTCTTAGACCTTAGTATTGCAAATTTTGGATCAATTATGGGTAAAATTACAAAGCTGTATAACCTTTCAAGCCGACTTATCAAAATGACTAAATTTGAGTATTTCTATCCAAAAATTAAAAATTTTCAAACATATGATCTTATAGCTAAGTTACATCTGGGCTCACACTTTTCCAATTAGAAATGTCTACTAAATACATGTTTTTATACTAGCTTATATCCAATTACTAAAGAAATAATATTATTTTAGAAAACTAATGTTTTAATAACTCTTACTATTTTTTATAATATTTTTTTTAGTAAAATAAAAACACCATTTTATAAGCTCAAAGTCAATAATATTCTCATATAGAGTTTGTAGTGTTTTAATTAGACTACAAGCACATATTTTAACACTTGGAAAGATGTCAATTTTGAGAAACAAAAAATATTAAATCATATCAAAAATAAATAAATTATATGATGTTCTAGAGGAGGGAGTCCTCTTTCAAAATGTATAATTTTTCTTTTGGTTAGAATAGATTTTTTTTGAAAAATGTGGTGGGAGATGAAAACTATCAATTTTGGGTGAGTGAAATTTGAATCACTATAAGAGAGAAAGTATATGTCTAAAGTCAATTTTTATTTTTGATTGTTATAGCTATATGTGTTATCTATAATATAGTCTAATTTGAAATAGAAATAAGTTTATTTCCATATAGTTTTGTGGTGGGAATGAAACCCCTAATTTTCAACATTTTTCAACAACTAAATCTATAAAAAATAGAAAAATATATTGTTTCTTACTCCAAATAATTATTAAAAATTATAATCCTAAACTTCAACCATTTTTCACATTTCATTAGTTTACATCATTTTCAAATTTTAAATAAAATACCATTTTTATGTCATTGAAGGTGAACAATTATACTTTTTTTAGCCTTTTCCTTTAAAAAAGGGTGACACAGGTTTGTGCTTTTACCCTTATAACCCTATAGTATATAGTAAGTAAAGACTCCATGAGATTATCAGCCTAATATGAAATAAAAGTTCAAGTTTGAGAGTTAAGTGATAGGAGGATTACAAGCCATGAGGCATGATAGGAAAAGTGATGGTGACCTATACCTTGGCAAGGAGATAGTTGTAAGAGGGGATAAGCAATCTTTGATAACATCCTTCTGATGATTTTATACCTACCTAGTTGCAAAGCTACAACCTAAGGATGAATTTAAAAGTCATTTATGACTAGGAGACATGAAATATGTATTATTGATAAGAGCAACAACATTCAGTGCACTCTTTGATGATAATTATAATTTGTGCAACAAATAAAGTAATATAGGACAAGGATATATATGTATACATGATTATACCAACTTTGGTGAAATTGATAGCAAAAATTCAACCTACATATTGTGGTGAATTTGAGCTAAGAAAGATTGTGGGTAGATGTCCTAGTATGTAATTATGGTGAATTGAGGATAAGGGGTTGGTATTATAGCTACAACTCAGAGTGTAACTCTACTTGTTAGTAATGTCCCCACATGTTTAGGTTCTTCTAAAGGAGACCCATGTAATAAAAAGAGGAAGGAAGGAAACTCATTTTGGTTATTCTTGCATTTGCACGCTATAATGGGGTTTCTAGTCTAGACACACCCTTAGTATAGTATACCCTAACCAGTGGGTGATATCAATGAAGATGGCTATGCTGCTAGTATGTAGGACCGATCACAATTTTAGCAATATAGTCTTTATACAACTATCTTATTTCAATGAAAGTTTTATGCAATGTTTTTGGAAGACCTAAGGCTCCTCCTTTCCCACAGTGATTTTGGTATGACCGCATTATGTCACTAATGCAAATTTTGTAAGAAATTGGATTTATTTTGTTATTTGCTTGGTTTCAAATTTGTGTATTTTATTATTATTTTTTTCTTGCCAACAATGTGATGTGGGGCTACTTAGACAAATTTATTGTTGATGATTCTATTTTTCCTCTACGACATGCCTTTATTTCTTGATTAAAATTTTACTATTGTGGTCACTCTTGACTTCTTTTGTTTCATACTTTGTTGAATATTTCATCTTTGATTTTGAATATAAGTTTTGAGGCACCTTCTTGTAAATTTTGTTGGTAAAGTGACATATGATAGGCCTACCAAAGGGATTGCTAACAATCAAGTGGAGGTATAACATAAGGGTATGGGGTTATTAGTGAAAGTATTTGTGCCCCACCCTATCCTAAAACTACTATAGCAGGACTAGTGAATATTTATTGACTATTATGAGTAATGGGTTGTACCCCAATATAAACTAGTTAAGGTTACAAGTTAACCTAATGGACTTCTAGATGCAAAAGGTGCATGTGTAGCACTAGACTTGTTTAGTGTCTTATCAAGGAATTAGTATGTAGTGGAAACTCTAAAGTAAAAGTGTTTAACCTCTGAAAAAGATCTAAGTTACATTGTAAGGAAACCTTATTTGAGGGATTCTCATACAACTGTTACTTTGATGAGTGAGTATTTGGAAATTCATAACACCTTGTTATTATGAGAGAATCTATAAGTATATTCATACCAGTTTATAATGTTTTATATATGTGACCTATATGTTTTAAGAAGTGTTCGACCCTGGGAGGCACATTCATGTCAGAGTTATGGGTTGAACTTCTCTTTTAGTAAGGGTAAATAGGTAAATATGCTATCATCTTAGAGTGTATATGTAAATTATAAATCATTACTTTTGTATCTAACTAAATTTTAGAAAAAGTCTAGACAAGGTCTAGCATGGGATGAAAGTTTTAGTTTGTTTGACTTCCAAGAGGAAGTCAAAGGCTAGTGGGGGAGGATGTAAGACCCCTCCTTATATGTACTTATTTAAATATAAATTTCTTTGAAAAATCCTTTATAGGAGATTTGAATGGATATATGAGCATGAAAAGATGATGTTATGAGAAATTGTCATGGTTATTGCTTGAAACCATGTAGAGGACATTATGATAATTTTTGAATATCTTACGTATAATAATTTGATGTTTGTTGCAATAATATAATTTAATACTCACCCTCATATGAATCATTGGAAATATGAAGACAAGTTCATCTAATCACTAGAAGTGCCATTAAGTAGCATATTCTAAATATTAAAAGTACAATACGATGTGTTAAGGTTGTTAAGGTATCGTGTACACAAGTTTATACTTCTGCATTGAAATGAGTTATTTGGTTGCTCAAAATTATGGCTTAAATCATAAACACTATGTGTGTTTTCTAAGGATACATCTACATAACTAGGTGATAGAAAGTTATTGAATTAGATGGTTATGATGATGTTATTTATGACACCTTGATGATCATGCTATATGCATTCAGATAATTCAATATGCTCTATTGATGATGTTTATGATGTTTAGGTATACACATGCATTATGATGATTATTTTAGTATTTTAAATTCCAATTTTTGAATATGATATGGTATTTCAAGTATGAAAACAATTATGTGTTATTAGATTGAGAAATGGAAAAGTTATAAAGATGAAAATATATAATGTTCAATTAATTGATTATGTGTTTGGTTTATATATAAATGTGATTATATTGAACTACTGATATTCACATTGAATGTGTAATAAATTTAACTATGTAATTATTAGAGAAACAATAATCAACCCTATGTACAAATTGTAAGGTCAAGGTTGAATCCAATAAAGTGATTTGAACCTTGTTGTCAAGTGTTTAATTTGTATTGTAATCTGAATGTATGCGTATCATTCTATATTTTCTGATGTGTTAAATGTTATGTAAAAGTAAATCTTATAGTGTCATGTAACACTTGTTATATGCATATGTGTACTGACATGTCAATTTGGGTTGGCAATTTAACCTGTTAACCTAAGACTGATTTATTAGTAACCTAAACTAATCCCCCTTGATTAGGGTTTAGTGGAAAGGTTACATCCTTAGGATTTTGTAAATAAAATATTTCAAGCCACTTGTATAAGTTATAAATTGATCCTAAAAGCCAAATTTAATGTAATCCAAGTGCCCAAGTGGTAGGGGTATGTGTTAGGAATCTTTTCCACCCTTTAGAACTTCCTAACAATATTTATGACTCCTAAAATATCCTAATTTCTCTTTGTTGCAAAAATCAATCATCTCATGAGGTTATCTAAGTTTACACTATCGCTAAGAGGTTGCATTTATGGTATGGGTAAGTAGGGAGACCAAAGGAGGCTTAGAGTCAAGTTGGAGTTATTTCTATTATTGGGTGGGTGAGTTTAGAAGCTATTTAGAGTCCCTTCGAAGAGTGTTAACCTACTCTCTATTTTTAGAGAAGCCAAGCTTTTAAATTTGAAGGAGGAAAGGATTAAGCTCATCTCAAAACTCATTCTTTCCATAACTTTTGTGAAGGTAGGTTTCTCCATTGCCAGATATATGCTCATTTTGTTCATTTCTTAAGTGTGTGTGTTAATCTCTTGCATGTTTGAAGTTTTTTTTTTGTGTTGTTATCATGTGAGAGATGGGTATTGTGGGTTTTTACTTGCTTTTCTTTTCATGTTCTTTTCTTTGTTTGTTGGAAAAATTGTGAAGGGGGTGTTGAGATTACTCTCCTTGGATAGGGCAGACATGGCCATATAAGGGGAAGAGGTTAGTTGGACTTTATGTTTGTGTAGAGTCTCTTCTCATGATGAGAAGAGGGATAAAATGAAAGGTTTATGTACCTTTGCATGCCATTGCCTATTGATTTTTTTTGGAGAGAAAAAGATTATGAAAAATTAGGAATCTATGTGAGGTTCTAGCCTTGGAAGAGACATGTTTGTGTATGTTTTGGCATTGGCCTCTCCTGCATGAATGATCCACCTTCACCCTTGTCATAGGTTCAAGATGAATCCTACTATGCATACCTTGGATGAGAATTTCATATTGAGTTATGTCATGGTGTTTGGATTTTGAATGTCACTTGGTTAGTTATAGTTTCTCCTAGCTCAGTGGGTGGCCTTTTGAGGCCTAAGATGGGAGGTGAGCACTCCATGGTTAGTTTTGTATATTTTTACAGATTTTGGATTGGCCTTATGATGGAACCATTTTGGAATTTGGGCATTGTAGGTGTTCTTGATGCCATTGTGTTGGAGACTTCTCCATTGTGATACCATCTATCCTATTGTACATTCATGTTGAATATGAATTGGTCATGGAATGGTTCAAATGTGGTAGACTCCACTATTGTAAATAAAAATGTAGTCATTGTATGGAAATAAACAAGTATGCGCTCTAGTTTCATTGGATTGCATATCATATCTTGCCTTCAACATATTTTTTTTTGCATAGTTTTCAAGTTGCATAACCCACTTCTTTCTTGAAATCTTGGATTATAAACAATGTATTGAAAAGTTCATTTTATAAAGATTTTGTTGCATAAAGGATTTAAATTATAGTTGCAATAATTCATCTTAAGAGATCATGAGATATAACTAATGTTCAATAAAATATGTTCACCCTATATGCACCTCAATCTTACCTAACATAAATTGTGATTAAACACTAAATTTTATCCCATACAACAATGTATGTAAAGCACCTCTAAACACTTCTAACTTGCTACAAACTTCATCCATATTGTTTTAGAAATCCACAAAGAAAAATGAGCTAAATAATAATAATATGTGTTTTGTCACCATAAACATCCTAGAGGAAACCCATTACTAAGGAGAAGAATATAAAATATTTTAAAAAAATCTAACAAAAAAATCATATATACTAATTCATCCTTCTCCAAAAGAAAATCTACCTGTAAAACTTTATTCTTTAACTCCCCATTAAACATTAAAAAAACAACATAATGGAAGGGGATGGGACACCCGGTGGCCCCATCCCCACTTCACATCATTCTCATCCAAGTTTGGAGACAAGTCTTCAAGATATTAAAGGTTTTGTTTTTGCAAGAAAAAATAATAATAATATATACAAAAACCTTAAACTTCTATCCACGTCCTTGTTCCCACTGCACTCCACTTCACCATGCCATGCATATGTGCTTGGATAACCTCATGTTGACCTTGGACATTGCTGCATTTATATTTGTGTGGAACTTTAGCCACCCACTTAATGCTCGTCACTTTATTTTATGATTGGGTGAGTTGTCCCCATCACCCATCCCCCTCTCCAACATTGCCCAACATACCCTAGGAGAGAGTATGTTTCCTTACACCATAGGATAGGGTTGCAGCTTGGAAAAATGCCCTTGACAACTTGGGGCCACGTGAATATGCTTGGTGACATTTGGGGAGGGGCTAGGTGGGGTTTAGGGAGGTGTTAGGGGGCAGTTAGTAGGTGTTTAAGGGTAGTTAAGTAGGATTTAGTAATTAGTTTATTGTTAGCATTTTTTAAATTAGATTAGTAATGCATGTTTGGGTAAAATGGTAATGATTTAGAGTTATTTTAATAATATTTAGTGATTAGGGTAGTAATGCATAGGATTATCTATGGGTTTTGGGTGTAGGAATTTGTTGGGCAGTTAGTGTTTAATGAGTAATTAAGTGTATTATTTTAGTACTTTTAGGAATTGTATGTAGGACTATTACATTTTATGATTTTTCCTTTTAAATAGGATTATTTAAATGAATAACGAAACATTAGGTAAGAGATTTAGCTTGTAAAGCTAGGGATAGAATATAGTTTGTCTATTAGTGTTTTAATTCATATGAATAATGGTTGGATATATATTTGAAATATATATTAGTTTATTTGTCAATATATTTATTTTTTAAGATAATATCAATTATTTGTAAAGAGGTTTTAATTGATTCAGAATTGCTAACATTAAAGGTTTGAAGGTTATATTGTTTAGTGAATGATGAAATTAAAATCAACTCCTAACATCAACCCTAAATAACCTTTTATATTGTTTATGCTAAGTTCACTTTCCTTGAACAAATGAATATTAAGTTTATTGTCATTTTTTTGTTACTAGAATAAGAGGGGCATTGGATTCCTCTTTAACAACCTAGAGTGAGTATACATTTGTTGGAGCATGTTTAAGAAATACACAAAGTATCACATTTAACCAAGAGTGGAGCGAGACCTAATCCCTAATTCAAATGAGTTTTACCTTCCCAAATCAGGTTTACATTTGTTGGGACATGTTTAGGAAATAGATAAATTATCATATTTAACCAAGAGTTTTCGAGTGATACCTAATCCCTAATTCAAATTAGTTTTACCTTCCAAATCAGGTTTTTACTTGCATGCAACATATATCATGCATTTTTCCTTATTTTGATATCTACCATTTTATCTCCCAAAGTGAAATGCTTGTGGAACCTTCAATAGATGTTAAATAACTAGTGTTTGAGGATTTTGGATGAGACGTTCATGGTTTTTAGGTGATTTGAACACACTAGGCCTATTTTTGTTTGGAATATCATGTTTAGGTTGCTAATATATCAAATAAGTTGTTTTGATGGGGTTTTGAAGTTTGTTTATTTGCTTGGGTTTGATTTGTAATGCTTTTGAGTGTTGAGTGTTGAATTTCATTTTTATTAATTTTCATTATTAGTCCCTATCACTAAGGCAATAGACTAATGTTTTCAAGTAACATTTTTTTATAAGATTGTTCTTTGAAAATTGTGCATAGTCTTTTTATCCTATGTTCTTATGAATTTATTCTATTAAATGTAAATTTTCATTTTTACTTTCATATTTCTCTTTGATTCATAACAATTTTTTGGGTAGTATTTTTGTTGTCTCTATTGAAAAAGCAGACAATAAATTAGCTTAGGTGGTTTCAAAATTGAACAAGTGACATTTTGTAAATAACACAACTCTTCTTCCATGCATTGTTTGTATGTGCCTATAACTAAACAACATCTCTACAAGCCAAATATCTTTGGTTGCAACTAGCCAAAAATCCAAGAACGTAGATAGATTAATAGGAAGTAGTCTCTTTTACACTAGCTTTTATTTTTAGTAAGGCTACAAAGAGTGCCCCTACCACGGGGGACTAAGGAAGCCTCACAACTTTAGTCTCAGAATAATTTCTTTTTATGATCTGTAAATAACAAAGAGCAAAGAAAGTTGTTGTTATGATGCATGTGAGAAAGATTGCACATATCTTTTTTTGGAATTGCATGAGGTTTTAAAGGTGTCTTTGATAAGGCTTTGGGAAGATAATAATTTATTAATCCCTGCTTTGAGTTTATTTTGCAATACACCCTATTTTTGGAAACTGTGCAATAAGAAAAATATCCCCACAAGATTATGGTCAATGCATTAATAATTATTAAAATTAATTTTTGAACTTTAAATTTCCATTTTCTAATTGGCGCAACTAATTTTTGCAGCCAATCTTTTCATGTTTTCGCTCTAAAAAGTTCATAGAAAAAAAGCTTGGGGAGTCTGGTAAGTTGTGGCAATGTGCATAGATGTGTCACATGCATGTCATCAATACACAAAAATGTTTCCAGTGTTGCTAATTTAATGGATGATAGAGAGTGACTTGGTCACTTTCTTCAGTGCTCATTTGATTGCTCCTTTCTTTTTTCCTCTCTAAGAACTGTTAAATTAGATACATATTTCTAATTTTTTTATTTTTAATTGTGAGTTGAGTTGACACTATTTATTTAGAATCTTCCCTAAGTAGCATTCCATAGTTTTCTACAACTTATAATATGAGATTCTTTCTTTTGGAGAACATTTAATTTAAATTCTAATATTGTAAATATTTGAGGGTGAGTTAATTATTTTGGAAGTTTGGAATTTTTGTTTGGCTTTATGAGCTTTTAGATTTGATTGCGATTTTGGTGACATTAGTAAAGGTTAATAAATATAGTAGGGTTTTGAGGAAGTTCCAAATGAAAGGCTTCATTAAAGATTTTTTGGTACTTTCCTAGGTATGCTCAAATTTTCTCCATAGGGAAAAAAAATCTTTTGAGTATTTGCGAGTTGTGTATTTGAAACAAATATATTTTGATAGTAGCATGCTTATGATTGCTACCTTAAGAGTTTTACTATTTGCACTTGATATTTTCCTCTATTAAATGAAATTCCATACAATAAAATATTGTTTTTCCCTTGTGAATCCTCCACTTGGTGTGCATATTTCGAGACTTGTCCCTAGTGTTAAATTGTTATATTTTCCATTCATTGAAGTTTCCATTTAGAGAAGACTAGAATCTAATTTTGTTCTTCTAACATCTATTTAATTGAGTTGGAAATTCAAAATTATTCTATCTTTTTCATAAGGCTGCTAAACTGGAAACTAGTCAAGAAATTTTGATATTTTCTCAATTAAATTTTGCTAATATTCTTCATGCACTATATTTTATCTATTTCTATCTGTCAAAACATCTTGGAAATTGACTTCCAAAGTCTTAGCTTGTTATTTTTTGTACAAATATAGGAAGTGGAATTGGAATGGAATCCCTCTTAGACAAATATTTTCTAAAATTGTCCATTAATCTTAACTCATGTGGTTTTCTTTTGTTTCTATATGTAGGAAACAATTCAAGTATAATTAGGTTGTGAGAAATTCCCCCATCACACTCATCACCAATAATAGGTATCCTATTCATTGTAGAGAAAGCTTCTTCCTTTGGAAATTGTTTTATAGTTTGAGATTTGAATGGATGAAAATATTGACAAATAGGTCTCTACTTGCACTTCTATAAGGCATTCAATTAGAACTAACCTACATGCTATTGTAGTTTGGTTCTTGATTAGTGAAGGCATTGCTAACTTAATAAGCTCTTCATATCCTTATCAAAATTAGTATTATCTTATTAAACACAATTTCAAAAATCTAAAACTTATAAGCTTTTGAAAATCTATTATAAACTATAAATATTTTTCTCTTTTATATTAGCTTCTAGAAATATTTTAAAAAAAATCTATCCTTTTATAGTACTACTATAAGATCGATATAACCTTTTTGTTCATGTCAAAAATGCAAATTCAATATACTATATGCTTTACTATACTTAGTTCACCTTGGAGTTGTTTGTTATTCTTATTGGGCTCTACAACCATTGATCAACAATGATTACTTTTACTAATAACTATAAGCAATCTAGAAACCAATTCATGTTCATTCTCTAGGAAGAGCAACAGTCTCTTGGAGTTCAATTCATTTTCTAGCATTGAATACATGGAAGGAATTCAAAACACCTAGACTTCCAATTGGTTGTGCCTTGAGAAACATGAGAGTTTTTATATCTTATATGTCATACTGATAGTTAGAGTTCCATAATCTTGATCCATTCCTTGTATGGAGTAATGCTTTCTTGTTTTCAAATTTTTGTTGATTAGGGTTGTCCATTGATTTTGTTAACTATATTGCCTAACTAGATCTCTATCACTAAATCTCTTGTGTACCCTTATTCAAAAGGAGCTCACAACAAAAATCTTGTTAAGTTTGGTTAAATTTAAACCATTTCCTCTCTCACTTGAATTTGGTTGCATTTACATTTATTAATAAAATCTTAACATTTAAGCTATTTTCTTTTCATAAATGTCTACAATTTCAGAATATCCAGAGCACCTGTGCAATTTCTAGTAAGGGACTACACGAGGGCTTGGATCGGCTTTCAATCAACATTGCCAACAAGGTAATTGCTAAATTCTACATGATAGCTTATCATCATTTTTTAATTTTTTAATTATATATCTTATATTTTTTTGTTTCATTTTGCAGACTTAAAAGATGATAGTGAACTAGGCTTCTAAGAATTTAGAATTACAAAAATATCTTGTATCTTTATTGGAAGAAATAGTTTGAGGAGATTAAAAAATTAGCCTATTAAATCACCTTGAGAGGCTAGTCTTTTGACCTATAATTTGACTTTTAACATTTATTTGATTACTTTTTTTGGATTTTCAATTGATTAATTTTAAATATCTACATAATATATGGGAAACATAGACTTGGCTTTGGTGGTTATATGAAATCTTTTCCACAAATTGTAAGTATCAATAAATGGAATAAAATATGAAAATAATATATTGAAAAATTGATCATGATATTATTATGAAAAAATATTGGGCTCTAAATTCAATAGAGAACCTATAGAAGATGACATGAAATTGCCTTCCAACAAGGCTAAGGAGCCGTAACTGAATGCCTAAGATCATAATTGAATGGGGAATTACAACATTACAGTGCATCCTTCACATACATAAATAACCTAAATGAAGATGATTTAAAATTGAATACTTGAGAAATAATTGATTTTATATAAATTTCCACCATGCAGTGACTATATTTGTTTTAAATAAGTGCTATACATTTTAAAAATGTAATTATTAATAAAATTAATCATCTTTAATTGAAACTAGTATAGTAATTAATGTAATCTTTCTATTTTTATTTTAGAGAATGTAGAGCACAGTAAACAACTACAACTTGATTAAGCTAGACAACATTAGAGATGTGATGTGCTTCCATTAGCTAAAGAGGAACACTAATAATATTTTAAATAAATTTAATTTCCATAGGTCTATTCATTAATGTAGCCTTTCTTGTTTTAGCTTTAGAGGATTTAGTTGGTGTTCTAGCTATTGAGGATAAGGATAGATGACATGATGAGGAAGATGATGTGGCTCCATAGGTAAATAAAACCCTTGTAATGATATTTTAATTATTTAAATAGTAATTTCAAATTAATATTCAAGGCTACATAAGATAAATTGTAAAAGTTGATCAAGTTGTCCATATAGGTGTTGAGTTGTTCAAATCATCAAAATGAGTTAAAAGACCTATGGAAGGGCACAAAATGTTGTACAATGTTTTACTATTCCATTATGTATATATATATATATATATATATATATATATATATATATATATATATATATATACGTCCTTTAAAAGTAATATACTGCAGAAGACATATATATAAAATCCTTTCAAATTAATGTACAAGGTTACAGAAGACAAATTGTAAAAGTTGATCAAGTTTTCCATATAGGTCTCAAGTTGGTCAAATAATCAAAAAAAGTTAAAAGACCCATGGAAGGGGAAAAAAAATTGTACAATGTGTCACTATTCCATCATAAGATGTTTGAGAGGATTTGAAAAGGATTGATGGTCATTTGTGTGTAAAATTTAAAAGTTGCCTAAAGTGCAACATTGCAAAATTGCCATTTTGGAAGTTGCACCAAGTTGGTGGTTAGTCTATAAGATGGTTAGGAAGTTGAAGATTCTTATAACTATCTAAGAATGTGACAAGTGTCCTGCAATGATTGAGTAAAGGAGAAGAGTAGAAAGATTAGAGGAAGACAAAAGGATAATCCTTCATACCTTTGACTGTACGACTATAGTAAGAAGAAAATCATTAAGTTTAAAATATAAATGTATTCAAGTATGCTCTTGATGTTTGAAGATGGATAATAAAGGTAACAAGGGCATTAAATTTCTTTGAGGAAGAAAAATAAATATATTGAAGCATTAAATTTTTAAGTTGGACTATGTTGATATAGAAACTATTTTTTTTACTATTCTTGCCAATTTTCTAATAAGTAAATGTTTGTATCATTGCTAAATGTTATTGGAATATGTAGAATAGTGAGTTACTGTTGGAATTATAATAGGAAAGGTAAAATTTTGAGGAGGAGGGGGGGTGGGGTGTGAATTAGTAGTTCAAACTTTTAACCCATAAAATATTCACCACACATCCATCTCACATATTCAATAAGTAAGTTGAACTACCATGTAATGCATGTAAACAAGTAATCATTCACACATAAATGAAACTAGATATGATTACCCATAAACCCTCCAATGAGAAGGTAAAAATGGGGTGGAGATGACAACCACAACTCTTCTCTACTAAAGTAATAAAGTGTATCTAATGAAGGTTACAATGTTTGATCACGAAACACAATTTACACTATCAAAGGTCTACCCTATTGAAGGCTTACAAATATTGTTAGGTCTTACCATTTTAAAGGATTTCAACATCCTATTAAAAGGGTGTATTGTTAAAGGTCTTTAACTCACAATAAAGTAAGCACCTTGTTAGAGGATTTTAGTACAACCTATTAGGGCTTACTTTATTAAGAGATTTTAACTAATTCACCTGTTAGAATGTCTCAGCATTGATCTTGCGATTAGCACTTTGTTTCTTGATGATAGATCACCTCTAAACTAATGTATTCTTGATCCTTCTTGATCAGATGTCTCTCTACTATTCACTATTTCCTTCTTCTGTTCTCCTTTAACTGACTCTTCAATGCAATTTCAGATCATAATACCTTGGTCACCATGAATGTTTTGGTTTTGTGCACGCAAAACTCTCCTTGATCATTCATACATACCTATTTCATGCTCATAATTTTTTTAGGATTTATCCTAATTAAGAAGACCTGGTTGACTTAGGATTAGGTATTAATCTATGACTTTGATTCACCCATTTTGCTACTTAAACCTTCCCTTTACCTGATTGGATGCATGTAATTCATAGAGATTCCACCTTAAGATTCATTATTATCACCAAAATATCAAAATTCAATCTATAAATCAGCAAAAAAATGGTTTACATAGCAATTTGTGCCAATACAAACAACTATTAAAAAACATCTGAAGCCTCTAATGCTCAACACATACTAATTTCTATATTGTGACTTAGCATTTGAATCACTCAGCATACACTGCTTATTTGGCTCCTAAATCACTCGACATATAATTTTTGCTCAACACTTGAATAACTTGGCACATAAGTGACTCTACTACACTCACTGTTGATTTGACATGCTCTAACTTATACATGTTGTGCTTGACATATCCCGCTTGTTCAACATGAACTAAGTAAATGACTTAAGTGTATAGACACTCACTTGTCAAAACTGATCTAAGATCAATAGTTAAGACTCCATTTAATGTATTCTATTTTTTTGATGTTAAATATTAAAGAAGATCTATGATAAATTATATAAATTGTATCAAAATTCTCTATCTAGGGTATGTACAGGATCATGGTGTGCCAAAAAGTGATGATGTGAAAAATATGTAGTTTTGAAACTTCTAAAAGTGTTTCAAAATTTGCTTTGACTTTTTTCCCACCCATCCTGATACCAAACCAAAAATGTAATACTTCAACCTTATCAAGTACGCAATTTGAGAATGGGTGCTCGATTTGAGAACGAGTACTTGATTTTATAATGGGTATCTGATTCATGCACCCAAATCATGATGCCAAATTCAACTATAAAGGGAGTGGAGAATAATTTTTAAGATAAATATTGATTTTTATTTATCAAACTCAAAGAGGGGATCAATTTTTACATTATATTGTCCTAGTATAATATAGTTATAACATAATTTGGGGGGGGGAACCAATTATTATATATAGTTACTAAAATTTAATATATATAGTATTAAATAATTATAATTATTATTTATTATACAATTATTTTATATATAGTTAGTACTTAGAATATATTATTAAATAATTATATATCATATATATTATAATTATATATTATATATATTAGTAACCTAAGTTAATAAACTGTATGATGATGTATGTCCCTAATAGTCCCCCTAGGAACATACATATGCTCCAACGAGTCCAAAAGGGTCATGGGATATCTTATGACCCCTTACGACCCATTATATGACAATATATGTTCCTAGGGGTCATAAGATGCCTAGGGACATACATCTTGCTTTTTAATGGTTAGAAATGGGTTATAGAATATCCTTTGACCCCTTTCAACCTATTACATGATAACACAGATTCCTAGGGGTCTTAGGACTCCTATAGACATACATGTTGTGTTCCAATGGGTCAAAATGGGTCATAGAGTATCCTATGACCCTTTCGATCCATTACATGACAACATACATTCCTTAGGAACATATATTGTCATGTAATGAGCCAAAATGGGTCATATGGTATCTGATGACCCCTTTGACCCAATTTAACACAACATGTATGGACCTAGGGGTCCTAAGACCCCTAAGAACATATATTATCAAGTAATTGGTCGAAAGTGATCACAGAGTTTTGACCCATTATAACACAACACACATGATGATAAGGGTCCTAGGACCCCTAGGGACATATGTTCTTGTGTAATGGGTCAAAAAGGGTCATAGGATACCCTATGACCCCTTTCTACCCATTGAAATAAAAGAAGTATGTCCCTAGGGGTCCTAGGAACCCTAAGATTATATGTTTTCATGTAATGGGTCCAAATGGGTCATAAGATACCTATGAACCCTTTCCACTCATTGGAGTACAACATGTATGTCCCTATGGGCCTTAGGACCCCTAGGAACATAAGTTGTAATGTATTTTATTGAAATGGTTCATAGGGTATTGTATGATCCCTTTCAACCCATTTGAACACAACATGTTTGTCCCTAGGAGTCCTAGGACCTACAAGAACATATTTTGTCATGTAATGGGTTGAAAGGGATCATAAGATATCCTTTAACCCCATTCGACCCATTAGAACATAACATGTATGTCCCTAGGTGTCCTAGGTAGCCTATGAACATATTTTGTCATGTAATAGGTTGAATTGTGTCATTGCATGCCCTATGATCCATTTCTACCAATTCAAACACAACATGTATGTCCCTAGGGTCTTAGGACCCTTGAGAACATATGTTGTCATGTAATGGATCAAAAGGGGTCATAGAGTATCATATGACCCCTTTTGACACATTACAACACATCATTTATGTCTCTAGGGCTTGTGGGACCCCTAGGGACATACATTATGTGTTTGAATGGGCCCAAAAGGGTCATTAAATGATAACATATGTTCATAAGGGTCCTAGGACCCCTTAGGAAAATATATCATGTGTTCAAATGAGTTAAAAGGGTTCATAGAGTAACCCATGACCTATTTCAACACATTATATGCCAACATATGTTCATAGGGGTCCTAGGACCCCTAGGGACATTAATCATTTGTTTAAGTAAGTCAAAAGGGGTCATAGGCTTTTGATCCAATAAATGATAATATATATTCCTAAGGGTCCTAAGACCCCTAGGAACATATATCATGTATTCAAATGAGTCAAAAGGGGTTATAGGGTACCCTATGACCCCTTTTGACACATTTCATGATAACATATGTCTTTAGGAGTCCTAGGACCCCTAGGGACCTATTTTATTTGTTCGAATGGGTTGAAAGGGGTCATAGGATAACCTATGTCCCATTTTGATGCATTTTATGATAACATATATACTTAGGGGTCTTATGACCCCTAGGGACCTATTTCATTTGTTCAAATGGGTTGAAAGGGGTCATAGGATAACCTATGACCTCCTTTGATGCATTTCATTACAACATATGTCCCTAGGAGTCCTAGGTCCCTTAGGGACCTATTAAATTTTTTCAAATGGGTTGAAAAGGATCATATGATAATCTATGACTGCTTTTGACACATTTTATGACAATATATGTTCCTAGGGGTCCTAGGAGCTCTAGGGACCTAATTCATTTGTTTGAATGGGTCGAAAGAGGTCACAAGATAACCTATAACCCCTTTCAACACGTTTTATGACAAAGTATGTCTCTATAGGTCCTAGGACCCCTAGGGACCTATTTTATTTGTTTGAATGGGTCAAAAGGGGTCATGATAACTTATGATCCCTTTCAACATGTTTCATGACAACATATGTCCCTAGGGGTCCTGGGAACCTAAAGACATATTATAATCATTTATATGGGTAAAAAAGGGTCATATGATAACCTATGACCCCTTTCAACACATTTCATGAAAACACATGTCCTTAGTGGTCTTAGGACCACTAGGGACCTATTTCATTTATTCAAATGGGTTGAAAGGGGTCATAGGTAATCCTATGACCCTTTTCAACACATTTCATTACAATATATATCTCCAAGAGTCCTAGGACTACTAGGGACATATCGTAATTGTTCATATAGATTGAAAGGGGTCATATGATAACCTATGACTACTTTCAACATTTCATGATAACATATGGACCCTTAGGGATCTATTTTATTTGTTTCAATGGGTCAAAAGGGGTCATAGGATAACCTATTACCTCTTTGGACACATTTTATGATAACATAAAACCTTAGGACCCCTAGGGATATATTGTAATTATTCATATGGGTTAAAAGAGGCCATAGGATAACCTATGATCCCTTTCAATGCATTTTATGATAGCATATGTCCCTAGGGGTCCTAAGACTTCTAGGAACCTTTTTCATTTGTTCGAATAGGTTGAAAGGGGTCATAGGTTATCCTACGACCCCTTCAATATTTTTCATGACAAAATATGTCCCTAGGAGTCTTAGGACCTTATTTTTTTATTCGAATGGGTTGAAAGGGGTGATAGAATGATCTATGACCCTTTTTGACACATTTCATGACACCATATGTCCCTAGTGGTCCTAGGACCCCTATGAACCTATTTTATTTGTTCCAATGGGTTAAAAGAGGTAATAGGATAACCTATGACCCCTTTCAACACATTTCACAATAACCTAAGACCCTAGGACCCCTAGGGATATATTATAATTGTTCATATGGGTCAAAAGGGGTCATAGGATAACCTATGATCCCTTTCAATACATTTCATGACAACGTATATCCCTAGGGGTCCTAGGACTGCTAGGAACCTATTTCATTTGTTTGAATGGGTCAAAAATCCCCTATAATGTCTTTCATGACAACATATGTCCCTAGGAGTCCTAGGACCACTTATTTGTTCAAATGGGTTGAAAGGGGTGATAGGATAACCTATGACCCTTTTTGATACATTTCATTACAACATATATCTCTAGGGGTCATAATACCCTTAGGGACCTATTTTATTTATTTCAATGGGTCAAAAGGGGTCATAGAATAACCTATGACCCATTTTGACACATTTCATGATAACATATAACCCTAGGGGTCCTAGGACCACTAGGAACATATTATAATTGTTCATATAAGTTGAAAGGGGTCATAGAGTACTCTGGGACCCCTTTTGACCTATTAAATGAGAACATATGTTCCTAGGGGTCCTAGGACCCGTAGGAACATATATCATGTGTTCAAATGAGTCAAAAGGGATCATAGAGCACTCTAGGCCCCTTTTGACACATTATATGACAACATATGTTCCTAGAGGTACTGGGACCCCTAGAGACATACATCATGTGTTTGAATGGGTCGAATGGGATCATAGGGCTTTGGGCCCATTAAATGATACCATATGTTCCTAAGGGTCCTAGGACTCCTTGGAACATATAACATGTGTTCGAATGAGTCAAAAAGGGTCAAAAAATACCATATAGCCCATTTTGACTAATTATATGACAATACATGTTCTTAGGGCTCCTAGGACCCCCAAGGACATACATAATTTATTTGAATGGGTTGAATCATGTTATATGGTTCCCTATGACTCCTTTTGACTCATTAAATAAGAACATATGTTACTAGGGGTCCTAGGAACATTTATTATGTGTTCAAATGAGTCAAAAAGGGCTATAGAGTACCACAGGATCCCTTTCAACTCATTATATGACAACACATGTTCTTAGGGTTAGTAGGAGCACTAGGGGCATATGTCATGTGTTTGAATGGATCTAAAGGAGTCGTATTTTATGCTTTGATCCCTCTTAACCCATTATATGAAAATATATCTTCCTAGGGGTCCTAGGATCCTTAGGGACATACATCATATTTTTGAATGGGTCAAATAGGGTCATAGGGTGTCCAATGACCCCTTATCACCCATTAAATAAGAAGAAGATATTTCATGTGTTCGAATTAGTCAGAAGGGGTTATAGAGTACCCTATAACCTATTGAAAATTGGCTAATAGAGATATGTAATTGTTGTCATTTATGGCAACACATGATGTACATGCTTAAAGGAAACCTCAGAAATAAATATACTTAGTGTTTGGTAATCAAAAAATTGTCAAAGTATAGAAGTTGGTTTACAATAGTGTATTGTTTTTTTTTATAACTTATTGCTGATGTCATATTATGACTAGTAAAGTTAGATGGAGATAGTAAATATGTTGTATATCTTGTGTATAATCTCAAAAGTTAGTATGGACTGTATGGAACAAAGATACTCATGTTTAAAGTGAAATAGGATAGTGAAATTGAAGGAAAGGATTATTTTGTTTACAAGATAATTACTTGTTCAATTAGGGCCAAATCCTAGATGTTTACTCTATGTTGAAAAAGTGGATTGTGGCCTCAGCCAACCCAACAAAAATTTGTGTAAAGGCATGGTATTTATGCAAAGGATGTCTTATGATAAGAAGTGTAATTTTGTGATGTAAGTTGTGTGAATATTGTGATGTGTGAACTTAACATGCAAGTGATAAACGTGAAATTTAATATAAAGCTATTTTTTGATCCAAGATTGAGCTAAAAATCAGAGATTAGTCAAAGAAGAAGATACAATACCTATACTCCAGAAGTCTGATTACTTGTTTGGGTAGTGAGCTCTTCTTGTAATTAGAAGTGCATGTTTGGAAAATGATCTCATCTTGCACCTACTGTACCACAACTCCTAATGGGGTTGGAATTTCCTAACCAAGATTCAAAGACTCCTAATAGGGACTCCTTAGACTAAATTTTCTTATTGACTCCTAATAGGGTCCATCCTCTAACAAGGAACTTATATATCAGTATATTATCTAGTGAGTATCATCCCCACTGGGGTTTTCCCTTGGCCAAGGTTTCCCTAGTTAAAAAAAATTGGTGTAATGAGTTATCTTTGTGCATTATTATTGTTAGTGTTCAACATTGGTTTATTGCTTTGTTATGCATGGCTTAAATTAAGAAAATATCCAGTTGGCAACTAAAGTTTGTAGATTACTGATTGACCCCCCTCCCCCTAGTAATCTTCAATTCTAACAATTGGTATCAGAGTGAAATTACTTTGAAGAGGCTTAATAGCTTGAGTAAGATCCCTATGGATATGAAATAGTTGATGAAGAACCTTAAAGAAGCTCTTGAAAAAATTGATCTCCTTACTAAAGAAATAGATAAGTTGAAGGACAGATATGAAAACTCCAAAGTATACATTGGTCAACTAAAGGAGAGATCTAGAACTAGTGATGATTATTATTCAGAGCTAAAGACATGGTACAAAGTCTTGAAGCATGAATTAAAGATTACAAATCTAAAGTTGACTTTGAGAAATGATCCTAGCAAAGTTGAATGTAATTTGAAGACTGAGAATATAGATATTAGAGCTAGTCTGGCAAAGATGACATCTGAGTTTGAAAGATTGAAAGAAGATCATGAAGAACTTCATAAGTCTAATACTATTGTGAAAGGTGAATTAACTTAGTGCAAGCAACAACTTGAGAAGCTTTATTCTTTCAAAGAAGAACTTGATGATTCAATGTCAATACAGAACCTACTTATGATAAGATTGGTCTTGATTATCTAATTAAAATGTATGCAAAGAAACTTTAGATTAGAAAGAAAAAGGTAAATTTGATGATAAGATTTAATGCAATCAATCTTCTGATAAATCTAAAGAAGTTGAGAAAAATAAGGAAGTTGAAATTTTGAATGAACCAAAACAAGTGGACTTTCCTAAGGAAACTAGGTATAAATTTAGAGGTAAGTTTTTTTCATGTAATGAAATAGGTCATACAAAAAGATATTGTGCAAATAAGTCAGTCAATCATGTTAAGGATTTTTATTGTCACAATTGTCATGGTATGGGTCATAAAGCAATTGATTGTTAGAAACATAAGTATGATAATGATATAAGGAATAGTAGAATGTATAGAAATACTAACCTTGCAGATAGAAGTGAAAGGACATCAAGAGAAGGAAGATATTATGAAGATAGAAGATAGATCATGTGTTATAAGTGTAACAACTTAGGACACATTACTCAAAATTTTCATGAACCTAATGATCAACATAATCCTAGAGGCAGAGCACTAGTATGCTAGTTATGTAACAACTTTGGACATACAAAAAAGTATTTTAGTAGTGTAAAATGTTGAGAACAAGGATAGACCTAAGTAGAAGGTTGTTTCCATAAAACCTACTAAAGGAAACCCTAACTCAACATTATCAATCACTCCAAACAATGTAGTACATATCTTGAAGATATAGGAAGTTATCTTAACAGTAAATCTGAGTCTATTGGTAGTGAATACATGAACAAGGATATGGAATTAGTTTTTAATCACAACATGACTGTGAAGCCTAGATTTGAACATTTAAGGGAACTAGACCTATTAAAATATCATTTCTACCATGAATTGGACACAAATGAGTGGACATAGATTATATGAAGTAGGATACATGATGGGAAACTATGGATGCAAGGTAATGTAATTGATATTTCTACCGACCTAATTCATGACATGACTGGTCATAGTAAACAAGGTAGTATACCTATAGGTGAGAAAGTGGTCAAGAAGAAAGCTAAGAAGTATACCAAAGTAGTGTATAATGGAAAGGCTATGGTGATCAACACTATCAAGTAAGATGATGTAAGATTTATGAGTAGAATCATTGCTTATTCTATATGTGCAAGCTCAAAGATTAATGAACTATTAGCTAGATTAATCCTTGCAGTAGTATCAAATGTGCAACCTAGTGAGCCATAGAGAAAATCTAAGAGCTTAGTGGGAGCTATGACCACGAAGACAAAAAGGGTAAAGCAACAAGCCACCAGACCAGGCAAAAGGCAAAAGAGATTGTTGACAATTATTGAGTCCAATGATGAAGAGGATGAAGAACAAGATGTTAAGAAAGAAAAGAAGGTAACATCATCAAAGCAATTGGCAGAAAAAGCTCGACAACCCTAGAGCCAAAGATAGAAAAGATTAGAACAACTATTGCTAATGAAGGTAACTTTGTTCAGATGAACAAAGTTTATGATTTGTATAATAGTTTTGAGAAGGATCATATTGATATCTCTACTATGAGATACATCATAGAAAATAATATAAAATTGAAGGATATTAAGGGCTTAGTAAAATAGAAAGTCTATGATAGACTTATTTAGAAAAAGGCTCTAGCAAGAGAAGAAGACCTAGAACTTTGGAAGTCTATGCTAAAAACTATTTGTAAGATTGGCGATGAAGAAGAGATTAAGAGATTGTTGAATAATCTTGCACCTTACTTAAGAAATAAAATAAGATGATTTCTATTTATTGTGGGTGAAAAAGATAAATTAAGAAGTGAGACTACAAAAACTATCAGCTAGATCTTGATAGAATCAAAGGCAACATCTCCTCCAACACCTAGAACCTCAGAAGTGTTAGTGAGCAATGAAAGATAGATCAAACCAATGTTACCATTAACATCGATGATACTAATCCATTTGAAGGTTTTGAACTGAATGAACCTAATACCAAGGATATTGAAGAAAAACTAAGACAAATTGAAGAATAAAAGAGGTTACTTGAAGAAGAAAAGAAGAAAATAGAAGAGACCAAGTAGAAATTGCTTGAGGATGAGAAGAGAAGAAAGGAAGAGGAGGAAAAGAATAGAATATCAGAAGTAGAAATAACAAAGAAAATAGAGGAAAACAAAAAGAAGAGATTGGAAGAGAAAGAAGAAGAAGAGAGAAGAATGAAAGAACCAACCAAAAAGTAAAGAAAGGATGACACTATACCTTCTAGTTTATCTACTCCACTTTCACTTGCAAGGTTACCATCTGATGATGATGATGAAACTAATTTGATTTCATCCCTATCAAAGATTATTCAAAAGAATAGAATAGTAAAAAGCTTGTAGAAGACCTTGATGGAGGTTACTGATAGATCGCACAATACTTTGGTAGTACAATACATAGAATTAGATTTTGAATAGAGGGTGAAAGTAGTGCTTAAATTATTTGATGAAGAATTTACTAAATTGTTAAATGTTACAACAACAAAGACACATACTTCACATGATGCTAACTTGTTTAGCACCATCTATCAAAATATTAAGAATGATTTGGTTAGTCTTCATACTTGTATCAAGGAACATCAAAAATTTCAACAAGATGGAAAAATATTGTACATTAAGTGTACTTTATCATACAAACTAATTAAGGACGTCAACGATCAGGTAGAAAAAAGATGAGTGAGCTAGAGGCTCTATCTAGCTAGATCTAGCATCCATCTTGCAAAGTTGATGATTTTGAAGGACAAGTGGCTAGTATCCACAATGATATCAAGAAATTGGAACTTTCAAAGGAACAAATTTTGAAGAGGATATCAGATTTTAGAGAGTCCATTTCTCTGAAACTATCTTTTTTTGAGAAATAGTTGGAAGAATGTGTCAATGCCAAGGACACCTATTCTAACTTTTTATATTTAGATCTTAATGTAGTTGAGATTACATCATATGCTTTATGTGCAATTCTCACCTCTACTAAATCCGCCAAGAAAACATGGACTAAGGGTATGGACAATCTTAAGGAAAACTTTGATGATTGCATGAAGATCCTATTAGCTTAAGGAAGGACAACACTTTTTGACAGTTTTGGACAATTTTTTTGACATTTTGACCTTTTTCATTGATGTCAAAGGGGAAGAAGTACACATGAAAATTTTTAGAGGTAGAAGTACATTTAAGGAAGATAAATATTGTAAAGGATATTGTAAGGGGGAGCATATGTAAAGATGGACAAGTATAATAGATGCACTGTTCTTATACTATTTATGTAGTTTTTGTTACTTAGCCAATTTTCCTTATATTATTGCCATCAATGCCAAAGGGAGAGATTGTTGACAATTAGCTGATAGAAATATGTAATTATTATCATTTATGAAAATACATGATGTACATGCTTATAGGAAACCTTAGGAATAAGGATACTTAGTGTTTGGTAATCAAAAAATTATCCAAGTATAGAATTTGGTTTACATTAGTGTATTATTTTGTTTATAATGTGTTGTTGACATCATATTATGACTAGCGAAGTTAGATGGAGATAGTATACATGTCATCCTCAAAAATTAGTATGGACTGTATGGAATAGAGATTCTCATGTTTGAAGTGAAATAGGACAATGGAATTGAAGGAAAGGATTATTTTTTTTACAAGATAATTACTTGTCCAATTAGGGTTGACATCCTAAATATTTACTCAAAGTTGGAAAAGTGGATTGTGGTCTTAGTTGACTTAGCAATAATTTGTGTAAAGGCATGGTATTTATGTAAAGGAAATCTTGCAATAATAAGTGTAATTTTGTGATGTAAGTTGTGCAAATATTGTGATGTACAAACTTACTATGAAAGAGATATATTCAGAGTTTAGTATAAGCTATTTTGTGATTCAAGATCAAGCTGAAGATTAGAGGTCAGTCAAAGAAGAAGATATAATACCTATACTCTAGAAGTCTAATTACTTGTTTGGGCAAGGAGCTCTTCTTGTAATTAGAAGTGCATGTTTGGGTAGTGAACTTATCTTGCACCTACTATACCACAACTCCTAACAAGGTTGGAATCTCCTAATAGGGATTCAAAGTCTCCTAATAGGGAGTCCTTACACTAAATTTTCTCATTGACTCCTAATAGGGTCCATCCTCTAACAAGGAACTTATATATCAGTATATTATCTAGTGGGTATCATCCCCATTGGGATTTTTGCTTGGCTAGGGTTTCCCTAGTTAACAAAATATGGTGTTATGAGTTATTGGTGTGCATTGTTATTATTACTATTCAAAATTACTTTATTGCTTTGTTATGCATGGTTTAAAGTAAGAAATAACATCCAGTTGGTAATTGAACTTTGTAGATTACTGATTCACCCCTCCTAGTAAGAAATAACATCCACTTGGCAATTGAACTTTGTAGATTACTGATTCATCCCTCCCCTCAATAATCCCTATTTCTAACATAACTTGTTTTAACCCATTATATGATAAATATGTTCCTAGGGCTCCTAGTACCCCTACACTAGTACATTTGGGCTCATTTTTTGACCTTTATTGGTCAAAATTTTGACCCAATTTTTGACCAAACTTTGACCAAATTTGACCAACACATTGGTCAAAAATTGTTTGGTGAAAATTTTGACCAACCTACTAGTTGGTCAAAAATTTGACCAATACATTTGTCTAGAACTTTTGAAATTGCAAGCACATTTTTTGCCAAGCATTGGTCAAAATTTTGACTAATTCTTGGTAGAAAAATTTTACGAATTGGTCAAAATTTTGACCAATGCTTGGCAAAAAACTGCAGGGCATTGGTCAAAATTTTGACCAATGCTTGGTAGAAAACTACTGGAAATTGGTCAAAATTTTGACCAATTCTTGGTGGAAAACTACTAGAAATTTGTCAAAATTTTGACCAATACTTATAGAAAGCTACTAGGCATTGGTCAAAATTTTGACCAATGCTTGGTAGAAAACTGTTAGGCATTGGTCAAAATTTTGACCAATGCTTGGTTAATTTTTTTTTGAGGCTCACAATTATTGAGGTCCACTTCAACAATGACCCTTCATGTTAAATTTCCATCTAAAACCTTTCTAATGAGATAATGTGTTATGAGCTCTTCATTAGTGGGATGGAATGTGAATCTAGGAGGCAGTTGATGATATGGGTGATGCACAACTGCCTCTTGGATTCACGTTCCATCCCACTAATGAAGAGCTCATAACACATTATCTCATTAGAAAGGTTTTAGATGGCAATTTCACAGGAAGGGCCATTGTTGAAGTGGACCTCAACAACTGTGAGCCTCAGGGAGGGCCTCCTTTATTATTCACTATATGGGTGATGCACAACTACCTCCTGGATTCACGTTCCATCCCATTGATGAAGAGCTCATAACACATTATCTCATTAGAAAGGTTTTAGACAAAAGTTTCATAGGAAGGGCCATTGCTAAAGTGGACCTCAACAACTGTGAGCCTCAAGGAGGGTTCAATTCCCTCCTTTATTATTCACTATGCATATAATCCCATACACCCATTTGATCTCGAATGATGATATGTACAGAATTTTGAGTGTCTGTGCTGAGTGCTCCAAAACCATCCATTTCATGCCTTCATCTGTACATAATATATTTCTAGTTTCTTTCTACTTGTACGACCATTTCATTTCATATGATCATCTGAAAATTGTGTCACTCTAAGCTCTCAACTATTTCCTCTTAATTGATCATCTCATAACTGCTGAATGAGAGCTTTGGGCTAGATAAGCTATAGGAATCCATCAAAAGTTTGGCCAAGCTATATTTCATGCCAGTCAAAAAATCTTCTTGGCCATGGCTTGGGGCAATATGAACCAGCCAGATGAATGTTGCATTCATGTTTGATGGAGAAACCCTTCCTGAGAAAGGGGAGAGATTTTTTGTTGACCACTCAGTTGCTGTTCTCTTAAAGCTACATGCCAAAATTAGAAAAAAATAGACTCGTCTTTGGTGTTGAATCTACTTCTAGTTATAACGAGCAAGCTTCTATCAGATAACAGAAGCCAAGAATTGGGGACGTCAAGGCAAATGAGTTAAATGAAAGGGGATTTACACTAGAAGATATGCATTGTGCATAACAAAAAGAATCAAGAGAATTAATGAAAGAGGATATACGTATAACAAAGATTGTTTGTTAATGATTGCAACCCATCAGCTGTAAATTTTTTCTCATCCCAAAGCACATGATAATGTGTTGGTCTGCTGGTCCCCTGTAAATGATAAAAACCAGATCAATTTTTTTATAATACATGGCAAAGAAAGCATGACAAGTTGATCTAAGAAATAAGTATTATACCTTAATTCCAACATGACTACAAAGGTAAAAGTCAAATTTTGTGGGATGGAAAATTTTGGAATCAACCACAGTGCCTAAAAATATAGGAAACCCACATCAGTGTTACAAATTGACACCTTTGAATAGAGTAGAATAGTACTATATAGCCTTATAGGACCTTCATACCTGGCAAGATGTTCCCACTTCTGTCTATAGAATTCCTATCTGCATGGTTGTTTGGAAATAGTCTAGTATGGTGCCACTTTTGAACAACAAATGTTACTGGGGGTTGGTAATTTGGCTCAATAGATGCACAAGCCTATTCACACCACAAAACTTATAGTTCATATAGCATTCATCTGTCTTCTTGAACAAAATCCAAAGAGAATACAAACTAACTAATGAGCCATGCCAATCTCAATTGAATAGCAAGTACTATTGTGAGTATTAGGAAATTGACCCTATGAATAGCATCTGGTTCATAAAGTAGAACTTGGTAAAACTGCCCTTCATTTACACCATCTCTGAAGAAATACCAAAGCTGTCACTAAGGAGAAATGAGAAATGCAGAACTAAATCTCACCACAAAAACCAATCAAGATGGAATAAATTACCTATAAAATATGATTCACAGAGGTTTTTGTCCTGTTGCTCTGCGAAAATAAATTAGTAGCTCCCTACAAAGAATTAAAGTGAAATAATCATTCAAATTCCTAACATCATACTTTAAATTTTGAGTAGCAAGTGAATTTCCAAAAATCATATTTTTAATTTTTTGTAGTAGTAACTTGTCTAAGAATTTTCAATTTCATTGGTTGGTTTAGTGTTAATAAAATGCATAATGATCACTATTCCTATCTAAGATATGACTACGATGAAAGCAGAGCATTAAAGTTTTTACCTTAACATCTCTATCATTTTCTATGCTAATAGAAAGAGCATTTTAAATGTACAAAAATGTCTCATCAAGAATCATTGTGATACTTCATAGCCAATTCCATTTTAATGTTACAAATGGCTTTGCACTATCTATATCTCTAACATGTGATGCCTTTTAAAACTAGTAATATTGTAGTCATTCATCATTTCTTTGAAGATTGGAATAGTAATTCTTAACCATACCACACAAATGAAAATTAAAAGCAAGCCCCCAAAAATTAAAAGCTCAGGACTTTTAAAGTGAAACAACTACCATCCTAATAGATTGATATTATTAGATCAAAAAATTTGAAAATTACACAACATCATCAAGTCGGTCAAAATCACGATAGTTCACATCAATAACACCAATAACAACCATCAATGAAACAACATGGAGTAGGGTTAGGGTTTGAAGATCTTACCATAATGGAGCCAATACCACTCCTAATCAAAACATCTGTAGACTAGGGAATGGTATAGTTCATAGCACGATTACTATTAACATTTCCTATATTTAAGAAATAACTAACACCCCAATCAACATTCCCTACAACCAAGTAGTAAAGAACATTGCTTACAATACTCAAAGCACACTCTGCCCCAACAACGACTGTTATTCGAGATGTATATTCCCTGAAATACTACACTTGCTTCGACAATACTATCGCATTCTACACAACCCCCACAAAATATAAAAGCTCTCAGGCCAAACAAAAAATTACCCACATTGCATGCACTAGTAATGTAACCATTTTAATGCTTAAATGGAAATAATTTAAAAAGACTTATTTATGCCTAGCCCACTCTCTGTAGTAAAATTATCATAGCCAGAGCTAGCTAGAGTGAAGCTTACTTCAGTAAGAAAATCATCTGAGGTGAGACTGTCATCCAGATATGCTGGAACTGCTTCTTTGATGCCCAATGCAGATGTTGTAGAAAAAAACTTCACATGATCAATACTACAAGGGAAGCAAATACATAATTTCAAGTAGGAATACAAACTTGTTTGATGACATGAAAAAGGAAAATATTTCAGCCACTACAACTAGTTTTTGAATTTAAATACAAGGATTAGATTTTTATAACAGACCATCTAAAAAAAACTAAAGGTGGTGATTTTGCTATGGATCTGAACACTAGATATTGACATATGTACTGGTGACAAGTTAAATCATTTCAACCAGACTATATAAATCATTTGAGGACCTAAAAAATAAATTCTTTCAGCCATTGCCATTTGCTGAACATATATGGAGAATAAAACAATTAGGAGTGTCATGCAAATAGTACACATTATAGACTTTACATAGAGTAGACTTCGAAAATAGATAATGTGAAAAAAGTTAAAGGATGCCAATTATTAAACGATCTATAGATTTGAACACTAAAATTTGATATATCTGCTAGTAGTGAGATGAATCCCATTCCAAATTAAGAGCCACTCAACCCTCAAGATATTAGCTTCAACTTCATTATTATTGGTTTTCCAAGAACTGAGGAGAAATTGCCATTGGTGGAGACATGTTTGCCACACATTTGAACTATAAATACAAAAGAAAGATGCTGGAAATTATTGACCATGGGGGTGATAAATTTAGAATTTTAAATGCTAGAAGATATTTAGATACCTTGTGTTGGTGATACTTCTCCTTGACTGTAGTCAATGCACACCCTTTTCTATTTAGTTGTAAATTATGCAATGCATGAATATAGCCCTTCATCTCTGATACTTTATAGCCTGTGTAATGTTCTAGCATAGGATTCTGAAGATTGAGGACAATAAAATCCTGTTCAAATTTTAGTAAAGACAAGACCAAACAAAAAAATGACTTGATGGAATTTACATTACCCAAGGGCAAGTTCTAGGATCAAGAGTCATCCTTGCCACAAATACACCTAATGCAACTATCATTGATGGAACATAACAGAGAAAGTCATACTCAACAAGAGTGAGTTTAGCAAGACAATTGCCCATGAATTTGAAATGTAGAGATGGAACCTGAATGAAAAAAATTATGAATGTAAGAATAAAATACTTTTATATATTAAATAATTTTATCTACCACATACAACAAAAGAAAACTAGAATGTAAAGCTACCTTATATCATGTTTGAGTAGCATAGGCAAAGTGCCTATTTGAATTGAGAAGGGAAAAATGAAGAATGAGTACAACATTAATTTATCATGATTTTTCTATGGCTTATATTTGAATATATCAATGTTTTTATTTTTCATGTTAACTTCGATGAAAATAGTCACCAAGATTGCTCCACAAAAAACATAACCTAAGAAAGCTCTTAGTTGTTGGTGTTGTCAGATCATATCACAAATAAGTTAGGACATCAATCTCCATTTCTAACACCTATTAGTATTAAGATAAGGATAATTCTCATTTTAAGAATACCGTCCAAGAGAGATGTGACAAATCATCTTGCAATACAAAAGGAAAATTGTACCTCCTCCCTTGTGTAAGTATTATCTATAATGTAATAAGATTCTTCCACATGTGGAGCACAAATTTCTTCGTACTTCCTGAAAGTGACATCAAAGTATTAGTTAAAAACTGACCAAAGAAAAGAAAAAGAAAGAAAAGAAAATGTTACAGTAGGCAACAAGTAAACACGAGGCAAAAAGCATGCAAGTAACCCCAAGAAGCTGAAGCTTTTGTCCATTCACAACATTTGCAAAGAGAAACTGATCAATATAGGACACAATTAAGTAAAGTGTATCTAGCACAAGCTTGTACTCCTCGGCAACCTGTTACAACAATCTAATTTTGAATTGATTATATAAAATTAATTGCACAACTACAATATGGAAAAATAAATATATAGATAGCATGAAGAAATGTAATAAGCAACAAACCTCAACAAGCCAATCAACAAGCATGCCCCTCATATTTACATTGATCTCCTGTTGAATTGTTTGAATGTAACAAGGTAATGCTCACCATTTTAGCTAAAAAAGTAATTGATGACTATAAGTATTAATCAAAAGAAGCTTCAAGAAAATCTCATAAATTCACTCTAGCTTGACACATGAAAATCAATAACTTTTTTGCTTCAAGTACCTATATTACTTCATTTAAC
Organism: Cupressus sempervirens; assembly: GCA_028749045.1. Lineage (NCBI taxonomy): Eukaryota > Viridiplantae > Streptophyta > Pinopsida > Cupressales > Cupressaceae > Cupressus > Cupressus sempervirens. Next base: position 257,296,200 of record CM053787.1, read on the forward strand.
CTTAGAACATCAACAAAAAATTGCAATTTTTAGTGAAGATATTTATCAACTAAATCTAAATCTAGCAAACCACATAAAAACAAATTAATTCACAACTTCCTTTATAGAACATTGTAGATCCATCCACGGATCTACAGTTATATGCCTACAAATTTTTTTTTACAGCAATAAGCTAAAGTTGTTAAAAGCATAATACATCTAACAATAGTGAGAATTATACTAACAAGCATTAGAAAAGTGCATAGAAACAAATCAGCTCAATTGAACAATATAAATTTTTTGGACCAAGAATAAAAGATCACTATGAACAGAGCAGACCTATATAATGTGTAAGTTATCATAAATTTCTATGGCATAAGAATTACACATCTAAGGATCACCATGGTCCAAATCAATATCAATATAGTGAGAATGGCTTGAGCACCCCACACCTTCACGAGATTTGACTAGAATGGCAGGAACTCTTGACATTTGTAGAAGATCAAAATTGTGAGTAAAAAGTAGAAAGAAGAGAATTTGGAAAAATTTATCAAAATAAAAAACAAAACTCAATGAATTATATGTTTAGGTACTCTTAATTAGTTTACAAAATCCCAGTCAAATTACCTTGTTTTGAATTTTTCTTGAGCTCTCTTGATATGTGCTGATTTTGGAAAATTTGTTGCTTTAGAGAAGACACTAATGCCTCATTAGCACATGCTGAAGCATTTTCATTATTTGTTTTGGCTACAAGTTGTTTGCATTGTAATTGCACTAGTATATTTTTTGCAGTTGTAGTTAGATCTTTAGAATTAGCTTTTATATCCTACACGTTCTCTCCATTGCTCTTTTTTTCACCAATCCCAACATCATCATTGGAAGAATGATCCTTGGAATTGCAAGGAACAAGTATCATATCCTTTTCAATTTTTGCAACTTTGGTATCTGTATTGACATTTTGAATAATTCCTTGGCATTTTCCTTTGCTATTATTACCTAGGGATGCAGCCTAAGCTCATATCACAATACAAATAAATTATATATATCTAAAAGGAAAGAATAAACTATTCAACATACAATAGTGAGAATTTCTTCAAGTGAGAACATAGGAGATATGACACAAATAGTATCAGGTTCTCTTTAGGATATGAAAAATTTAAGTCCAGACCCCAGTGTGCATAGAATACTAAATTAAAGTAGAAATTTTCCATACAATTTAGACTACACTATCATTTCTCATCATCTCCTTGAAATAAAATGCAAAATATAAAAGTTAAAACCAACATAAGTATGCAAAATAAAATTCAGTTTTACCTTACATGTCCTAACTCTTGGCAAAGCCGGTTCTCCACCTTTATACATGTTAGTCACATCTCCAAGTACTGCTTGATGTTTAGCTGGACTAGTAGCATCATGTAAAGAATGCATGGTGGAATCCTCGGATGCTGGTCTTTTCCTCATCTTCCTTTGGCTCATCGGAGGAAAAGGTGGGGGTAGTTGGTTTTCACAAGAAATAATGTTATTGTTAGATGTGGACTTCACAACCCTAGCCTGAGTAATGCGAACATTATTAAGCTATTGTGGCCCAGTCATGGCTTGGTCACTTAAGCAACAGTGAAATGTACAAAGCCCGCCTCTTCTAACCCTGAATTTCTGAATAATGTTTGCACAGAAGATTCAAGTGAGAAAATTTGTCATGAAACATGACCTATTACTCCTATGAACAAATCACAAGCTGTAATTTGTAGGCACAAAATCTTGAAATGCAACTAAAATTAAAAAGTTTAATTATTATTGAATCAATATTGTGAGCTGAAACCAGTTGAAAACATAGTTAACGATATGGAAAACATTTTAAGAGGCTAAAAATGGATGTGCTTGTTAAATGTTGACTAACTTGAGAATACAATTTTGATCCAAGAATCTAAAACTAGTTGAGGTGTTAAGGGTACACTATAAACTAGTGAAAACAGAGAACAAAATTTAGTACAACAGTGAAAAAACCCACAACTAGGATTATAAGTAACTAGAAATATGTGCATTTTTATAGGAGTAACATTACAACTATTAGGTTAAGTTGCTCATTAAGATTCAGGGACAAACTTAGGTACCAAAATATGATTCATCATTTTTTTCCTCATTATGATTCATATGGATTCATGTGTATATGTATTATATATAAGAACATATGCATGAATTTCTAGGGATCTGCATAGAGTCACATTGGAATTCATATGGATTCATGTGGGGTTCAAATTTGACCTTGTGGGTTTGTCCGAATTCATAGATCACAAATCCATAGGGTCAAATCTGAACACTATGCAAATCTAGTACATACCAGTTCAAGAATCCAAACCCAATAGGGACCTAGATCTAGTCCACAAGCTAGATGCACAAATTTGGTAACATGGCTATTAGGACATGTAATGAGTATTGACTAGAATTTTCAACTCCAATATTATTCAACCCAAAGTAATGAGACTCAGACTCAACTCAGACTCAACAAGGGCAATTCAACTTGTGACCTAGCTTGGACTTGGTCATGACTCAGCAATGAATCAGTGAGTTAGGGTATATTAATTGAAAAATATTAGAGAAATATTATATATTTGATGATGTAGTAGTTCAGGGTCATGGGTCATTTTGACCCAGTAGGGGTAACTTGACTCACCGACCCAAGTGACTCGCGTGACTCGCGATGAGTGTCATTACTATGATTCGACCTATTGATAGAGCCAAGCCTCAACTATCTAGAGAACCTATGCTTCACATTAATATAGGGGCAAGCTTCATTGAAATACAACTATAATTGTGAGACCATAGTTACATCACCTTGGGGAATGGGGGGACAAGTTTCTGGGATGGGAGCACAAAGGGGCTTTAATTTGGGGACAGGGAGGGGACAATAGGGAATAGTGGTGAGGGACTGGAGGGGGTGTGTATATACATACATATGGTACTTAAAATAGTAGTTATGAAAAGATGTATTGCAATATAAGATACACAGATGTAAAAGAGTAAATACTTGAATATTGCTTTGAATTGGTACATCAAAAATTGAACATAAATAGTTGAATCAGAAAATAGTTAACACCAAGACATCCCCCATCCTCAATAGAGGTGGCAAAATATAGTGGTGTTGTTGAGGATGGGGAGACAGAGTCCCCAAGTCCCCGATACGTCCAAGTCTTTGGGACATGGGATAAAAAAGGGGGAGATGCATCCCCATGTTACTATGTGTGAGACTCTACGTATATATTAAAAGCTCCACAAATACCAATAAATATGAATGAATCTTAAAAAGTCCACCTAATAACTTTATGTATTTTAGGGGGGCTATTTTTCACCAATTGGTTAGAACTTCACAAATGTTCCTAAAATTACATTCTACAATTACAAAATTTTAAAAATAATATGTTACAATTTTATAAAATATGGATAAACTACTTAAGTTGTCAAATATACATTTGTTTTAGTAGTAATTTTCACGGTTTACCTCAAAAATTGTCTACATCTTGTATTTTATGCATTTTTTAGCTACAAACATACCCTCCCAAAATTCCTTTCATTTCTCTTATAAGTTGACTTGAAGATCTGACACTCAATAAAACAGATTAAGAAGCATGTGAAAACAACTATGTTACCAAATTCTTCCTTGGCAATCCCAAAGTTTGGTCTGGTTCTTGCAAAAATATGGTCCTTTTCATATTCTTGCAGAGGTTTGCCCAAATTCTATCAAACAAGCCCGGAACTAATTTTACCATTCTTATGGAAAATTAGCAAATCTGCGGTTAAGTTTTTTTCGGTATATTTTTTCCAATACAACCCTCCAATCCTAAAATAGATCATTAGAAAGGACAAATATATAAAATTATTTGCTACTGCATGCACACATCCAATGTAATTAACCTTTTCTGACATTCTTCTCATAACAATTCAGCTTTTGGCCTATTTTAATTCATAGTGTAATAATTTGACCGTTGTAGTTACTTAAGGGTGTGGTAATTGATATTGATCTTCCATCATTGTTTTAGGTAGAGGATGCTGCTAAACAAGCTTTGGGCCTTGATGGAACAAAATTGTAAAGGTTTTTCTTTGGGTTGAATATAACCATTATTGGTTCAATCTAGTTTAAAATCTTTCCACTAATTGAATGGAAAAGAAATTTTATTTGTTTCTACTTTTGTATTCAGGAGGGACATATCCATGAAAATTGAGTTGTCCAAGGTTAGACCAAAGAAAAAAGGTCCACCAGTTAAAATTAGTGGATGCAAAATTGAATATATTGGTAACCTTCCTCAAGTTGTTAAGGAAGATGATATCAGACAATTCTTCAAGGACTCTAAAATAGAGTCAGTAAGTTTAGCATCATATAAAATAGGGCTCCGCCGCTGCCGTGGTTTTGGACATGTATTCTTTGCTGATGATGAATCCCTGGAAAATTCCATGAAAAAAGATAATGTGAAATTATATGACAGGCCAATTAGGGTTGCTTATCTAGTCAAGAAGTATACTGAACCAAGCAAAGAGAAAAAGAAGGTTCAAGATGTTTAAAAGATGGACATGAGTTCAAAACTATAGTTAGATGAGTAGCACTCTTGTTCATTGCAAGGGCTAACAATGATATTGGACAAAGCAATTGGTGCATGATTGCTAGCATCAACCAAGTGTTTGGCAATATAAGGAATTGAAAAAAATTGTACAGAATTAAAAGTTTTTGATTGGGGCTGCAAG